>LPNX011102955.1:12586-134506 GCA_001517045.1 Pseudotsuga menziesii
ACAGGTTTGCATTTTTTGAATAAAGTATCCTTACTTTGGCTGGTAACCAAAGACAAGAAAAGAAAAAAATTATGTCAATAAAATGCTTAGGTGGTTACATTGGATTTCTGATTACACTTAACCCTTTTTATATCATGCTTAGAGTAGGAAAATAAGCTCTTTGAAAGAGAGCATTTACTTTCTGCATTTCTATTTTTAGCTATAATAAAACTTTGCTTCTTTTAGTTAGTTACATCTATTTTGTTTAAATAAATCAGCTTAATGGTTCATTTGGTTTTTCATAAAACTTGTGCTACTGAGGTTTTTCTTGTCAAGTTGAGATGTTTTTGCAAGGTATATAAACTAGAGATTCTGGTGTTCTCATATCCTCTCCTTGCCTTAAATACCAGATCGAGCACACGTCCCACAGTGGGAGCCAGAATGTTACCACCTAAGTTGTACTTAGTGGTTTTTATCAAGTGAGCCCGGTGAACCGGACAGGGCTAACTTGTTCAGACTTCAAAAAGACCTTTGGAAGTACTTCTGGGAAGTGCTTTTTGTACCATATCACATGTTCATACCCCATGAGGGAATTGTAATAAATTTTCTAGCATGATAGTGTCTGTAAAAGACTCGGTCTCTTAGACTTTATTTGTTAATCCGTTCAGCCCAGGGTGTTTTTTTCCCTTGGTTATTATTGGTTGTTGAACAAACGACTTATAATTTCTGAGTTTTTCACTCTATACCTCCAAAGTTGGGGTGGTCGGCTTGGCATTTAGGTCTATTGAGGTTATTAGAGTCTATGTGTCAATGTATAAACATTCTAGACATCATTTTTGAGTCATATGAACATGTCTAAGTCCCCCTAGGTGTTTTTCAATTTTTCAATTTTTTAGTTTTTTCAGTGTTTTTTATTAAAATTTAATTTTTTCCAAAACTTAGGCTATTTTTTAATAGTTTAATTGGAAAAATTAATTTTGTAATAAAAGTGGGCCAAATAATCAGTTTCATTCATGTAGGTGCTCATTTTCAAGCTAAGAGCACCATGTAAACCCATGGACCCACTGTTTCCTAGTTTTGAGTGATTTTCCATCACTCAGGTCAGAAAGCCCCAAAAATCAATTATTGATTATTTTAATTAATAAATTGATGAATAATGGAGCAAATCCAAAATCATAAATCAATGGATTCTTAGTTGATTTGATTGAAATCAGTCAGATCTAAAGCAGATTGACTGGATCTGACAAATCCTTGACTGAAGGAGGTGATCAAATCAGATCCAGAGTTGATCTTGAGCATCCTTTATGAGGAATTTCGCCCTCCCTCTCTCCTCAACATGTTTTTGGCTCAACTGGATGATTTTTGGTGGATTCTTCAGCCAACAGGTTGAGGTGTCAGTTAGATCAGCCCCCCGATTGACAGTTGCACTCAGTGAGACTCAGATCTGGCTCAGCTAGACACAGATCAGGCATTGATGGACTCTCCATCAGTTGATTTCACTTGATTCCATGAGTAATTGCACCCCCCCCTAGGCTAGATGGCCTGCAAATTGTATATATCCAGGCATAACCTCCTCTTCCAAGCTAGTTAGAACTAGGATTGAGGTGCTGTTGCTCTTGTACTGTATTGTTTTTTCATTCTGGAATAAAGAAGCTTTGGAGGCAAGATCTATGGTGTAATGCTCTTCATGTGTGGATGTTGATTGTCAAATGCTTATGAGGTATACGATAGATAAAATTTGACTAAAGTATGATTTTATATCAAAACTATAGTAAGTCGAACCCAAAAATGCCTATATAAGTCAAGTAAATAGTAAAAAATCAAATCATTTCACTATTTACCTCTAGCATAGAGCACTTGGAGCATTTTCTTAGCCATATATTCCACAGCTGATACCAGGAGTTCCCACCATCCGTTTTCAACATCGTTAGTTGTAGGTAATAGTTAAGACCCTTATCTTTCATTTAATAACATTTATTTTGAGATTTGTTGGGGTTTTGGGCCCAAATGGGAGGCCCTAAAACCAGAAATGTGGGCACCGTGGCTACCCCTTGTGGGATACGTGGTACCACCGGAGAACCGCGCCAATAACATAGTGGACAGGTAGTGCCACCACCTGTCTCCAACAGTGCACATGCGGTGCCGAACGAAGATAACTTAAAATAATAGTATGGGCAATATAACTTCATTCTTTTGATTTTCAATGATTTAAGGATGATTCTAATGCATACCATTATTGTTTTTGGTAGGTATAGGTTGCTAAAAACATGGTGATATGGAAATAAAGAATGCATGACAATGAGGATTCTACTGCCGAGATAAATGTGGGTTGTATTGCCTCACTACGGGACTGTGGGCTCCTGAAGTTATTCCAGACCCCAAGCATGGTGTCGCATGAACGGTTACTGGAACACATACTGCAAATGTGGAATCCAGAGCAGCAGTATTTCAAGGTGGGGGCCCATATACTTACAGTGGAGGTAGAGGATATCTACCTCCTGAATGGTCTCTCGAGACGGGGTTCTCCCATCTCACTGACAGGTTCCCGTGGTGGGGACATTACTACTAGAGAGATTATAGATTGACGATGTGCACCAGGGACAGGTACATTGGGGAAGAAGATCCCCATCAAGACAATGATGGATAGGGCTCTAGGGACTGTTCTATTTACCATGCAGAGGGTGGCTGGGAGTCAGGGTGTGCACCAGGATTCCAGGGCACACATGTTGTATGCCATAGAGGCCATGGAACCCATGGTGTTCAACTGGGCAGAAGTCATGCTTATAATCTTCAAGGATCAGCTGACTAAGTGTCGGCAGGGAGAGCTAAATCATTTTGGCTTTGGTTCCATTTTATCTTGCTTCTTCTTTGAGCAATTTCCACAGATGAGACCTCAGGTGGTCTTCCGGAGTTTGAGAGCACAGGACCCTCGTATGCTGAGGTGGGTCTAGGTCATGGCTCACACAGGAGCAGGTAGGGGAAGGGTGAAGTTCGGTGATCTGTTCTTTAGATGGCTACGAGATCAAATCCTCATGATTGAGGATTATTCTTACACAGGCATGGACTTCACCGGAGATCCTGACCTACCACTCCCACCTAGCGGACAGTGGGGTGACATTGGTGAGAAGTAAGAAACCCTAAAATGGATGAAATGTTTTTATGTTTTTAAAATTTTTAAATTTTTTATGTTAAGTGATGAGACCTATATATTCTCATGCAGATGTTGGAGTAGCGATACCTAGAGGAGCATCTCCGTTGGATAGGAAAGTTGGATCCCGCTTCGTACCACAGGGTGATGATATCACCAGGGAGATGGAGGAGAACTTGGAGAGGTTGACACTAGATATCCCAGATGCTGACATAGATGAACTCCCGATGAGATATTAGAGATCCACAGTGGGAGTGCCAGGTTGATTCAGTAGGCTGCTACGTAGAGTAGCTCGAGTAGTGATGTGCTATCACGAGCACCACTAGTGTATGAGATATGTACTGAAAGTTGACAGCTTCAGGATTTTGTATGATGATTTTGCCTGAAATTCTATGTGCTTCAAATGAGGCCTTGGGACCTATTTTTTGTAAACTTTTTCGTATATATATATATATATATATACAGACTTTTACACAGTGTTTATATGCTTCAAATGGAAAAATGCATTTTCTATGAGTTTTATGTGTCTTTCAATGTTTATTTACAATGTACCATGTTTGATTTAACGTCATGAATGGGAAATATTCCAATCTAGGATGTAATTAGCCAATGAGTCAGCAACTACATTATGTTCCCTAGGGACATGCCTATAAGTAATGGTTTCAAATGATATTTCTAGCAAATGTACCATCCGGAATAGATGGAGGAGCACCGGGTTCCTAATGGTGTAAACATGGTTTAAATGACAAACCACAAGCTGTGAGTCCATCAAGACTAATAGATCACGAACATCTTGGGAGGCAGCTTCAGTCAAAATACCAATGACTGCTTCATACTCGGCGATATTATTAGTAGTGCGACCTATGCAAACCGCTCCTGAACTAACCAAATCTTCAGCTGGGGAATAGAGGACCCAAGCAACTGAGTCGAGATTCAAGGTGTGGCGGCAACCACCATCAGCAAAGCTATAGAAATCCATCTGCATGACCAAAACATGCTATAAATAGATGCGGACACTAAAACTCAAAACCATCTTGAAAATACTAAAAGCACACTGAAATTCAATCAATATACATATATACAAGATACTATCCAAGAAAACCTAGGCATAGTACTTTTTTAGGTACAACCCATTGCGAGGTTGCCCCAAAGGGATTCCATCATAATCAATGAGCTCATAAGCTCCTTTCTCTAACACCTTAGAAATAATGAAAGGTCCATACCACATGGACTCGAACTTACCCTTCCCTAGTTTGTCATATCTCTGGTCATAAGTCAAGACTAGGTCACCCTCGTTAAAGACATGAGGTTGGACGGATTTATCATACTGCACCTTAACGAGTTTCTTATGTGACTCATTAGCCAAAGTAGCATCTCTACGAGTCTCGTCAAGGTTACTCAAGTACAAAAATATTTTGTCCTCTGCGAAAGTGTCTGAGAGAAGTTCAACGGCAAGTTGTAAAGATGAAATATTACATTGGATCAACAAGACAGCTTTGAGTCCATAGACAAGCTGGAATGGCATGAAACCAGTAGTTGTTTTCATAGAAGTCCGATAAGCCCAAAGAGTAGAAAAAAGAATGTGGTGCCAGTTGTATTTATGGTCTCCAACCATCCGACGAAGCATAGTTTTCAAAAATTTGTTAATGGCCTCTACCTGACCATTAGCTTGCAGATAATACAGTGTTGAGTTTTCATGACGAAACCCTATCTTGGCACTCAGTTCCTCCATCATTTGATTATGGAAATGGGATTCGTGATTAGTAACGATGGACTGCAAAACTCCAAATCTAGCTATAACATGATTGAACAAGAAGAGAGCGACAGTCTTACCATATTCTGCATATGTAGGCATGGCCTCAGCCCATTTTGTGAAATAATCAATGGCTATGATGATGTAACCATGCCCACCGACTGAGGTAGGCTTACAATGCATGAAGTCAATCCCCCATTTGGAGAATGGGCCAATGGCAATGAAGGGGTATAGTGGAGCAGGTTGGGTGCACTTTTTAGGATAAAAATGTTGACAAGGTGGGCATTTCTTAATAGCCTCATGACAGTCTTTGAAGATAGAAGGCCAGAAATAGCCAGCATGAAGGATTTTTTGGGCTGTAGCCATCCCAGATAAATGACTGCCACATGCTCCAAAGTGGTAATCATTCAACACATGTTCAGCCTCCTCATGGGTGAGGCATCGCTGGAGAATAGAATCAATCCCATGTCTATACAAAGTCTCATTCAGGATGAGATAGTATTTCAGATGGAGACGGATACAGCAATGATCATCATGAGATAAATGAGGCTGAAAATGCTGCGTCTGGAGATAAATCAACAAATCTCCATACCAAGGATTAGTAGTGCTAATCAGGAACAGGAATTCATCCGAAAATGAATCACTGGGCTCAGATTTCGTTGTGGCACAGGGAAGATCACACATAAGCTCTGCAAAAACCAAGGATTTCTTTGATGTGGCCTTGGCAAACTCTAGATCAAACTCCTGAAGGATGACGATCCAACGGGATTACTTTCCCTCGAGTACCTGACGAGTCAATATGTAGTACATTGGGTTCTGGTCTGCCAATACGGTGGTAGTGCAGAGAAGAATGTAATGACGAAAATTTTGTACAGCAATGATCATATCCAATGCTAACTTTTCCACATGTGAATAAAGAGTTTCAGAATCCATAAGATTCTTACTAGCATAATAAATCATGTGTTCCTAACCATGGAGATTGTCCTACACTAAAACCATGGCGATGGTAGTAGCAGAGGAAGCAATATACAAGATAAATTCCTTTGAATAATATGGGGGTGTATCATAGGTTAATGAGTCAGAGCGTGCTTAAGATTATCAAAGACGCACTAGGCCTGGTCATCCCAGAAGAATGGTGTGTTCTTCTTCAGGAGATGCATATAACCGTGCGTTTTCTTTGCGAAATTGCACATGAAACGGTGGAGAAAGTTTTCCTTCCCCTAAAAAATTTGGAGTTCAAGGAGGTTGGTTCAGGTTGGTAGATCAAGAATAGTGGCAATCTTCAAAGGATCGATCCGGATGCCATCTTTGGATACCACAAAGCCTAGAAAACGTCCTATCTCAATGCAAAAAACAAATTTATGTGGATTGAGTTGTATATTATAATGACGACATCTCAGGAATATGTCTCTAAGATGACCAAGGTGGTCCTCCCATCGCTGTGAATGAGCAAGGAGTTCATCAACGTATGGTTCAACAATATGTTTAATATCATGAAATGCATAGGACATCGCACGCTAGAATGTGGCTCCAGCATTTTTCAATCCAAAAGGTAACTTCTTATATGCAAAGGTTCCCCATGGGAAAATGAATGCTATCTTATGCTGATCAGAGGGTAATATCTCAATCTGATTATATCCAGAGAATCCATCCATAAATGAAAATATGACACTTCGAACGCAGTTGTCGATAATCTAATCGATATGCGGGGTAGGAAAGTTGTCCTTGGGACAAGCTTTATTTAAATCCATAAAGTCAATGCAAACTCTAATGGTGCCCTGCTTTTTATTGAAAAGGACAATGTTCAACACCCATTCCATCAGAGGTACAAGATAAATAAACCCATCTTTCAGAAGTTTCTCAATTTCAGCTTTAATAGCTGCAACCTTCCGAGAATGGACTTGCCTAATTTTCTGCTTGACAGGTTTAACCATGGGATAAGTTTTAATCTCATGGACCACAATGGAAGGGTCAATCCCCAACATCTCTTCATAAGAATAGGAAAAAATATCATGGAATTCCTTAAAAAGTGCCTTATATGCTTCAAATTCATCTGTCGAGTAGTTCTTCCCAACATGAACATGCTCGATAACATCAGGCTTGGCTGATATGTCAATCGGGTTTGTCTGACTAATGTTACAAAGGTTTCCTTCAGAATCTGTATCTTGCAACAATATAGGACTTTGCGGAATGTTGATAATATCAGTAGGAAACAAGGATGCAAAATTACGGCTAACCGAACTAGTGTTGGGGAGGAACATGGATCTATGACGATGATCCTCCCAAATGGGCTCATCCGTATTCATGATCTCTATAATGGACTCATCGAAAAGAAAATTCTTAGATAGATAGTCTAGAACTGGAAGAGAAGGTTCTAACCAGTACGATAAATGGTAAGGGTCCGAAGCCACTAGATGAAGGTCATCAGTGTGATCATCAGAAAAGGTTTGAATGGTGTCATACATAGCTTTGTGTGGACTCAATGAGGTGGACTCAACAACATTTTTTCCCTTAGGTTCATAATCAAATGAGGTGATCATATGGACTGTCACGGTATCCGTGCTAAGCAGAGTGGATGGAAAAATCCCCATAAGCGATGAATCCTTCAACATGCCTACCTCAATCGACTGGTAAGGAGGAGGGGACTGGCCTAACATGGGGATGTTATTTTCCATGGAGGAAGTAACATTCGGTGTAAGAAATCAAGCTGATCAATAGCAACAATTCTCCCTAGATGAGGGAATTGGACTGTTCGAAACAGTGTTGAGGCAACAACAATCATGGCATATAACCAATTCCTTCCTAGAAGGAGGTTGTAATCTAAAGGGGCATCTACCACTTCTACTTGGATGGAAACAGTTTTTCCCCCCAGCTCGACCGCTAGGGTTGATATGAGACCATGGGGTTGGAAACCCTATCCGTCAAAGGCTTTAAGGGTCGTAGGTGATGTGACAAGCTTGGGAGAGCCAGGAGCTTTCCAACAAGTCAGAGATAACACCGAGGTCGAAGCTCCTTCATCTAGTACCATTCGAAAGACTTTATTTCCCACTATTTTCGTAATGATATGAAAATGAAGTTCATGTGGTAATTTAGGTTTGTAGTTCTCAACATTGAAATGAATCAAGTTAGTGTTATCTGGGTCTAAACCTCCTAATGCAGTCAACAAGTTCTTGCGTTGTGTGGGGAAACTTTGGAGCACTTCTAGGGTAGACATGGCACAAGGTGCCTGAGCGATATCTTCAACTACATTATAAAATTGAGCAGCTTAGGAATTGGGATTAAATACATCCTTCCGAAGATTACTCTTAGGTGGGCGCAAAATCATGTCGAGAGTAGGCTTCTCGATAGATAAGGGGACAATAGACAAGGATTCTGGAGAACTAGTAGAGGGAAATTTCCCTAAAGAATATTGATCTTCTTTCTTATCTACGGGTTTATCATAATTCTGAATTCGAGTTTGTAGATGGATGGTATCTGAGGACATCATACAAATTTCCTATGATGAACTAGAGTTACCCTGATTAGACGTATGGTCTATCAGTTGTTTTTGAGAGGGAAAATGATCTGTAAGTATTGTAGGTGCAGGATTGGACTTCAAAAACTGGGAGATTTCATCCCGACGAGGACACTTTTTTGAAAAGTGGTCACCACCACATAGCAGACAGGGATATTTTTCCTTCCTTTTCCCTTTGTCGTTATCACTGTTGGTTGGTCGTGGAGTCTCCTGTTGGTTTCCAAGTTTTTTATTTCTATTTGTACCTTTATTTTTATTACCCGAGGTTTGAGTACTTTGAATAGAATTGACCTTGGTGGAAACCTTAGGAGTCGAAGGAGTAGGAGTGGTAGTTTGGTTTTGCTTGGCAAGTTTCACTGTGGATGGGTATTGGATTGAACCAACAATCCCATCAACAGGTACTTCTGTTGGTGGCTTGGCAAGATCAGTGCTAGGGAGAGGAGCTTGAGGAATTAGGTCATAAAGAGTTCCACACTGGGAATAGACCAAGTCTAGGTACTGAGCCCGATTAATCACCTACTCTTCAGTAATGACACCACCCATAGCCACATCTTGGGCAATAGGAGGCAACAAGGATTTAGTGAACCAATCAGCTAGTAACTGATCCAGAATAAGGGCCTTAATAAGCCTTCTCCACCTTCTCCACTCATGAATGTGATCGAAAATGTGGGTGGAGGTGTTCTACCACAGATAAGTTAAAAGTTCAGTGCCCATTTCATAATGAATAAGGAGATGAAAGTGTGTAAGAAACACGGTTGCCAACGAGCCAAAATCCACAAATGAATGTTGTGGGAGTTCAATGTACCACTTTGCGGCCGTACTGGTTAAAGTTCGTTGAAAGAGTCATAACAAAATGGAGTCATCCATGAGGGAGTTTGAAGAACACCATAAATGGAATGTCATAACATGGTTATTTGGATCATCTCCCTGCTTCCCATCAAATTTAGGAATGTCTGATGGTAACTTTACCAGAATGGGAGGCCACAAGGGATTATGTCGAATGGGGTAATTGATCAACTTGGACAAATTAGGTAAGTCCAAAGTTGATAGGAAAGGTAACTGTCAGTTGGGCTGCACATACTGGTAATATTGATATGGCATATAATTACCAGTAGGACCATAAGTAGACTGATAAACAGGTTGCTATGATGAAGAACTACTAGAAGATCTTCCTCCAAGGGGTAGATTTCTGGGATTCGGATGGCTAGGACCACTAGGGCCTCTAGGAAGAGGACCACCAGGGCCACCAGGACCACCAAGACAACTGAGACCACCAAGATCACCAGGACCACCAGGAGGCAGACCACCAGACCCTCTGGATCCCCCAGGAGGTGGTAAACCTCTAGAGCCACCAGAACCACTAGGAGGAGGGCCACCAGACCCTCCTGGGCTAGAAGGAGGAGGGCCACCAGGTCCCCCAAAACCACTAGGACCACGAGGACCATAAGGAGGAAAGTTTCCAAATCCTCTAGGACCATTAGGTACCCCAAGGGGAGGACCTCCATAAGGCGGTCCTACGACACCTCCCGTAGTATGTATGGGTATCCCCCCCATAGCTGGCATGTAAGACCAGTTGGGTTTCCCCCATGGCGTAAAAGTGTTACTAGGGTATGGAATTCCATCATAAGGAATTCCTATAGGATTGGGTAGATTATTACCTACAGGTATTTGATAACCATAACCTCCAGAAGACTAAACGATTACAGGTTGTGCCCCTAAGGGTTGACCTAAACTATATGGGTGATTAACCACATTAGTAGGGGTGGGAGGGACATCAACTATAGATGGTTCTATGTTAGATTTCTTCCCTTGACTAGGTACAATTCCGACATTAGATAACATAGGTCATGCCGGGGGTTTCCCCCCTACACTAGAAGGTACTGATGAAATGGGAATTAAAGGTTGGGCCCCAAGTGCAGAAGACCTGGGAGGATTAGGAACATGCATAACATGAGAGGTGATAGGGGTGGTAATTTCACCTAGGTTGTGGTTTGTTATTGGATGATCTATAATCGGTTCAATGGGTCTCATAGAATCGGCCAGTGAACGATATCCCACAGGAAGAGATGTGGAACGTGCTGGTGTCAAGCCTAATAGGTCCTTGATCTGCTTGTCAATATCCTATGCATAGAGAATGGCAGCATGGTATTTCCTACGTTCTTCTTCATCTTTAGAAGAGTTTACACGGGTGCCAAATGAGGCAATGGCCTATCCTATAGGTGTCTCCCAAAACAAAGCATTGGGACCAAAATATGGACGGGTTGTATCATCAACATTACCTTCCATGGGAGAATGGAACGATGTATTTCCCCGAGAAGGTTGTTGGAACAAGGGAGGCGAGTGTGAAGAATATGGTACTCCACTTTCCACAACCACATTATCTCCCACTTGGGAGGTGGTAGCAGCTCCTTGGTCGATAGCTTCCATTGGATTTTCTCTTGAACCAGGAATAAAATCAGGTGGCAAGCCCCGTACTCTTCTGTACTATCTTAACTCAGCTAGTTTGTACAGTTCCTATCTAACCCAGGGTCTGAAAATCTAGAAAACACACCAAAAAACTTCCCTGCACAAGCTATAGGTCAAAACAAGTAGACTTAAAATGATAGGAGGAGTTCAAAAAGTCACGTCTCTCACCAGGTTTGTCAAGAAGGTGCCACTTGCAATATACCTCGAGGGTACGTGGGTAGTAATCTCCCTGAATGATATTTTCGATGTATGGCTCCAAACAAGATGGCCAACAGGATTTTCATAGATAGATAAGGTATCGTACTGGGGTCTTCCGATATACTCAAGGTACGTGGGATCTTGAATCAGTAGTAGTGTTGTCTAATGCATAATCGTACACAAGGGGCCTTCCGATATATAATCGAGTACAGAAGTACCTTTCTATATACCTTAAGGGTACATGAAAGGATGTTTGATATACCAACAGTATGTGGAATAACCGCGTGAGTCCTGGAATGTAATGCTGCAAATAACAGCAACTCCTATGCTTAACGACGCCCGAACACGTATCTAACCTATCACTCAAGTTACTATGTAAATTTTAACCTACAACTACCGTTAATTTTAACTTGTACGGTTAGGTGAATGCATGATGTTTTGATAGAAAAGTGAAACCATGCAATATGCTTGTGCAAAATGTTCACTTTACCGTTCCGTATGCCTACTTACGGGAGGGAAAGAGAGAGTTTTCTTTTTGTTTCAAAACCAACAATACTTCCAAACAATAGTCATGAACATCAAAAAAAAAAGACAAGCAATAACTTTTCCAAACTGATTTCTTCTTTCTAAAAGCAAATGAGAAGGGGAAGAATCTCTTTTCCTAAAAGAAAAACAAGAAGCCCACCTATATGCAAATGGACTCTATTTTTTCAATTTTCTCAAAACATAAGCAAATCTAACTTAAAACTACCATTTTTTTTTATTTTGATCAAGATACTTCTAAATGTATGAGAGACGAAAGATCATGAAGGTCCTGAAAGCTTGTAAATCCAATTAGAAAGCCAAGGTCCAACGCTCAATGATAATATCCTAGTCTCAGTCAAAATTTTTCTTTTTTAAAGGAAGGAAAAAGAAGTTTACTATGCAAATAAGAAATGAAACCTAGAAGCTAATCTAGTGTTCTTCTTTTATTCTATGCAATAGAAACGAAAAGAGATTTTACTAACACCTTAAGCTTTTCAGAAAACAAGAAGTCCTTTTGTAAACACAACCAACAAGCATAGAAGTGGATGAACAATCAAAAGACCTAATCAAACTTTTGAAATTCCACTCAAATCAAATTTAAACCATAAAATTATCAAGCCAAAAACATCAGATTCAGTAACACAAGTCTGATAAGTAGAACTGAAAGCAACAAAATCCAAATTTTTTCAAATAAAAATGAGGAAACAAGGATTTGGAATGATGCCTAACTGGCACCGTGCTTCTCAGGTGTTGACAGAGCATTTCCTACACAGCATCGCTTCTCGCCAATAGGTTACCGGTGGTGGCACCGTGTACTGCCCACTTTGTTCAGGAGGTGGCACTGCTTCTTGTACACAACATAGGCACAGTTCCCTGTAGATGACCAAAACACAAGAAGAACGATGGATCAAGTTATAAAAAGACTAGATCGGGGCAAATACTGTTGAATTGAGTATGAAAACAGAGCATAAAAGATCAAAATAACTCATATCTAAACAGATCTGGAGGTTTCAAACCCAAATGAAGCAAGTCAAAAAGTAGATCTAACTGAAGAGAGTTAAAGAAGAAGGAGCCTGGATTTGGACAAGAGTTGCAGAATGAGGAAGATCAGAACAACTGATATAACTATCCCCAGTGGAGCCGCCAGATTTGTTAGTTGGAATATTTCACCTCCTATAGACTGCAAGGTGTTCCACTGGTCTGAATGGTTCAGATCCAGAAGAAATAGAGGATAGAGGTTGAAGACTCTCCCTAGATGCCATAGATATCTGTAATGTAATGCTTCAATCGTTACCCTGTGTACCTACAATAAGATTCAACATGCAAACATATCGAACCTCCAGAATATAATCTACTAATATATGTCAGTGACTAAGGAATCTAACAACATACATGTGAAATCATACAACAACAATATATGTGGCACAGAAATCAACTTGCATTATAGAAATATGAATAAGTTTACAACCAAGCCTTAGTGTTGACATGCATCTCCATGAAACCAAGCATTCTCATCCCCAAAAGCTATGACTCTAGCTCTCTATACTCTCCCAAATGATCTTGGGCCAAGTAATCAATCCAACAGCATAACAATACCTTAAGAGTTCTCCCCCTCAACCATGGCCACAAGCTTGTATTTATAAGGATTAATGGATAGGGTAGGTTGAGATATTAGTGAGTGTGGTGGCCTCTAAGATCCTAGGATGAGGGATCTCAAGATCAACTAACCCACAACAATAGGGATAAGGGAGGACATGAGGCTTATAATCTAGAAGCCTCAAGAAACTTCTCTTTTTCCCTTTTTACCTAGGGTACCACGTTTCTCCTTCAATGACAGAGCGGTTCTGGTAATAACTTCTTATGGACCAAGGGCCATAAGCGATGGCACTTCTTGTGGGCAATAGGGGATGGGCAGTGTGAAAAAGGGTACCACTTCTAGATAAAGGGGCAAGCATGGTGCTGGGAATTTTCATAAAATATTGATGATAACCATGAGTTTCCACTCCAAGAGCTGGGATTCAGGGAATGTAGGCATGTCAAAGTTCTTATCACATGATGGTCATAGGATTTTGGTATAATAGTACCTTGAACCACCTACCATGCCTCTGAGGCCCCAGAATATGTTGACTCATGTCCAGCCAATTGAGATGATGCTGCACCTACCTCTAAGTCCATCAAAGACTCCTTTTGTCTCCAGGCCTACCCCTCTTCCTCCAACAGAGACTGGGGGCAAGGCCACAAAAACCATAACCAATACCATTTACATGATCTCTAACACCATTTTCCCTTCTGTCTTGTCATCCATGGAACATCCACCTGATCTATCCCAGCACCACTTACAAAATGACGGAGATATATGTAAGACCACCTTTGGTTTTACCCCATTCCATTTAAACCATAGTGTGGAATTAGTTCTTCCCATAAAAGACTAGATTTCGTCATCCTGCCTTGCCAATGACCTTCATCTCGGCAAGGGGGCATACCTCTTTGCTGACTCAGATGATTGACTCTTGAAGAAGCCACGCAACGGGCTCCACCTCAAGAGAGTATATTCCTGATATAACCACTATGAGTCCCTTATAGCGTAGTTTTTTCCCTTTCTTGTTTTTCAATGTTTTTTAGTACAAGTCAAGGGCAGCACCATCAGCTACTAATCCAAAGTCACCCAGAACCTGTTCGAGACACCTCTCACAACTCCAGGCCCAAATTTCTATCTCTTTATGAGACCATTGTCTCATGTTTAACAAATCAATTTCGGGACCATTTCCAACAAGTCACCTCGATTTATGAGCCACGACATGAAGATGCAAGTGTCTACGGACCTATACTTGTATCACACTTCTCGATCGCTACTCATACGAGTTCTCAGGCCACCGCCGATTAAGGAATGTCATTTTTTACTTTTATTTTGTATTTTAACACATAATTGTCTTCTTCATCCACCGCACCTTACGCGGAATTCTGGACCATTGTCCACAAAATGATTTACTTTTCTTGTATGTATTTGGCATATAACTACCCCCAGACTTGCACTTAGATCACATGTAGTCAAGTCTGTCCACCGCAACACACACACACACACTCTTGGCCTCTGTTTGAGAGCCACCTTAGTTTGCGTGCCTCTATCACACCGACTCGCGAGCCTCTACCGCGATCTATCCCATGCATGTATTGGTATGTTTGAGAGCCTTTTGCTCCATCCATACTGCGAGGATGACCTTTGGACCTCTATCCATTGTCCTGACATGGGGCACCGCTTGTGACACCGCAATGAGTTGACCACACTGGAGTTTCGTTTAAGCTCTTTTTTGACTCCTTAAAACAATGAAAATATAGTCAAGCACAACTGCTTCCTTTCCCACTCGCTAAAGTATAGCAAAGGGAATCAACATCGTCTCATTTACCTCCTTTTGCAGACCATGTAGACCATTAATTGAAAAGGACCACCTTGGCGTATTCAAGACAAGACCATTCCCCTCTGAATACTTTTATTCCTTCTTGGGAAGAGGGGCCGTACTTTACAAAAAATCTCACCACGGGTTGTCGTTAAGCTCTTTTCCAGCCTTCTCATCAAGAAAATATTGCTGAGCAAACTTGGTTTCATTCATGCTCGTAAAATTATCTGAATGACCGTCCAGTCAGTATAGGTTTAACCTTTTCCAACTTGATTGGACTACCAACGGTAAAGAAGTCTCTCATCCCCTCCGGGATGGGCAAGCTCTCCTATGTATACTTTTATCCCTTTTCAGGGACAAGAGAATACCAATGAAAAAGAGCCCCCACTAGAGTCTTCTTTGTGCTTTCAGACTCTCTAAAATTGAAAGCACCATCGAGCATTTACCTTCTTGGTCTCGCCAAAAATCCATGAATTCATACCATAACGGTGTCCCTAGACACCACCCCACAGAAAAAAAAAATTGGCAGCATTCCCCCATTGGATCGCCTTTGTTCAGAGTACTCTGCAATGTGTCTTCCTTGGATCCCATCAATATCAAAAGTGTCTACCTCCTCCAAGTATTTCCCATTTGTAGTGACATGCCCGGTATTACAGCTATGATCCCATTCCCATGAGTCAAGTTTAATTTGCTTCCTGGTCCTCCTTGCCATCATACTCTGAACAAAGGAATTTTGAGTCTACCATACTCCCCCTATGCATATTCAATTCTTTCCCTCCCCCCCCCCAATTCAATGGGTCAGTCTGCAGATTGTCTCACACCTTTCTGTTATCTCCCTTGCGCTCCTGGTCAAGGAAACATCATTGCCTTGACTAGGGGCAGGTCTCCCTCTGTCGATGACAACACATATATTCTAGAGGATATACCCAGAGGTCCCTATATCCTAGTTTCATTAACCTCATTGATGAGTTCCTTGGACCACTTGAGAGGAGTCCTTAGTGCCTCTCGGGATGGTTGTTTCTCATGTGCTCAACTCCAACTACATCATCGCACCATTGAGATTCGTATAGGGTTTGGTCCACATAGTACTTGGTCAAAGACCCCGGATGTCACCTGAATCTAGCACATGGATGAGTCTACTTGAGGGACCTAAACAGGTTATGTCCCCTGTGATTTCTGGGTTGCATTGGAGACAGTGTTCAAAAGCCCCAGCAGTGCTTCTATATAGATTTATGATTGATGCAACATACTTGTACCACAGAGACTCTGACTCTCAATCAACAAATCCATATAGCTATGTACCATTCTAGATCCAGTAGATCATCAGTCATGAATATATAGCATTCCATGAGAATGCCATGGGTCCAATGTACCATATCAGTATTGTATTCAGCCTCACATTGAGGCAACCATTATTGTATCATCAGTTGTATATGATCGGCTCTTGTATTTTAGAGCATAGATCAAATTATTCTTTTGAAATTGTCATGAGCATGGGGATTCCCCCCTTGTCCATATACATGTCACACATTATTTGTATCTCACCCATTGATGGGAACCATATTAATACAAAAACCAAAAGCCACCATGCCTCAGCCCCGAAAGCACCACCTCACCACAACAAATCCTATGATGTCCATCGACCATATGATGATCTCCTTCCCTCACACATCAGGGGGCAATATGTTGACCCAAAAAATCCCTCACTAAGCTCTTCATGACCTACACCACCCAAGGACACCACTTCACGACCCTCCATTAGACCCCCACACCCTAAAAAATGCTTAAGGATGAAGAAAAGGGCTTAAAAACCCCAAAAAGGAGCCTAAAATACTCTCCTAGGAGATAAAGCCACCAAAAAGGGGATAAAACCCTAAAAGGAGCTAAAATTAGGGCAAAAGGGGCTAAAGCCCGGACCAAGGGCTTAAAACCCTAAAACCCAAAAAAAGATATAAAAGGAGGGTGGGGGGACACTCTCAAAACACTTCCCCCTTGCATACTGTTATGCTACCCATGGATGCCTTGAGACCCTTTATCTCTCAAGCCACCTATTTCCACCTTACACACACCTAAGTATTGTGGCAAAAATCTTCAAGCCACTCGGTGTGTCCTTGGGGGCAAGTCTTGAGTCAACGCTGTCACCTTGTTCTTGACTCCTCCGTTTAGGCTCAACTCCTAACGAAGCAAAGGGGGGTAGACCCTATTAAGTTACTAAGGATAACTACTTAGTATGGTGATGTTAAACTGAAAGAGTTACTTAGGAGTTTGAAATTTAACTATAGACAATCAAAGATGACACGATACAAAAAATGAACACACGAAAGAACAATGTTGAGACACAATATATATATATAAAGCAAGAAAATAACCAGTGCCTTAGAATGGAGTCAAAAAATAAGATCAATGTACTTGCATGTGCTTGGAGTGAATGTTTTGCGATTGCCTCTTGGTACGTTTTAAGTTAAATTTGAGGTGTGAGTTGATTAAAATTAGGTGAAGGGGTGGACTCCAGATATACCTAAGAGTACCTGGAGTATGTCCAAAACTAAACCTTCACGGCTACCCGCAAGGAATATGTGGGCTGAATGGAGTCTCTGGGGCTATTGTTCATAACGCACCTATTAGGGTGTGACAGAGAACGACACCCCGAGGTCACTTTTCAGAAGTTCCTGCTTCCTTTGGGTATTTTGCCACTATGATGGTTTGATCTAGGTGTTGGATTTTCACCTGATGGTTTGTTAATTTGGGAGAGTGAGTCCTAATTATACTATTCACTCAAGTGCTTTTGATACAGCTTGACTGATCGGATGAACCGTAGCCAAGTGCAGAGCACACACACCGGAGTCTTGTCAATTTTAGTAAATTTTAAAGATGGGTGTTCTTGTTAAAAAAGAAAACCCTCCAGGAACCTCTTTCGATCGAAGTGGATCTCTATCAGGGAATCCAGGAGGGGTTAATTTTATAATATCTGAAAAACAAATGATAGAAAAGAAAACAGATACACAATTCTAGTTTTCTAATTAGTCCTACCACGAATCTCTTTCCCCTTTCGGGTCAATCGGGAAGTCGTGGGGTAAGTATTAAGATTACTTTGTACTATCAAATATGGAATATGAAATTGATAATGAAATAAATTATACTACCCTTCAGATTAGAGCTACACTAGTTTGAAAGCAATGAAAAAAAAGCAAACAAAAAGGCATCGACGCAAATCCCCCCAAGGGGGATGGGGAATGGGCTCGAAAGAGCCTATTCAAAAAATTATTTTTATTAACAGAATTTAAAATATCAGAGAACTGATATAATGCTTCTTGATCATTATACGGAGTGAAATCAAGAGCTTACAAAGTGCGAAAATTAAAGGTTTTAGTCAAATGGGAGACCTTGGGGGGGATTTGAACGCTCCTGAGGCCACTTTCAAGCAACAGCTTCCTTTATTTTCTGTAAAACATGATAAAAATCAGCAAGAATATTATATTAAAACATGCCCAAAAGCACTCTAAAAGTACCTTTGGGTTAGCTTACTTTTAACCCAAAAAAACTAAGTCAAAACTAGTTAAAAAGGTAAAAAAGGAACCAAGGAAAGTCCCAAGGAAAGCAAGCTTTCCTTGGGATCTTGGCTTGCCTTTTGGACAGCCAATAAGATGTGTACTTTTATTGTAGAATATGAAATTTTAATGTACAGCAAACAGAAATCAAATGCATGCAAGCTACAAATTTTCTTTAAAATTACATGCAAAAAAGGACGATTTCCCTAAAGCTAGATCTAGAATGCTTATGAAACCTTTTAAGAGCAAGATGTAGACTATGGGATTTGAGAGGATAGATCTATGTTTAAATTACTTTTAAGATGATAGATCTAAACAAAATCAAAGTGATGAAAAAAGTAACTAGGTAAAAGAGTTGATTTTTTTAAGAAATGAGAAGAAGAGGAGAGAAGGTCGGCCCGTTGCTTGAATGGAGCAAGCTGAAAGGAGGCCCTTTTGTGGAGCGCTAAGGGACAGAGTCTTGATCTTATTGGATAAGGAATGACATCAATCTTGATCCACACATTCATCCAATCAGGAACCTGCAACTAGATAACACAAGCCTGCACACACCTTGTGAGATCTGGATATAGATGTATAAAGCAACAAAAATGAAAGATCATGCAAAAATAATCTTATTTAAGCATATAACTGAAATTTTTGAGCAGAAATCATATGGATAAACAAGATCAAGCAATCCAAATTTCCTAGTTTACACCCTTACTTGATTCAACTGAATCCTTGAAGCCAGAACATAAAAGCGACACAGAATTTGGAAAGAAATTGCAGTTACCACATTAGCAGCATAACACTGAGAATCCACACAAACACATGCACTACACGGTTTAGCCTCCAAAGCTTCTTTATTCACAAATGATGATCAATACACAATTACAATGGCAATCCCTTCAATCCATCTCTAACTAGCTTGGAAGAGGCTATTGTGCTTGGATATAAACAAAAAGCAGGAGATCCATCCCAGGGGGGGCACAAATCCCAAGGAGATAGACAAAATATGTTGATGGAGAGTCCATCAATGCCTAATATATGTGTAACTGAGCCAGATCTGAATCTCATTGAGTGCAATTGTCAATCAGAGAGCTGATCTGACTGACACCTCAACCTGTTGACTGAAGCATCCACCAAAACTCATCCAGATGAGCCAAAACATGTTGAGGAGAGAGGCAGGGCGAAATTCCCCATAAAGGATGCTGAAGATCAACTCTGGATCTGATTTGATCACCTCCTTCAGTCAAGGATTTGTCAGATCCAGTCAATCTGCTGCAGATATGACTGATTTCAATCAAATCGGCTGAGAATCCACTGATTTTGGATTTTGGATTTGCTCCATTGTTCATCAATTTATTAATTAAAATAATCAATAATTGATTTTTGGCGATTTTTGACCTGAGTGATGGAAAATCACTCAAAACTAGGAAATAGTGGGTCCATGGGTTTACATGGTGCTCTTAGCTTTAAAATGAGCACCTACATTACTGAAACTGATTATTTGGCCCACCTTTATTACAAAATCAATTTTTCCAATTAAACTATTAAAAAATAGCCTTAGTTTTGGAAAAATTAATTTTTTAATAAAAAACATTGAAAAAACTAAAAAATTGAAAAATTGAAAAAACCTAGGGGGACTTAGACATGTTCATATGACTCGACCATGATGTCTAGCATGCTTATAGATTGACACATAGACTCTAATAACCTCAATAGGCTTAAATGCCAAGCCGACCACCCCAACTTTGGAGGTATGGAGTGAAAAACTCAGAAATTATCAGTCGTTTATTCAAAAACCAATAATAACCAAGGGAAAAAACACCATGGGATGATCGGATTGACAAATAAAGTCTAAGAGACCGAGTCTTTTACAGACACTATGATGCTAGAACATTTATTACAATTGTGCCATGGGGTATGAACATGTGATATAGTACAACAAGAACTTCCCAGAAGTACTTCCAAAGGTCTTCTGAAGGCCGAACAAGTTAACCTTGTCCAGTTTACCATGCTCACTTGATAAAAAACCACTAAGTACAACTTAGGTGGTAACATTCTGGCTCCAACTGTGGGACGTGTGCTCGATCTGGTCTTTAAGGCAAGGAGAGGATATGAGAACACCAGAATCTTTAGTTTATATACCCTGTAAAAACATCTCAACTTGACAAGAAAAACCTCAACAGCACAAGATTTATAAAAAACCAAATGAACCATTAAGCTGATTTATTTAAACAAAATAAATGTAACTAACTAAAAGAAGCAAATTTTTATTATAGCTAAGTAGAAATGCAGAAATTAAATGCTCTCTTTCAAGGAGCTTATTTTCCTACTCTAAGCATGATATAAAAAGGGTTAAGTGTAATCAGAAATCCAATGTAACCACCTAAGCATTTTATTAACATAAATTTTTTTTCCTTGTCTTTGGTTACCAGCCAAAGTAAGGATACCTTATTCAGAAAATGCAAATCTGCGTGATGATTCAGGATAGGCGGGATGGATGGAAGATCATAGGCATGAACAATGTCATAAAAATTCTTCCCAAACTTGTATGTGCTCATGCAAGATGCTTCTATCCATGACTGGATAGGACTGATATACCAATCAGGATGATGAGGTAGACTAACTACATCATCATACTGATCATCGTGGATTATCAAATGATAACTCATTGCACAAGCCCCATGTAGCTCCAAATCACAAGGAACCTCTATATGTGAAAAAGATGGCTGAGACTGATTTTCCACTGACTACATCACATCTGAATTTTCACAATACTGTTTCTCAATGTCTTCATCGCTGATACCCTTGTGCAGCTCTACATGTTATGACTTTGAATGATCACGTGAAAATTCTGAATGCTCCTCTTCCATACAAAGGTTTTCCCAGGCATCCAGATCTATGCTCCCCTCTATGGACGTATTGTAGATTGGACTTCCACAAATTTTTAAATAGACACTCCCATCGTTGGACATATCATGGATGGGATTTTCCATAAGATTTTCACAAGTTGGATTATCTATGAAATTCCAATAGTCATCACTCCCATTCATGTCATATGTGGGGGACTCTTCATCCATGGCATCATGCTCCTACCTATCCATGTCTTCCTTGTATTCATAACAATCTTCTTCAGATAAAGTGTTACAAGGCAATAAACTTTCAAAACCTTCATCAACATGAGGAGAACAAGGTCTAGTGTCACCACACACTGTACTGATCTTATCATAGGTTTCTTTATAGGCTTCTGTTATGATATCATGAAGAGGATCTTCAATATTATCTTCAATCAAGGAAACTTTTTGGACATGTTCAATGGGATCACTTGGTATGTGTTGCTTAGTGGATTTCTCTAGAGGGATTTCTGGAAAGATATCAACATTGCAACATACTTGAGAATACACCAAATCTTCAATGTCTTCAGCTATGGTGACATGAGGAGAGTCTTCAACAATGTGTTCCATCATGGGCTCCTCCTGGAGCTCTTCAGTATGATCATCTTGGATTTTCCCTTCTTCAGAATCTTGCTATGTATTGGGAGATACCTCATATTATTTTAAAAGATGCTTAATTGCTTCCTTTCTTAAATAACTACTAGGATGTCTTTTGACCGGATTATCATGAACCTCCTCTTCACTTAAATGTTCAAGAAGTGATTCCAAGTCTTCAATACTTTGTATCATGGAAAAAGTTCCATCATATGTTTCTGTGTGATACTCTGTCCCAGATAGGTAGAAGGTACAGATATTTTCAAGGAACTTTTTCAAACCATTCATGCTACCCCTACCATCATGCCACTGCTCTAAAAACATCCAAAGGAAGCTTGGAAAAGAATTTATACATTTATTAGGAAGGCCCTTATAGAACCAACAACAGGCCTCACCCTGAAAAGTGCCAGCAAACATTTCCATCATATTGTCTTCATGAAGAATATTTAAATCAGCAATCAACTGAAGGAAAGATTTGACATGATAGATGGCCAAGTCACCATAATCTCCATGAAATTTTGGAAGCTAGTTATATGCATCCCCCAAACCATCACAACATTTAGGAAAACCCGGGATGTTTGAGAAATCGATAGGTTGAAACATTAAGGTTAACTGGGCACCATATTTCTCCTTTAATTCATCCAAAATAGTATCCATTTGATATAACTGTTAAACCTTGTACTGAAAAGGTGGAGCTATCAAGTGATGAGCTTTAAAGGTTTTAACATGTCACATGGGCTCATCTACACATAACAAAACTTCACAAGTTTATGAGATAACAGGGTTTTATCCCTTCAATGGAGTTTCCATGTGAAAAAGAAAAATAAGCATTTATAGATCTTTTCACAAAAATTATTTTTTTCTTTTCTTTGTAAAAATAAAAACTAGAAAAAACTCGGTGGAGTCACTAGATGAAAATTAAAGATCTACTCTAAGCATTCATCAAACAAAGAAAAAACAAAAAGGAAGAAAACGAAAGTCGTACTCAGGAATAAAAAGATTTATCCTTGGCAACGGCGCCAAAAAGTGTTGCCGCCTTACACACACCTGGGTCACGTGGCAGAAATCTTCGAGCCACTCGGTGTGTCCTTGGGGGAAAGTCTTGAGTCAAGGATGTCACCTTGTTCTTGACTCCTCCGTTTAGGATCAACTCCTAACGAAGCCAAGGGGGGTAGACCCTATTAATTTACTAAGGATAACTACTTAGTATGGTGATGTTAAACTGAAAGAGTTACTTAGGAGTTTGAAATTTAACTATAGACAATCAAAGATGACAAGATACAAAAAATGAACACACGAAAGCACAATGCTGAGACACAATATATATATAAAGCAAGAAAATAGCCAATGCCTTAGAATGGAGTCAAAAAATAAGATCAATGTACTTGCATGTGCTTGGAGTGAATGTTTTGCGATTGCCTCTTGGTATGTTTTAAGTTAAATTTGAGGTGTGAGTTGATTAAAATTAGGCAAAGGGGTGGACTCCAGATATACTTGAGAGTACTTGGAGTATGTCCAAAACTAAACCTTCAGGGCTACCCACAAGGAATATGTGGGCTGAATGGAGTCTCTGGGGCTATTGTTCATAACGCACCCATTAGGGTGTGATAGAGATCGGTGCCCCGAGGTCACTTTTTAGAAGTTCCCGCTTCCTTTAGGTATTTTTCCACCATGATGGTTTGATCTAGGTGTTGGATTTTCACCTGATGGTTTGTCAATTTGGGAGAGTGAATCCTAATTATACTAGTCACTCAAGTGCTTTTGATACAGCTTGATTGATCGGATGAACTACAGCCAAGTGCAGAGCATACACACCGGAGTCTTGTCAATTTTAGTAAATTTTAAAGATGGGTGTTCTTGTTAAAAAATAAAACCATCCAGGAACCTCTTTCGATCCAAGTGGATCTCAATTGGGGAATCAAGGAGGGGTTAATTCTATAATAGCTGAAAAACAAATGATAGAAAAGAAAACACATACACAATTCTAGTTTTCTAATTATTTCTACCACGAATCTCTTTCCCCTTTTGGGTCAATCGGGAAGTCGTGGGGTAAGTATTAAGATTACTTTGTACTATCAAATATGGAATATGAAATTGATAATGAAATAAAGTATACTACCCTAAATATTATATGTTGTAGAAAGGCCAGGAATAAAGCAGATTTGATTCCAAGTGGTTTCCCAAATGCTCCATGACTCAAATTTAGCAATTTTGACCACTTTGGATGTGTGGAGGACAACTTGCATAAAATGGAATATGGAAACTAGGCAAATAAGACAAAAATTGGATTAATTAATGTCTAAGGCAGCTAACTGTGGGTTTATTATTCTAACACCCCCCCTTAATCCTGATTTATGAGTAAAATATCAGAAAATTATAGGGCCTAGCAACAAGGCTTAGTCACCCTTTACATACTGCATGTCCATTTAACCAAGGAAAGAGGCAAAAACCCAGTGGGAAAAATCCTTCCTTAAACATGGATAGTAAAACAAAATTTGAAAATCTTGTCATCACTCATGCTTCACAGCATGATCAGCAATCCCCAGCAGTGATTTGAGATTGCTGAATTTCTTCTCACAAAAAACTTTGGTGAAGATATCTGCTACTTGTTCTGAAGATTAACAGAAGAGTAGGTGAATGGTGCCATCATGCACAAGCTGTCTGATGTAGTGCATATGGATCTCAATGTATTTGGTTCTCTGTCTCTGAACTGGATCATTGCAAATTCAAATGGTACTTTGATTATCATAATAGATAGTAGTTGAGTATTCTGATTCGAAGCCACACTCACCAAGTAACCCCTGCAACCATAAACATTGATTTGTTGCATTTACAACTCCTATGTACTCTGCTTCTGTAGATGAGAGTGCAATGGCACTCTGTTTCTTGCTTGACCAGCTGATTGGTCCTTCATCAAGCATGAACAGACATCCTGATGTTGACTTTTGATCTATGTTGTCACCTTCCCAATCACTGTCAGTAAACCCAATCAAATCAATATCAGATTTAGCTTTGTAGAAGATCCCATGAGTCCTTGTTCCCTGAACAAAGTTAAGGATCCTTTTGGCTGCTCTCTAATGGATCTCATGAGGATGATACATGTATCTTGAAGCCACACTTACTGCATAATAAATATCAGGTCGATTATGTGTAAGATACAGCAAACATCCAATCAATTGCCTATACAGTGTATTGTTTACCATAGGTGAAGAATCAGCTTCTTCAAGCTTAACTCCTGAAAGAAAGGGAGTCTTGCTTGGATTGCAATCCTTCATGTTGAATTTGTTCAGTAAATCCAAGGCATACTTGGACTGATATACTTTTATTCCATGTTTGGTTTGAGCAATATCGAGCCCCAAGAATTGGCTCAATAAGCCCAAATCAGTCATTGAGAATGCATGGTTCGTTGCATCCTTCAAGGAGGCAATTTCATCCTTTGAGCTTCCTGTAATGAGAAGGTCATCAAAATAAAAAACAATAATCATTAATGAACCATGAATCAGCTTCAAATAGACATTTGGATCTGACTTGCATCAAACAAAATTCAGTGATAGCAGAAAGCTATCAATCTTGGCATACCAATCCCTGAGGGATTGCTTAAGCCCATACAATGACTTCTTTAGCCTGCACACAAGAGATGGATTAGTAGAAAATCCTTGAGGCTGCTGCATGTAAATATATTCAATGAGATATCCATTCAGGAAATCACAATTCACATCCATGTGGTGTACCTCCCATTGCTTCGAAGCTGCAACGACTAAGGCTAGCCTGATGGAGTCCATGTTTTCCACTGGTGCAAAGGTCTCATTGTAGTCTATGCCATGTACCTATGAGTAGCCCTTGGATACCAATATGGCCTTGTATTACAAAGGTGAAACATCAACAGAAAATTTTGTTTTGTAAACCCACTTACACTGAACTAGCTTCCTCCCTGGGGGAAGATCAACCATCTCCCAAGTGTTGTTCTTCTGGAGTGAGCTGAACTCTTCTTTCATGGATGTTTGCCATATTGGATCATTTACTGAATCTTAATATGTCTATGGGTCTGATTCAACCATCATATAGAATTTCTCTGCAAACATAGGATCTTTCATGCACAGAGCACTCTCAAACTGAGATCTAGTCCTCCTAGGATCATTGGGATTTCCAGCTAGTTCTCTAGCTGCATGAATGGTATTTGCTTCCCATTTTGGTCTTGTAGGACTGTTAGGATCTACAATTAAATCATAATTATCAGAAATATCATAATAAACAAGTTCAACTATCTCTTCAGTTACATTCAATGGTTCTGGTGGTGAAGAGGATTCTCCAACTTCCATTGTTGCTAAAGGCTCTTCTTGGAATTGAACACCCCTTTCAATGAAGTCTTTGTTTGTGCTCAAATTGATCAGCTTGTACCCTTTTGAATCTTTAGAGTACCCAACAAATAGACACTCTTGGCTTTGGGGCTCCAAAGCCTTCCTCTTTTCTGTTGGAATTCTAGCCCAAGCCCTTGAGCCAAAAATCCTGAAATGGGTCACATCTGGCTTGTGCCCACTCCATGCTTTGAAAGGAGTCATACCATCAAGCTGTTTATGAGGCACCCTATTCTAGATATAGGCTGCACAATTTATAGCTTCAGCCCAAAACTTTGGTGGCAAAGTCTTAGCCTCCATCATGCATGTTGCCATCTCTTTCAGTGATCTGTTCTTCCTCTCAACAACACCATTCTGCTGTGGTGTGTAAGGGATAGAATGCTGCATCTAAACACCTAAATCTGCACAATATTGAATGAACTCAAACTTGACATACTCACCACCATTGTCAGATCTAAGGACCTTGAGTTTCCTCCCAGACTGGTTTTCAACCAAAGCCTTAAAGACTTTGAAGAGGCCAAAAACTTCAGACTTTTGTTTCAGGAAGTAAACCCAACAATACCTGGAAAAGTAATCTATGAATGTCAATGCATATTTGGCCTGACTCATTGACATATGATGAAATGGGCCAGAAACATCACTGTGGATCAACTCAAGAGGTGCAGAGGTTCTCTCATGACTAGCTTTCTCAAATTTATGCTCTGGGTGTTTTCCTAAGATGCAACCTTGACAGACTCTAGAAAACTTAATCTTTGGTAACCCTGTGACCATTTATTTTTCACTAAGATCAGAAAGATACTTGTAATTGAGGTGGCCAAATATTTCATGCCAAATCTTGCTTGCCTCATTAGCATGAATCAGAAGAGCAGAGGGGTTTGAGTAGGGTAGGAAGTGTGAGAACATGTATACCTTCGAAGTGTGATTTGCAACTCCTTTTGCAATGACTTTACCACTTGAGATCTCTGTGATCTCAACTTCATCAGGGGATAATATGACCTTCTTTGGAGACCTTGTGTGGGTCATCTGATACACTGATAAGAGGTTAGAGGAAAGACCTAGAATAGATAATACATTGCTAAACTTACCATGGTCAAGATCAATCCTCCCTTTGCCCAAACTTTCAGTGAGAGAGTCATCTCCCAGTACAATTGGTGGACCTTTCGACATGTTAAGTGAGGTGAATGCCTCCTTGGTTGAAACCATATGTCTTGAAGCTCCAGAATCAATGATGAAACTAGGTGAGCTTGATGTGCCAGCAACCAATGCATGAACTCTCCCTCTGTCTTCTGAATTTGATCCTCCTTCCCTCTTCTTTGAGCTGTCAAGAAGGGAGATGCCATTCTTCTCCAGGAGTTGGGTCAGCATGTCAATTTGCTTCTTCATGAAGAAGCGTTCAGGATGATTTCCCTTACTATAGTATGCACACTTGCTCAGTTCTCCTTTGTTCTTATTCTTCTGGCGGTTCTTCTTGGAACCTTGGGGCTCCTCTGGAGACTTGTTCTTGTCTCTCTTTTGCTCAGGTGGCTTCTTAGATTTCTTCTTTATTTTTGAATCCACCCTTGAATATCTAGCAACCAGAGCTTGGTCTTTGGAAGGTTTGATGGTTCCCATCATCACCAATTTATCTTGTTCTTGTGTGAGAGATTCCATGAAATCTACAAGGCTAGGCATTTTCCAGGCTCGAGCTATCAACTTTGTGGCATGGAAGGTCGAGACAAACACTACATAGTCAGGGCCAATATTTGAGAGTATGGCCAAAACCATTTGCTCCTCCTTCTTTTCGATCCCACACTATTTTAGCTGCAAAATAAGGGCTTTGAACTTGGAAAAATAGAGTTGCAGGGATTCAAATTTATTGGGACTCGGGGAGATCAATTCATTTTCAATTTTATGTCCCCTCATCTCATATGTCTTATCAAAAATCTCAAGAAGCTTCTCCCATAATTCATTTGGTGATGTTAATCCATCAAGATGGAAAAGGAGGTCTCTGGATATGCTCAAACACAAGAGACCATAGGCCTCATCCCTCCTGTTGTGCCATTTATTTTTCACTAAGATCAGAAAGATCCTTGTAATTGAGATGGCCAAATATTTCATGCCAAATCTTGCTTGCCTCATTAGCATGAATCAGAAGAGCAGAGGGGTTTGAGTAGGGTAGGAAGTGTGAGAACATGTATACCTTCGAAGTGTGATTTGCAACTCCTTTTGCAATGACTTTACCACTTCAGATCTCTATGATCTCAACTTCATTAGGGGATAATATGACCTTCTTTGGAGACCCTGTGTGGGTCATATGATACATTGATAAGAGGTTAAAGGAAATACCTAGAATAGATAATACATTGCTGAACTTACCATGGTCAAGATCAATCCTCCCTTTGCCCAAACTTTCAGTGAGAGAGTCATCTCCCAGTACAATTCGTGGACCTTTCGACATGTCAAGTGAGGTGAATGCCTCCTTGGTTGAAACCATATGTCTTGAAGCTCCAGAATCAATGATGAAACTAGGTGAGCTTGATGTGCCAGCAACCAATGCATGAACTCTCTCTCTATCTTCTGAATTTGATCCTCCTTCCCTCTTCTTTGAGCTATCAAGAAGGGAGATGCCATTCTTCTCCAGGAGTTGGGTCAGCATGTCAATTTGCTTCTTCATGAAGGAGCATTCAGGATGATTTCCCTTACTACAGTATGCGTACTTGCTCAGTTCTCCTTTGTTCTTCTTCTTCTGGCGGTTCTTCTTGGAACCTTGGGGCTCCTCTGGAGACTTGTTCTTGTCTCTCTTTTGCTCAGGTGGCTTCTTAGATTTCTTCTTTATTTTTGAATCCACCCTCGAATCTCTAGCAACCAGATCTTGGTCTTTGGAAGGTTTGATGGTTCCCATCATCACCAATTTATCTTGTTCTTATGTGAGAGATTCCATGAAATCTACAAGGCTAGGCATTTTCCACGCTCGAGCTATCAACTTTGTGGCATGGAAGGTCGAGACAAACACTACATAGTCAGGGCCAAGATTTGAGAGTATGGCCAAAACCAGTTGCTCCTCCTTCTTTTCGATCCCACACTATTTTAGCTGCAAAATAAGGGCTTTGAAATTGGAAAAAGAGAGTTGCAGGGATTCAAAGCTATTGCGACTCAGGGAGATCAATTCATTTTCAATTTTATGTCCCCTCATCTCATATGTCTTACCAAAAATATCAAGAAGCTTCTCCCATACTTCATTTGGTGATGTTAATCCATCAAGATGGAAAAGGAGGTCTCTGGATATGCTTAGACACAAGAGACCATAGGCCTCATCCCTCCTATTGTGCCATTTATTTTTCACTAAGATCAGAAAGATACTTGTAATTGAGATGGCCAAATATTTCATGACAAATCTTGCTTGCCTCATTAGCATGAATCAGAAGAGCAGAGGGGCTTGAGTAGGGTAGGAAGTGTGAGAACATGTATACCTTCGAAGTGTGATTTGCAACTCCTTTTGCAATGACTTTACCACTTGAGATCTCTGTGATCTCAACTTCATCAGGGGATAATATGACCTTCTTTGGAGACCCTGTGTGGGTCATCTAATACACTGATAAGAGGTTAGAGGCAAGAACTAGAATAGACAATACATTGCTGAACTTACCATGGTCAAGATCAATCCTCCCTTTGCCCAAACTTTTAGTGAGAGAGTCATCTCCCAGTACAATTGGTGGACCTTTCGACATGTCAAGTGAGGTGAATGCCTCCTTGGTTGAAACCATATGTCTTGAAGCTCCAGAATCAATGATGAAACTAGGTGAGCTTGATGTGCCAGCAACCAATGCATGAACTCTCTCTCTGTCTTCTGAATTTGATCCTCCTTCCCTCTTCTTTGAGCTATCAAGAAGGGAGATGCCATTCTTCTCCAGGAGTTGGGTCAGCATGTCAATTTTCTTCTTCATGAAGGAGCTTTCAGGATGATTTCCCTTACTACAGTATGTGCACTTGCTCAGTTCTCCTTTGTTCTTCTTCTTCTAGTGGTTCTTCTTGGAACCTTTGGGCTCCTCTGGAGACTTGTTCTTGTCTCTCTTTTACTCAGGTGGCTTCTTAGATTTCTTCTTTATTTTTGAATCCACCCTCAAATCTCTAGCAACCAGAGCTTGGTCTTTGGAAGGTTTGATGGTTCCCATCATCACCAATTTATCTTGTTCTTGTGTGAGAGATTCCATGAAATCTACAAGGCTAGGCATTTTCCAGGCTCGAGCTATCAACTTTGTGGCATGGAAGGTCAAGACAAACACTGCATAGTCAGGGAAAAGATTTTAGAGTATGGCCAAAACCAGTTGCTCCTCCTTCTTTTCGATCCCACACTATTTTAGCTGCAAAATAAGGGCTTTGAACTTGGAAAAATAGAGTTGCAGGGATTCAAAGCTATTGGGACTCAGGGAGATCAATTCATTTTCAATTTTATGTCCCCTCATCTCATATGTCTTACCAAAAATCTCAAGAATCTTCTCCCATACTTCATTTGGTGATGTTAATCCATCAATATGGAAAAGGAGGTCTCTGGATATGCTCAGACACAAGAGACCATAGGCCTCATCCCTCCTGTTGTGCCATTTAATTTTCTCTGCAGTTGCAGTGGGCTCTAATTATATTGCCATAGTCACTCTATAGAGTTCTTTCACTCTCAAAAGTATCTCCATATCTCCTTTCCATTCAAATAAGTTAAATGGAGTCAAGATGATCTTCTGAGATTGATCCATAGCTTAGAAATTGTCCCTTTAGTCAGCAGAATGCTCCCAATCAATGATGTTGAACCTGCAATACAAATTGGAAGGAGAGAAATCAATATACAAAGGCTATTATACCATGTGTAAATTGAACTCAGGTTTTAGAACAATTACACTCACAAAAATTGCCAATTACACATGCAAATTACACACAAAGGAGACTGAATATGGAGCAAAACACTAATATGTATTGAATAAGTGTACAATATCCAACCCCATGAAGTAATAGGCTACCATAATAAATAATTACATGAGATATTCGAATGCATAAGGATGCCATTCGAATTTGGTCAAAAGCAGGCTTATTAAATCTAAGCAAATCCCCCATAGGTGCATAAAGCAGTTTCCAAATCTATCTAGGAGCTCACGAATTGGAAAAATCAATTAGGAAATCTAATAGATGATGGAAGGACAACTCATACATGCTTTTATTAGGAGAAAAGGTTGGAGGATGATGAGGACAAAAAACAAGTTAACTTCACTTAGTCAAACTTTCCCAATTGCCTTAAAACTCAGAAAAGGCAGGCAATAAAGCAGAAAAAGCAAACATGTGGTAGGAAGGCCAGGAATAATGTAGATTTGATTCCAAGTGGTTTCCCAAGTGCTCCATGACTCAAATTTAGCAATTTTGACCACTTTGGATGTGTGGAGGACAACTTGCATAAGGTGGAATATGGAAACTATGCAAATAAGACAAAAAATGGATTAATTAATGTCTAAGGTAGCTAACTATGGGTTGATTATTATAACAAAGGCCATGTGGAGGCTTGGATTGAGGATATAACCCTCTAATTCTTTGTCAAAGCGTAGACCAAAGTTTTTGCGCATCTGGGGATTCTGTCTTAGACAGGGTTTCGAGATTTGCTACCCTGCCCATGCATACGAACCAGGCTTGCGACTGTCCCCCCAGACTGTCAATATAGTTAAGGCACCCTTTAGTCTCTTTTGACATCTAGGGTTCATACAAAGGTACACCGAAAGGCTATTTCTGGTTGACCTTGGATGGGCTTGGAAGGTAACCCCTGTAGAAGGTGTGGGAGGGCGATGTGTGATTCCTCCACTTGTGCCTAAGAACATCTACAGGGATGCCAAGTAACTATCTAAAAACTTTATTTTGGAAAGCGTATCTTATACCTGTTTGTCTATTTGGATTTAGGAATTTTTAGTGAGTGTTGTGTGGTTTGTTTGTACTTAGCTTGCCTTCAGGTGTGTGCTGTGTACTTTTGGTTTTCTGTCGACATCAAACTTTGTCTCATAGTTTGAAACTATGGATACCACCCCTTTGAACACCAACCAAGAGATCCCCATGATGGGAACTCCTTGTTCTATTCCTCTCATAGGGAATGTTGGTGTTCCTTTGATGGCCACCTTGAATCTTCCTAGATTCACCCTAGGGATACCGGTGTGGTTGTTTTCCACTCCAACTACCCTAAATGCTCCTGATGCTTTGCAAGTTAGCTCCTTATATCAAGGGAATCAAAACACTGCTTCCCCTTCACCTGTAGTTGATTCTCATCCTCCTTCTACCTCATGCGGTGAAAGTATTGATACTAGTAATTGACAGTCTAAAAGGAGTAAGCGAAGGAGGAATAGGAAGAAGGCACATAGGAAAGGGGGTACTCATTCAACCTTTGCAAGTCAAGTTGAACCTCACCACCCAGCCTCTATAGTTCATACTAGGGGCACCTATCCAACCTCTGTAGGTCATGTTGGATCTAAGCACTCAACCTCTGCAAGTCAAGTTGATCTTCACCATCCAGCCTCTATTGATCATTCTGGTGGGATCCTTCCAACCTTTCCAAGTCACGTTGGATCTAGTCACTCAACCTCTGTAGTTCATGCTGAGGGCACCTGTTCAACTTCTGATGTTCAAGTTGAACCTCCCCATCTAACCTCTGTAATTCATGTTGGATCCATCCACCCAACCTCTGAAGTTCATGCTAGGGGCACACACTCAACTGCTGCAAAGAATGTTGATCCTAACCATTCAGCCTCTGTTGTTCATGTTGGTGGTGCCCATCCAACCTCTGTATTTCATGTTGGACCCAGTCTCTCAGCCTCTAGAGGTCATGCTGGGGGCAGTTTCTCAACCTCTATATTTCATGCTAAATAAAATCCGCCAACCACTGCGAGTCATGTTGACACTGTTGAAAAGACTACCTGTTCAAAACACAAGCCCAAGTTCCCTTGTAAGCTTTGTGAGGGATACCACCTTACTTATAAATTCCCTTCTATCGTGGAAGTGCGAATATTTTTATTTCATGGTCATCTCATTTTTTAACATTTTGAAGTTTTTCAACAACCAGCCTCTCTTAGTTAGGTTGGAGCCAATCACCCAGCCTCTGGTGGTCACGCTGGGGGCAAACTCTCAACCTATGTAGGTCATGCTGAGAGAAAATAGTCAGCCACTACTAGTCATGTTGACACCGTTGAGAAAACTAGTCATTTGAAGTGCAAAATTAAGTTCCCTTGTAAGCTATGTGAGGGAGATCATCTTACTCACCAGTGCCCTGCTATCGCAGAGGTGCGAAGAATGTGGTCCAAGACTCAATAATTTCCTTCTTCTAAACAACCTATAGTTTCTCAACAACCTACTCAACCTTTGGTTGATCAAGTGGTCAAACCAATCTCATCTTTGGTCGATCCCACTCTTATTTCAAAGAGTGATCCTAATGTGATTGAACCAACCTGAGTTTTGTTCAATCCCACTCTCCCTTCAGAGAGTGACTTTCATGAAGCAGTTGAATCGGTTCCATTGTCGATTAATCCCACTCTTCCTTTGGAGAGTGAAGTGTCTGCTAGTCACATTTTCTTCACTACCAGTTCAGAAATTACTGAACAAGGGGGCACTGAACTCATTTTGGATCAACCCCCACCAAGCTCTCGTATTGCTTCCTTTGATTTGGATAGCCTAGTTGAGCCGCGCCTTCCTTCTGATGAACCTTTCCAGATAAAGGTTAAAGTTGAACAATACATGATTGCTCGTTGCATTGTTGATGAAGGAGACTCAGTTAGTATCTTATCTGCTCGTGCTTGGCAAGGCATAGGATCTCCCAGCCTTGTGTACTACTAGTCAAATACTGGTGTTTGATAGAAGAACTTGTATAGCCTTGGAAATTCTTGCTCAAACACCTGTTACTTTAGGTGGGAATACTGTCTTAGTTGACTTCATGGTTATAGAAGACCCCTTGGACTTCAATATGATCCTTGGAGGTGATTATGTCTATGCCATGTAAGCTGTGGTGTCAACATTATTTCATGTGATGTACTTTAATCACGGTGAAGAAATTGTCACTATTGATCAGTTCGATTTTCTTGATCCCTCTCCTGACCCAACTAGAGACTAGGTCTTTCCTTTATTGATTCCCCTTGTTTCTATAGACACTACCCCACCACAGGTGAGCTATGTGGCCTCATGTCCTTTGCATTCAATTGATACTAAGAAATAGCCTCTGTTTTCATGCTTACCTTCCCGGGACTTGGTCCCAACAGTTGACCAGGTGAGTCATCTTGTAAAAGACTATGGAGCCTGCTCTCCACTTTGTCGATCCATTTGAAAGTTTAGACATGTGTCCTATCTTGGATGATCTCCTTCCTTCGGATGAAGTATTCCTAGAGTCTTTGATACAGTCTCATCTTCTCTTGGATGTTGGTTCAATTGTGACTAAGTCTAACCCTGATTTGCCTAGTAATCCTGACCATTATTCTTATGTTGGTCTTGTTGAGTCTTTTGACTCTTCCTTTGAACAGCAAGTTAGGGATCCTGATGAGTTTGATTTTTCTTTTGAATTTTTAAACTCCTGTGATACTGAGTTTGCTCTTGCAAACTCTATCTCCCTTGTTTATTTTTTCTCTCCTTTTTAGGTTCATCTTACTGATTATAAACCCTCGAGCCTTGGTGCTATAGAATCTTCTTCGGTCGATTCTACCTTGACTTTCCCTTTTGTAAAAGATCGCAAAAACACATGTGTTTCTGCCAAAGTGACCCACATCGGATCTTTTCTTCTGAGTATGATCTTGATGTTGTTGTTTCTTAGAGACAGGATTCTTAGTTGGATTCACAACTGTTTACTAGCCTTGTCTTGTTGTTCAAGTTGTAACTACATTTGCATGTATCCTGCTCGCGCTTTTGAGCTTGATGTCGGTTTCCACACTTTTAGCTCTTTGTATAAGCCCTCATCTTTGCTCTCATCATCGCTCAGCCTTGTATATTTTTGCCTTTGCAAATTGACACCTTTTACCTTAAGGAGACATTCCCTAAGTGTCTTTATCCTACTCATGTTCCTTGCATTATGCTTAGGTTTGTTCCTTGTGCTTGGAACTAGTTTTACCTACTTATGACACTCGTCTCCTCTCATTTAGAGAATTCTTTTTGCTCTCCTTCAAGCTCGTTAAAAACAATAGGGAGGTCCCGAGTTGAATTTTCCGGACTTGTTAAAAGTTCACGGGAAAGATATTGAGTTTCTTTAGGCCCAGGTATGACTCCTCAAAATAGAATTGAATTCCGAGTAAACTTGTCTGTTCAGGCTCGTTAAGAATATGTGAATGGGCATCCACATTGGTGGTAGGTTATCTCTTTCTTGGACCATGTGGAATAATACAAGAAAGGAACACTCTCTTTTGTTCGGAATTGAGAAGAGTATTCTCGGGCATAGGTTTATCACTTTTCCATACCTGAGGGACTAAAATTACGGAAAAGGAACCCCCGATATAAGCTTAGTTTTCTCTTTTTCATGCTCTAAACCTAAATATGAAAAATATTTTGAGTGTACTTTGTGTCTTTGTCATGCTCGTTAAACCCTAAAGAACAAAGCATCGAGTTTATTGTTGTAAGACCCATTTCTCATAATCAAATGGATCTTTCCAAGTGATATTGCCTTCCTTCACACTCGTGAAACTCAGGCTATATGCTGCTTTTGAAGGAGCATCGGGTAGGTGGTAATTTAAGCTTTTTTGGACCTTCCTGCCTAAATACAAAAAAGGTGCACCTTACTTATTCAAAAGCTAAGAGAGTTCTTCTGTGGTTTGTTTTATACTTTTGCGGCCTCAGGAGACTAAAGTGTACGAAAAAGCACCCCCCTAGAGTCTTCTTTAGAGTTTTCAGACTCTCTAAACTATGAAAACATTGTTGAGCATGTACTAGTTTGGGATTGTAAAATCCATGAATTAGTTCTTTATCAAGCATTCTTCTGTCTCTTCTTCGAGCTTGCCAAAAGTGAAGATGGTCCCGATTTTTCTTTCTTGGACTCGTTAAACCTTTACAAGAAAGAGGGGAAGGGAAGTTCATTCACATGTTTTTTACATCATGGCAGCAATTCTTTTTTCTTTGAACAAAGCACCAGTTTTGAGTTTATCAATAGTTGGGTCCTAGTATTTTGAACTTATCCCGATTCAGAGTTTTTTACTCCTCCCATTGGTTTCTTTTCCAATTATATGAGGAATCTATCAATGTCTGCTACATTGTAGATTTGTGTCGTTGGTCCTTTTGTGTGAAAAGCTACCTAAGTCACTTTTGTGTCGTGCTCACTGTTCAAGGATTAAACCTTTGTCGGCCACTCTGCAGTTGCCTAGAACTTTTGTGTCGGCCATTCCTTGGTATTAGTTCATTACATCATGTCTTCGGTAGTCCTTGTCATGAAATTCTGTACCAATTCCATATCCAATTAGTCTTTGACTTACCTCGTGTTGGATGATGAAGGATGCCTTAATGCCTTCCTTCCAACGGATCTCTTCCTATTGACTGCAACACATCTTGATCTGGGAATGAGATTTAGAGTTTTATGATAGTGCCTTTGGGGTTGTAGTCATCAGTGGCAATTTCCCTCGCTATTGGGTAGTGGGAATATCTTAATGTTTCCTACTCAATGGATTCTTCAAGTATTCGAATTCAAGTCCTTGTATTCACACTTGTTAGAATGTACTAGGTGCCTTGAGGACCATTTTCATTAATGGTGGTTTCCCTCATGTTTGTTAACGGTTCTCATTATTGACCAGTAATCAAACAATTTCCTCCATGTTCGACTTCAACTCCTTTATTCGCATGGTTAGGAATTGTACCTTTTGGGCGGTTTGGATTGAAGACCTTGGGCCGATAGTAGCATTGTCATTTTGCTATTACCCAATTTGCACAAGACCTTGTTACATTTTATATGACATTTTTCTGAGACATAGATCCACCTTGTATTCTTGTGGCTATGATCGATTGTTGAGCATGGATCCACCTTGTTCATTTGTGGCCATGACTCCTTTAGATTTGATATGGAACCTTTTTGTATATTGAGCGACCATGATAGTCTCATCAGTTATACATATGTTGGATCCGCCTATATATTTATAGCGATGTTTTGTATATGGACTTGTATGTCCCAAAGATTAGTTTTGTCTTACATTTATCTCTCTTTCAGGTACCTTTGTTAGAGCCTTTTGATATTTGATTCTCTGCTCTCTCCATACTCAATTGTTTCCTTTATAAGTATTTCATCTATCGTCTTCCCCTCCAACCTCATACATTAGGGGGCATTTGTTATATCTCAAAATGACACATCTCTTCATGTGACCACTTTCTCATGATTCTGCCACATGTCAACACTTCCATGACGACACTTCATGAAAGTCACTAAAAAAACACCTAACTTGGAGGACCCATATCTTGAGTTTTGTAAATCCATTTAAACTCATATATAAACCATTGGAAATATATCTCTGTTATCTAAAACCTTCCAGAAGACATCAAAGTGTGAAAATGCCCAGAAATACCCTAAAAATGAGTTTTTTTTTATTTGTACATGAGTTTCCTTAAGGAAACCCGCATACGTACGTGAGTTGCTATATATAATAGTCACATAAACCTTAAATACATGACTTTCTACATTGCAACCCATGTATACCTCCTCATGTACATGATTGTTGTTTCTGCAACCCACGTACGCCTCCTGAAAAATGTCAAAAAAATACGTATTTTGAAATTCGGGTAGTTTAGGTAGTTATGGAATTGGCTCCTTTAGTTGTAACTACTTTGTTTTTTACCCTAACTTTTCATTAAGCATATAAATAGAGGTAGGAAGGTCCATTAGAGGGGTAATTGAATCTTTGAATTGTTATGGTGGAGGATTTCGAGCTCTCTTTTCCCACACCTTTGCCCTAGAATCATTCTCCTTATGTTGCAGAGCTTGGAGGCTGAGTTCCTTAGAAAAGAGAAGCAGCAGAACTAGATCAAGGTTTCGTGAGGTGCCGAATTTGAACAGAAGGTATACTTGTACTTGTTTTCAAGATTAATAAAGATGTGATTTCCTTCTTCCCAAATCATTGTTCAATGTGTGATTGAATCTCTGTTTATGATCATATGATGATGTTAGTCAGATCATTATTTCATGTTTATTTGATTACCATTTCTTTATATGTGGTCATATTGGTTTGAGGAAGGTATAACTTGTTTTGCATGTCTCTTGGAGCAATAGGAGCAAGAAGAGGATTGAAGGGCTGCTTGGATCAACCTTCATTTGTCTAAGGTATGAACCATTCTAATCTCTGAAAATTGCTTGTATTTACTTGCAGAACCATTTGCATCCACCTTTCAAACCCAGTATGTAGATGGTCTCTTAAACCCTAGCCATAGGAAACTTTCCTTTACAACAACTATGGAGAATGGAGACACATGGAGACTATGGGGCCCACTCAAGATAGAATTCCTATGTTAAATAGAATCCTCCTCTTGTAATTTCAAATCTATTGGAATCCTAATGTTTTGGGATGGATTATGAGGTTAATATAATTTTCCATATACTTCATAGGTTGAATTTTGGATGAATTGTAACTTACATGGGAGAGGATGAGCCAAATGGGAGTTTCATGGACACTTGGCTAGATTCCCCTTACATTTATGACATCAATGATGGAGATTCTATGATAGTTATGATACAAGTCAGATATTAAGTTTGACATAATGACATGTCAGGACTGAATAGATAATCTTAGAGGTCAAATTTGGGATTTGGAGAAGGCTAAGAGGCTCCTACTCAAATTTGGGAGAAGAGGGAAGGTGAAGAGGGAGGACACATGGCATATCATGAGTAGCCACAACAGTTTGAATTGGATTTGGAACCTTAGAAGACCAATAATGTTTATAAAATACATGGATCAGCCGTGAGAATAATCTTTTGCTCATTTTTGAATTGTGAGAGCTAGTGGATGACTAGTTTTCTTGCTTAAGCCGATTTCGAGGGTGAAAGATTCCCATCCTAGTTGGTGTTTGGAAAGGACACTCAGATATTTCATGGAGATTTAATGGAGTCTTATTTGCAGGTGTAAACTATAGGAAATCATGTGGATTCTTATATTGCATCACTCTCTCTCAACTATTCCCAGTTTTCACACCATATTCATGGAAATGGAGGGATTGCGCTTTGGGTGAGCTATTGGTCTCTTTGTCGAAGATTATAATGCCCATTATATTATGTTCTCATGTATATTCTCTGTATTTCACTTTCAGAAGACTCTCAGGTTGAAATAACTAAAAGAATTTTTTAGCACTTCATTTGAACTGCTAAATTATGGGCCTGAAAAGATTCAAAGAAGGGTCCTATTAAGTGAAAAATTATATAAACACCCTTCAGGTTATCCAATGGGAATTTTCTGTCAGTTAGGACTTTCAAATGAAGAATGAGGATCGATATACAGTGGTATATCCTTCCAAAGGTCAAGACATGCAACAACGAAAATAAGATAAAGGACCGTCGCAGATCAACGATCCAAAATCACAACGGCGAAGATCAATGACAGAGCGTGGTTCCATAAGATGAAATATGCAAGGAAATATTTAATTTTGGTATTCATGAATCTTGTTAAAGGGGACAAGCAATAAAAGGCCAAGATCAAGGTGAAGCCCGATCAACGACCTGAGATGGTTTCGTTGGGCAAACATGCTCGGTAGAAGGAGCTTTCCCAAATAGCGAAACTGGTTAAAAGGTGTAAATATCTTATGGTAGAGATGAGAGTATGAGTAGATCCATGGACCTAGCTGATTTCACGATCCAAACTTGTGCAAATAAAGTCATGATTCCAAATTGAAAAAAGTGCTACTGGATGCAAAGATCAACGGTCACGACAAAGGTGGGGATAGATCTACGGTCGTGGATCATTTCACGATCTGAACTAGCGTGAAAAATTTTAGGATATCAATTAGCTAAATATGGTAGGGTCTACCCCGATCTAACGGTCCCAATGAATACTAATCATGAATCAGCGGCTAAAGTTTAAGGAAACATGGATGACGAATGTGAAAGGAAACCAAATCAAAGGGTTGAGAGATTCTCAAGGCTATAGGTATCACATCGAGGGCAGATCTGATAATAGAAGGTACATTCACACACAAAATTTTCCTCAAGGCATATTAATTCATTCCCCGAATGCCATTTGTAGCATGTGTACAGCAGAAATAATCCCTATGGCAGAGCCATATCACCTAAAGACAGGAAGCTTCCATGTGGTTTGGCATGCGGAAATAAGGAAGTAGCCAATGAATTCGCCCTTCACATTGGGCAAAGCAATCGCAACAAGGGAGACCACTCTGTTTCCTTTGTCACTAGAGCAAGCAAGTATGAGAACATCCACTCCATGTGCTTTGCAGCATGGGTCGACTACACAGGGTGACACCCAAAAATATTTCCCACAGCAAAAAATAAGGTGTTGTAGCCGATGAAGCGACGTGACTAGATCTCCAGTAGGTAAAAGATCACTCAGCTCATGCCCTCACACATGTCTGCACCGAAACACTCGATGACAGACTGTGTAGGAATATTGACCGGTCATTGCAGGGTCTAGTATCTTTGCCTTATATATATGCCTTTGTAATACAGGGAATGAGCTAACATACTTTCAGAGCCCGAAGTTTCGTTTCGTTGTGAGTTCATAGAAGTTCGAGAAGTTGGCAATGGAAATTTGGTTCGAAAAGCTTGTCCGTTAGGGTGTGCTGATGGTTGGTGAAAACATTTCCACACTTACATGTCACCTTGGTTTTTCATACTAAGGATGAAACCATCCATCAAGGTGCAGACGTGAAGAATTTTGAGAGATACAGCCACCTTCAGATACCTACACCTCTAATGGCACATTTCCTGGGCACTCACTTCTTGTAGGTGTTTTTCTAGGAGCCCCTGATACCATCACTTCCTCCAAAGCCTTTGCACAAGAAGACAGAATCCGACTGCGCTCTATGGGAGTAGCTATTCTGATGGGAGCATCAGGGGTCCAATGCCTACACAACCCTATTTGTGCATTCCACTTTCCATAGGGAATGGGGTTGGTGGAGTTATGCTCCACCGTATTGCCTGTGGGAGATCCCACCTCATAGAAGGTGAGGAGTACAAGAATGAAAAGCCATTGCAAAGGCTTGCTTTGGCCAAAATCAATACAACCCTTCCTCCATACCCCATGTCTAATAGTGTTTCCCAGAGAGGGAGGGGATACAGGGAAGGTTGAGCAGGGGAAATATGAAAACTACCCTGTCTGTTTGCAACCATTGCAGAAAACTACTTTTGATCATGGAGGAGACACAAAATTAGGAAAAAAAGGGGTGCTATGCTGACTCAACAAGCTGGCAAAGGGGTCCAAAACCCACTCAATGGTGACTCACCTGAAAGCGACTAGAAAGGCATCATGCTTGAAGTCTACAATAGCAGCAGAGCACATTTGGTTGTCACCCAAGCCGAGCACACCCACTTGTTTCCATAATGTATATTAATATTTGTAAATCATGGAAATAGTACCACACTCTAAACTGTTAGTGTCTGATTGTGACTGAAAACAATTTTTAGGTTTTGTTTCGGAGAATAGTCTCAGTGCTAAGATAGTATAAATATACTCCTGGTAGAGGGAGATAGAGGTTGGTGGGGGGGAATTTCAAGGGGCTGAGGCTCTCCATTGTAATTAGTCTCTAGTTTGTCGTGTTATGAATAAATTTGCAGGGGAAGGATAGTATTTCATGGCAGAGATTCATGTGTTGTCTTTTCTTTCAATATGTAACTTTCTTACGTGAATGTTCATCCTGTTTCCATTCCAGTTTGTTAGTTTCTTTCTTGTTTGAAATAAGTGTATAATAGTTTGGAATTCATACATGCTATGCTTCGTCTATTGTTTCAGATATTTATTAAATCTTTCTTCTAAAGTCACGCAGAATTCATCTTGTAGATGCTCTACATGATGGGCTATTTCCTCTCATCTACTAACAACCTGCTAAATATCTCCTGATTGCAAGATGGATGGCTATCTTGCCTCTATTTGTAAATTTATGCCATTCTTTACCTCCTCCAATATGTTCCCTACCCAGAACATTGACTCCATTTCCCAATGGTCCCCTTCTCTGATAGTCCCACCTACATCTTACATCAACGCACCTGCCCCATTCAAGAGTCTGGCCTCCTAACCGTTCTTGATTGAATATCTTACATGAGTAAATATGGTAAGTAAATGATAGATCCCTCTCTGACTGTGCTGGGATAGAGGTGAAGTATAAAGTGGTTATGTTGTTTCTTGGGAGAGAACCCTTTCCGCCAACCTCTGGGTTCAATCCTGGCGCTAACAGAATTCATGTAAAAATGTTGAACAATGAAGAAATAAGTGTACCCACTTGTAAGTTTTAAACCTGTGCAGAGAACCAAAGCATACAGATTCTTTTAAGAAAAATAGAGATCACAACACATCATTCACACATAAACACAGAGATTTACCCTGGAAACCCTTAACCAAGAAAACCAGAAAACCTTGGAGCCACACCTCCTATTTTCTCTTCACTACATTATGAGATCCTCAAAATACAAAATATAGGTATTCCACAACATCCAAATACCCTAATATGTTAACCCGGATTAGAAAAAGAATCCAATCCCTTAACCAGGATTAAGTTACATATTTTTAGACAAATTCTGAAAATAGCCATAAAATCTAAAACTAACCAAAAAATTTTGCTCGCTGCGCTTGCATCGGAAACATGGCATATGGCCTGTTTTTGTCGAAGGTGCTTTTGGGATCGCTGAGCTGCAACACTAACATGTGCACCTCCCCTCCATATGCACATGCAAAGAATATAACATATACCCAACATTCTCCCACTTGTTGTTTCCTTTGCATAACAATGAGTCAAGTACTCATAAAGTCATACATTCAGGGCATCAATGCCCATAGATTCTCTACACCAAGAGAACTTCTCTGTACTAATAGACTTTTTTAATGAGTCTACAACACTTTTCATGTTGTCAACCTTCTTCAACATCACCTTCCTGTCTTCAACCATATCTCTCACAAAGTGATATTGCACATCAATATGCTTTGTCCTAGCATCATAAGCAATGTTCTTTACCAGGAATATTTCACTTTGGCTATCACATTCTAACATTACACCTTTCTATACAAACCCAATAAAAGAACACAATCTTTGCAACCAAACAGTTTCTTTGCTTACATGAGTGGCTGCCATGTATTCAGCTTCTGTAGTTGAGAGTGCAACTACAGCTTGTCTCTTGCTCATCCAACTGATAGCTCCTCCATATAGGTTAAACACATACCCACTTGTAGATCTTCTATGATCAAGGTATCCATCCCAGTCTGCATCAACAAATCCATGTACATTTTTACTCTGTCTGGTCCAGGCCTTCCTTGGTAGCAAATTGCATAATCTGTGGTGCCACAAAAATATCTGAAGACCCTGTTTATAGCTGTCCAATGCTCCTTTCCTAGTTTTGACATATATCTGCTCAAAAATCCAACTACATGAGCAATTTCTGGTCTTGTACAGACCATTGCATACATGAAACTACAAATTGCACTGGCATATGGAACCCATGACATGTCTTCTTCTTCTTCCTGTGTCTTGGGACACTGCTCTACAGATAACTTTACACCTACAAGAATAGGAACCTTGACCGACTTACTTTCCTGCATGTTAAATATCTGTAGTACTGTCTCAACCTATTTTATTTGATTTAAACTGATCATTTTGTTTGGACTATCTCTTCTTATCTCCATTCCCAGAATGAATTTTGCAGCACCGAGATCTTTCATATCAAACTTGGAGGATAGTTGAGACTTCACCTCCTTTATAACATCTTTGTTGTTTCCAATCAACAACATGTCATCAACATACAAAACTATGTTAATGAAGTGATCACCAACCTCTTTGGAATATACACAGTGATAAGCTTTGCTTCTCACAAACCCCAATCCAAGTATGTATGTGTCAAACTTTTGGTACAACATCCTTGGAGATTTCTTTAGACCATAAAGGGACTTCTTTATTTTACATACCAACTCATTCTTTCCCTTTACTATGAACCCTTCTGGTTGTTTCATGTATATTTCTTCGTCCAGATCCCCATGTAAGAATGTGGTATTCACATCCATCTTCTCTACTTCAAGATCAAAAGTAGCAGCAATAGAATGAATAAATCTAATAGAAGTTAATTTTTCAACTGGAGAAAATACTTCACCAAAATCAATCCCCTCTACCTGAGAAAATCCCTTTTCTACCAAGCGGGCTTTATACTTATCCACTTTACCTTCTGCACTCAACTTCTTTTTAAATAGCCATTTGCTCCCAACGAATTTTCTCCCAGCTGGTAACTGGACTAGATTCCAAGCTTCATTTTTTTTCCAAGGAATCCATTTCTTCATCCATGGCCTTTTTCCAGAGATCACTATCCTCTGAATTAACAAATTCCTTCACATTTCTAGGATCATCATCAGTAATAGACATAGCAAAATGAGAGTGACAATCAGGAGGGGAATACCTTTCTTGTTGTCTTATTTCTCAAGATGATCTCCTCAAAACTGGAGTATGAGGTTCTTCTTCTTCTGATCCTACTTCTTCTATTGAGTTAGATTCTTCACCTTCTAACTTAAACTCTTTTTTCTCTGGTTCCTTTTCCATTGGATTCACTTCCTGTCCGGGGCCTTCTTTAACCTCTTGAAACACAACATCTCGACTGTAAATAGTATTCTTATTTATAGGATTCCAAAGCTTATACCCTTTCATACCATATTTATAGCCAATAAAGATACACTTCTCAACTTTGTTATCCAACTTGCTCCTTTTCTCCTTTGGAACATGTACATAAGCATCACAACCAAAAAATTTCAAACGCTTAATAGATGTTTTCTTACCAGTCCATACCTCTTGTGGAATTTTATCAATCAATGCTGATGTGGGTGATTGGTTTACCAAGTAACATGTTGTCTCCACTACTTCTTCCCAAAATTCTTGTCCTATCCCAGCACTGCTTAGCATGCTCCTTTCCTTTTCCATCAACATCCTATTCATCCTCTCAGCAACTCCATTCTGTTGAGGTGTGTATGGAGTAATCTTTTTCCTTGCTATACCAAACTTCTTACAAAAGTCCTCGAATTCATTCCCACGGAACTCTCCACCATTATCTGTCCTCAACACCTTTATTTTCTTTTCTAACTGATTTTCTACAAGAGTCTTAAATTCTTTAAACTTGGAAAATAGTTCATATTTCTTTCAAAGGAAATAAATCCATATGTTCCTTGAGAAATCATCTATAAATGAAACATAATACACATATTTTCCTAATGATGGAATAGGAACAGGTCCAAGCACATCACTATGTATTAATTCTAGAATTACCTTTGCTCTTATAGCACCAGATGCAAATCTTACTCGATTTTGTCTTCCATATATGCAATGTTCACAGAAATCAAAATACAAAGTGCAATCAGTCATACCTTCAACCATACCTTTACCTTATAATGCTTGAAATCCCTTTTCTCCAATATGCCCCATTCTTTGATGCCATAGCATTGTCTTTCCTCCTGCTATAGTCAGGGTTATGTCATCTTTACCTCCTTCCTCTAGCACAATAGAATTGTTACATTCATCAATGATGGAACTCTACCGAAGTGCCCTCATCAATACCATTTATCCTCGAACCATTTTGTAACCACCATCTCCACACATAGTCTTTACACCTGCAACATCCATATTTCTGACAGATATCAAGTTTCTTGCTAGATTTGGAATGTGTAGCACTCCAGGCAAAGTTCTAATCCTTCCATCCTTCAGTTTTAGCTTGACTCTACCACATCCAATGATACTGGCTGGTTAATCATCTCCCAATTACACATCTCCTTAATTGTACTTTTCATATTCATAGAACCACTCCCTATGAGGGTTCATATGACATGACGTACTTGAGTCAATCAACCATGTATCACGTTCTGAAGGATTACCCGTGGAAGCTAGGTACACATCCCATCCTTCTTCTGAGGAGTTCTTCGACTCTGTGGAAGGGGTATCCTCATATCCCTTTGCTTTCTCAACATTCTTATATCTGCAATCCTTTTTATACTGCCCATCTTTACCGCATTTCCAACACTTCCTTATTCCTTTTCCTAGGGATTTAGATCTACCCTTAGATTTAGATCTCCCCCCAGATCCTTTATTTTTGTTTCTCTCCTAGGGGTGACCTCTCACAGACAAGGCATCCATGCTATGGTTTTCCATGGTTTTCCATCTCATCTCTTCTGATAGTAGGGATGATACAATTTCATCAAATTTTAAGGTCGCCTGGCTAGAACTACCTATTGCAACAATTAGGTTGTCCCAGGAATCCAGAAAAGAACACAATAATGTGATACATTTATCTTCTCCAGCCAGTTTAATACCAACAGAGGTTATCTAACTTACAGAGTATTGTAGACATTCAAATTCTCTATTATAGTATCATTCTCATCCATTCTGAGGTGAAACAACTTATTTTGCAGAAACAGCTTGTTCACAAGGGATTTTGATTGATACAAACTCCCTAGTTTTTCCCATAGCTTTACTGCACTATCTTCACCAGATACGTTCAACAACATAGAGTCTGATAAGCACAATAGTATTGTACTCCTCACCCTTATTTTTAATTTATCCCAATATTCTTATGACGTTGCAGTGGTTTTTGTACCCAAATCCACAGCAATCCATTGTTCCCAATCTACCAGAAGATCCTCCATTTTGAGCTTCCATAGCTCAAAATTCTAGCTGTTAAATTTATCGATATTGATTCTTGAAGTGCTATCCATTCTCTTTCAAAGCACAAATAAAAATTGCAAAGCTCCCACTGAACCCAGGTTTATCATAGACTCGAGATCTATCAACTGTGTCGAACCTTTCGCAGCAAAGAAATCCCCCTGATGCCAAATTGAGCTCTGATACCACATGTAATCTTTAAACTTGTGCATAGAAGCAAAGAATAAAGATTATTTTAAGCAAAATAGAGATCACAACACATCATTCACACATAAACACAGAGATTTACCTTGGAAACCCTTAACCGAGAAATCCAAAAAACCTTGGAGCCACACCTCCTATTTTCTCTTCATTACATTATGATATCCTCACAATACAAAATATAGGTATCCCGCAACATCCAAATACTCTAATCCGTTAACCTGGATTAGAAAAAGACTCCAATCCCTTAACCAGGATTAAGTTACATATTTTTAGACAAATTCTAAAAATAGCCACAAACAGCTATAAATAGCCATAAAATCTATAAATAGCCAAAAAAATTCCTCGCTACACTCGCATCAGAAACGAAACCTATGGCCTTTTTTCGCTGAAGGTTCTTCTGGGATCACCGAGCTGCAGTGCTAACATGCACACCTCCCCTCCATACACACATGCAAAGAATATAACAAATACCCAACATTCTCCCACTTGTTATTTCCTTTGCATAGCAATGAGTCAAGTACTCATAAAGTCACAGGTTCATGGCATCAATGCCCATAGATTCTCTACACCAAGAGAACTTCTCTGTACTAACAGACTTTTTTAATGAGTCTGCAACATTTTTCACGGTGTCAACCTTCTCCAGCAACACCTTTTTGTCTTCAACCATATCTCTCACAAAGTGATATTGCACATCAATATGCTTTGTCTTAGCATCATAAGCAGGGTTCTTTGCCAGAAAGATTGCACTTTGGCTATCACATTCTAACCTTACACCTTTCTGTACAAACCCAATACCTGAACACAATCTTTACAACCACACAGCTTCTTTGCTTGCATGAGTGGCTTCCATGCATTCAGCTTCTGTAGTTGAGATTGAAACTACAACTTGTCTCTTGCTCACCAGACGGATAGCCCCTCCATATAGGTTAAACACATACCCACTTGTAGATCTTCTATGATAAAGGTATCCATCCCAGTCTGCATCAACAAATCCATGTACATTTTTAATCTGTCTGGTCCAGGCCTTCCTTGGTAGCAGATTGCATAATCTGTGGTGCCACACAAATATTTGAAGACCCTCTTTACAGCTGTCCAATGCTCCTTTCCTGGTTTTGACATATATCTGCTCAAAACTCCCATTGCATGAGAAATGTCTGGTCCTGTACAAACCATTGCATACATTAAACTACCAACTGCACTGGAATATGGAAGACGTGACATGTCTTCTTTTTCTTCCTGTGTCTTGGGACACTGATCTATAGATAACTTTACACCTACAGGAATAGGAACCTTGACCGGCTTACTTTCTTGCATGTTAAATCTCTGTAGTAATGTCTTAACATATTTTCTTTGATTTAAACTGATCATTTTGTTTGCATGATCTCTTCTTATCTCCATTCCCATAATGAAGTTTGCAGCACTGAGATCTTTCATATCAAATTTTGAGGACAGTTTAGACTTCAACTCCTTTATAACATATTTGTTGTTTCCAATCAACAACATGTCATCAACATACAAAACTATGTTAATGAAGTGATCACCAACTTGTTTGCAATATACACAGTGATCAGCTTTTCTTCTCACAAACCCCAATCCAAGTATGTATGTGTCAAAATTTTGGTACCACATCCTTGGAGATTGCTTTAGACCATAAAGGGACTTCTTTAGTTTACATACCAACTCATTCTTTCCCTTTACTATGAACCCTTCTGGTTGTTTCATGTATATTTCTTCTTCCAGATCTCCATGTAAGAACGTTGTCTTCACATCCATCTACTCTACTTCAAGATCAAAAGCAACATCTTTTCTCCCATCTCGTAACTAAACTATATTCCAAGCTTCATTTTTGTCCAAGGAATCCATTTCTTCATCCATGGCCTTTTTCTAGAGATCACTATCCTCTGAATTAACAGCTTCCTTCACACATTAGAGGAAATTTCAACTCAAAATGGGCCTTTTAACTTTAACTCAGATTCCATGTAATCATGTGTTAGCAATGAAATTGCTTTAAATTTTAAATACCGTATAGGTCTTAAAAACTTTTCTAATATAAATTTGGGGATAGGTATCATAAAAAAAACTACTTTTTTGTTTGTATTTTCGACATATCTCCCCGTGTTTTTACTCAAATTTCAATTGGGAGAGCTCGTTGGATGCGGAATTAAATTCCACATCCAATGAGTACCCACTCGACATACTTTTGACAGACCCTTCTACCCCAAAAAGAAGAAATGCCTGAAAAAATGTGATGATGACATCATCTTCATGTTTTTCAGGTATTTCTTGTTTTTAGGGTAGCGGGGTCTGTCAAAAGTATGTTGAGTGGGTACTCATTGGATGCAGAATTTAATTTCACATCCAATGAGCTCTCTCAATCGAAATTTGAGTAAAAACATGAGGAGATATGTCGAAAATACAAACAAAAAAGTAGTTTTTTTCTTTTCTTCCTCCAAAATTAATAAATATTATTTTATTATTTTAACTATTATTTTATTAATTTTTTTTAGGAGGCCAATTTTGAGTTGAAATTTCCTCTAATGTTTCTAGGATCATCATCAGTAATAGACATAGCAAAATGAGAGCGAAAATCAGGAGGGTAATATCTTTCTGGTTGCCTTATTTCTCAAGATGATCTCCTCAAAACTAGAGTATGAGGTTCTTCTTCTTCTTATTCTTCTTCTTCTATCGAGTTAGATTCTTCACCTTCTAACTTAAACTTTATTTTCTCTTGTTCCTTTTCCATTGAATTCACTTCCTGTCTGGGGACTTCTTTTACCTCTTGAAACACAACATCTCGACTGTAAATAGTCTTCTTAGTTATAGGATTCCAAAGCTTCTACCCTTTCATACCATCTTTATAGACAATAAAGATACACTTCTTAGCTTTGTTATCCAACTTGCTCCTTTTCTCCTTTGGAACATGTACATAAGCATCACAACCAAAAAATTTCAGATTCTTAATAGATGGTTTCTTACTAGTCCATACCTCTTGTGGAGTCTTATCAATCAATGCTGATGTGGGTGATCGGTTTACCAAGTAACATGTTGTCTCCATTGCTTCAGCCCAAAATTCTTGTCCTATCCCAGCACTGCTTAGCATGCTCCTTGTCTTTTCCATCAACATCCTATTCATCCTCTAAGAAACTCCATCCTGTTGAGGTGCGTATGGAGTATTCTTTTTCCTTGCTATACCAAACTTCTTACAAAATTCCTTGAAACCATTCCCATAGAACTCTCCACCATTATCTGTCCTCAACACCTTTATTTTCTTTTCTGACTGATTTTCTACAAGAGCCTTAAATTCTTTAAACTTGGCAAATACTTCAGATTTCTTTCAAAGGAAATAAATCCATATTTTCCTTGATAAATCATCTATAAATGAAACATAATACACAGATTTTCCTAATGGTGGAACAGAAACAGGTCCAAACACATCACTATATATTAATTCTAGAATTCCCTTTGCTCATGTAGCACCAGATGCAAATATTACTCGATTTTGTTTTTCATATATGCAATGTTCACAAAAATCAAAATCCAGAGTGCAATCAGTCATACCTTCAACCATACCTTTAACTTATAATGCTCTAAGTCCCTTTTCTCCGATATGCCCCATTCTTTGATGCCATAACATTGTCTTTCCTCCTGATGTAGTTAGGGTTTTGTCATCTTTACCTCCTTCCTCCATCACAGCATAATTTTTACATTCATCAATGATGGTTTTTTTCAATAGTTTGTACAAAGTTCCATACCGAACTCCCCTCATCAATACCATTGATCCTCGAACCATTTTGCAACCACCATCTCCACTCACAGTATTTACACCTGCAACATCCATATTTTCAATAGATATCAATTTTCTTCCTAGATTTGGAATGTGTAGCACTCCATGCAGAGTTCTAGTCCTTCCATCCTTCAGTTTTAGCTTGAATCTACCACGTACAATGATACTGGCTGGTAAATCATCTCCCATGTACACATCTTCTCCATTGTACTTTTCATATTCACAGAACCACTCCCTATGAGGGGTCATATGACATGACACACCTGAGTCAATCAACCATGTATCACGTTCTGAAGGACTACCCATGGAAGCTAGGTACACATCCCCTCCTTCTTCTGAGGAGTTCTTTGCCTCTGTGGAAGGGGTATCCTCATATCCCTTTGCTTTCTCAACATTCTTAAATATGCAATCCTTTTTATAGTGCCCATCTTTACTTCATTTCCAACACTTCCTTATTCCTTTTCCTAGGGATTTAGATCTACCCTTAGATTTAGATCCCCCCCCAGATCCTTTATTTTTGTTTCTCTCCTGGGGGCGACCTCTCACAGACAAGGCATCCATGCTATGATTATCCATGGTTTTCTGCCTCATCTCTTCTGATAGTAGGGATGATACAATTTCAACAAATTTTAAGGTCACCTGGCTAGAACTACCTATTGCAACAATTAGGTTGTCCCATAAATCCAGCAAAGAACACAATAATGTAATGCATTTATCTTCTTCAACCATTTTAATACCAACAGAAGTTATCTGACTTACCAGAGTATTGTAGAAATTCAAATGCTCTGTTATAGTGTCATTCTCGTCCATTCTGAGGTGAAACAACTTCTTTTGTAGAAACATCTTGTTCACAAGGGATTTTGATTGATACAAACTCCCTAGTTTTTTCCATAGCTTTACTGCACTATCTTTACTGTGCTTGGCAAATGGTAGTCTACTCACTGGGAGGTATAAGCACTTTCATGATTTCTTGGTGAGGCACCTCCTTGATATACATTCTTATTATGTCTTTATATACTTTGATGATATATATTATGCACTCATGAGGGATTATTAGGTTAATATACTTGTTCATATACTTCATAGTTCGAATTTGGGATGAATTGTAACTTACATGGGAGAGGAAGAGCCAAATGGGAGTTTCATGGACACTTGGCTAGATTCCCCTTACATTTATGACATATATGACACAAATGATGAATATTCTATGACAGTTATGAAATAAGTCAGATCTTAAGTCTGAACTACTGACATAATGACATGTCAAGACTGAATAGAGCATATTATAGGTCGAATTTGGGAGTTGGAGAAGGCCAAGAGGCTCCTACTCAAAATTGGGAGAAGAGGGAAGGTGCAGAGAGAAGCCACACCAATTCGACTTGGATTTGGTTTATGGATGGATTTGGAACCTTATAAGACCAATAATGTTTATAAAATATAGGGATCGGCCATGACAATAATCTTTTTCTCATTTGTGAATTGTGAGAGCTAGTGGATGACTAGTTTTCTTGCTTAAGCCAATTTCAAGGGTGAAAGATTCCCATCCTAGTTGGTGTTTGGAAAGGCCACTCAGGTATTTCATGTAGATTTAATGGAGTATTATTTTCAGGTGCAAGCTACAGGAATTTCATGGACATCTCAATATCATCTTGTTCGTCCATTCATCTCAAGTTTTCTCACCATATTTCAGCTCTATGGAGTGAGGTGCACTTGGTGAGATATTCATATCTTTGAGGGAGATTATCTTCCTACAATATTTTGTATTCTAATGTAAATTATCTTTTATTTAATTTCAGAAATCTCTCAGGTCAAAAATCCAAGATATCTCATGTATTATTGTCCAATATTTAAGAAATAGTGCCATTTCCATAATACCTTGTTGTAAACTCTTGCAATCTTGATGGAATTAAATATATGTGTGAAAAATTGATGATTTATGAATGAATAAACTGTAATTAAAGTATATTATGGGTTTCATGGTCTGTAACTGATAATTTTTGTCCATTGGGTTGAATTTCATAGCATTTGGGGCAAACTACATCTCATTTCCCCAAGGGTCCAAAACTAGTTTTTTATATCTAATTGAAGGAAATGATAAAAACCATGAGAGTTTGACTGGTTATGCATATGAGTCTCTAATAATGTATTCTACACATACCCTACTTCAATTTGATAATTTCAGTGAGTTTATGTACATTTGGGAAGCCATTTCGACAATTACCTAGGAGAGATTTGAGCCCCAAAATTGCTAGTAAATTCATCTATCTTATTCAGAATTTGATATAGAATTTCAGAACTTATTGGAGGAGCATAATACATCCATGAACATAATAATTAATTTATTATATCATTCATACACCTTCTCTGAAGATTTTGGAGCAGTTGGGCTGATTTGGAGACCAAGACACTAAAACTACTCAAGAGCCAAAATTATGAAAAAATTGGAAAATTGGGCATTTTAATAAAATTCCAAAAAGGGGACATTACATACCAGAAGTACCCCCTATGATTTATTGTATGGAAAACAAGTCCTTTTACCTATTCAATTTCAAGTTAAAACCTTTCATATGCCAGCACAATTAGGCATGGATTTGGATGAAGCACAGAAACAATGAATATTATAGATTAATGAGTTAGGTGAGATTAGACAAGATGCACTCCAAAGAACCATGCTAATATAGAATCAACAAAAGACATGGCATGATAAATTTATTAAGCAAAATCAATTTAATACTTGAGATTGGGAACTACTATTCGACTCACGGTTTAAAACTTTTAAAGGGAAATTGACTACACGTTGGATGGGCCCATACGAATTTGTTACAAACTTTGACAACGGATCAGTAGAAATTAAAACAATTGATGGCTCACAAGTTTTCTTTGTAGTAAATGGACATAGACTGAGGCTTTATCACCAATCGATATCTAAACAGGATTTTATACAGATTGTTTTGCAGCAGAATGAAATGGAATTAGTTGAAGAAGAAGTTATTCCTCCTCCTGATCCTTAAAAAAAAAAGTATTTTGGGTTACCATCACTTATATATATTTAAATATGTGGTTGTTTCTTTGGATAAATAAGAGTCATTTCTAATAGATTGTTTACAAGGGGCTCTTTTTCTTTTTATTATATATGTCTTCATGAATAAATTGAATAATCTAATAAGTGGTTTTGCAGTTTGATTACAAGTACATTATCTCTATGAGAAGCTAACAGAGTATTATTTGGAAAAGGGAAGTACACTTAAACATTTATAAGATATCTGAACCTTTCTTGGGGTACTTTTGAAATTTGCAGCTCATACTGACAATTCAAAAAAATTATAATCCTCTCTATATCATTCGTCACTAGCTCTTCTATGATTCATATAGTTTTTGGTATATTGATTCAGACATGTATATTTCTGATTTACTCTTTTGAATAGTTGCTTGACAAGCCTACTTTCATTATCATATTTTTCACAATCTTATCTTACACCTATGAATTACTAGTTCATCCTATTCTTGTTATCAAAACTTGTCTCTCAAGTATTTTGGTGATAACTCAAGAGTAAGTGGAATTCGTGTCTATGGAAAACATTACTTTTATTTTATGAAGAAGAAGAACTGTAAGGTTAAAGAACAACTTTAAGTTATTCTCTTTTGACATGATTTATGGTTAAGGCCATTATAAAATTACTTATAAGTTTATTTTATTTTAAATGAAGTATGTGTTTAGGAGGACTTAACATGCTCTAGTACCAATCAGTTTCCATATATTTAATATCATTATACAAGGAAAACTCATAGGGGTACATAATAGGCCTGCTGGCAGTGAGTCAATGCTAAGTAAAAACTTAAAACATAGAAGCTCGATAAATGCAAGTAAACCTGTCGAGGTACTGAACAGGCTCGCTGGAAGTGGGTCTATGCTTGCATGGTACTAAGGTAAACCCGCCGGGGTACTGAACAGGCCTGCTGCAGCGAGGAAATATCAAGTAAAAGAGATCTGGTTAATACACCACTATGCACATGATTCGTAAAGCAACGCTAATATAAAGAAATTTTCTTTTAGAATAAATATGTCACAACCAATTGTTTATAATTTCATTTGAGAATAGATGTAAGTTGGGCTTTTCCCCAGCCATCTAATTCAACACATACCTAGGATGTCCTTATCCTAGAAATGGGACCCATAACTCTAAATTTCACACACTCCAAGGTACACTTAAAATATTTTATGATGACAGGATATCCTTAAAACGAGGCATGGATGACTAGTTTTTCCTACGGCATTATTTTGGTTATCATATTATCGTTCAAATGGTCTTTCTAAGCACTGTTATATTTTTCATGAATATACATAGTTGAAACATTTCCATTTACTAGTTAGTTTTTCTTTTTTTTTACAAAATAATAACAAGCATGATAGAAATATGTATTCTCATTATCTGGAACAATCAATTCTTCTCTCTTGTATGGCTTGAGGACACGCCATCCTTTGGTTTCTGGGGAAGGATTATAAAAATTAGATTGTTTTTAATTTTCATTATTTATGACAGATCTATTTATCTCTAACAAATGATAAGTGTTTTCAGGATAATGTAAGCAGTGGAACTTGGTTATAGCATGAAGCATTTTTACAACAAAATCAATATGGAGGACTATATGAAGGATTGAATGAAGGTCCAAATGAAATCGATATTATAGCACTTATGATTAAAATCTGCTAACCAGTATTTTTTTTTTTTGGGCAAGTAGTTTTCAGCTCCATATCGCTACAAAAATGATTAGTCATCATTTCACTGTCAACAATCCTATCCTCTTACCCAATCATGGATGCAAATTGTTAAATGATCAATCTTCTTGTTATTCAAAATGTGATTTATGCCTTCGTGTCATACGTTCAACCACAGGTCCAAATTTTTACTTTGGACACGATTGAATTAATTTCAAACCTTATGAATGAGAAATTGTTTTGAACCTGAGAACTATTAAATCATGAATGTTGAAGAACTTAACAAATCCATTTTAATATTCATATAATGTTTGACATGAAATACATGCTATTTTTTAAGTTACAGGCTAAAATATTGAAGTTTAAATCACCTCCTTCATCTACCAATTCGAAGGCAACTGCTAGTGCAGCTCTGCCTCCTTCCTAAATTATTTTTCTTTTCACTCAGTGGGACATGACATTTCTCCAGTTTGGGGGAATGTTGATCCTAGATTTGTTATCACTTTTGGCAGTTAAGTTACGCATTTAAACATATGTTTTGTCATCTTTTGAATATTTTATGTCACGCAGATCACTATTCAACCCCAGGTATGAATTTTATTAAGGTTTATGTAAAATCCTTTTATTATTATCATTTTATGATTTTATTAATTAAAATTGACATGGTTTGAAGTGCATTTGATTTATTAATTTATATATATATATTTGTTTGCAGTTTATATAGTATTTTTGGATGAATTAACAATAAACACGCATTCAGCTAGCCATGCGCACAACACATCCAGCTCACCATCCATCTCGCTGCGCGATACTTTTTGGCAGGTTTCCAAGCATTTAAACGTTGTTACTCCAAAACTTAGTCCTTAGTGCACCAGTAAGAAGACATCACATTTCATCCTAGACATGTGCACAAAATATCCAGCTCATGGTCTAGCTCATCATTCAACTCACTGAACCAACCATGCGCTGTTGAAAATTGATTTCAGGCATTAAGATGTTGGAACAGTCTGCAAACTATTTACTATCATGTATCTAGGTCATGAAGCTCACATTCTAGATGATCCGCCATCCCGCAGCCTCCTTCGTTTGACACGACACCAACAGTCCACGCGTTGGGTTGATGCATTAGCTGCGTTCTAGAAAACTCGCCCATGTACATTATTTCAGCTCGCCACTGCTTCACCAACTACACTGAAGAAGGAGTTGTATGTCATACCAACCACGCTGAAGAGAACCGTTCACATTGAATAATGGAGAACAAGTATGCATTGGAGTTAGATTAGCTAAACTCTGTTATGGTTGACTAAATTTAGAGAGTAGTCGACCACTAAAGGGTCAGCTTGGTCATCCCTGTAAACATTATATATAAAAACGTCCTTGTGCAGAGTTAGAGAGTTTATCATTTCATTTGTTAGATAGTCATTTTTGAAGAGAAGAATTCTGTAACTCTGTTCCATCGTTTTAATAAACAGACATATGATTTGTTTTTTATGATTGCGTTTGAGTAAGCATTAGGAAGGCACCACCCCTGATTGCTAAGAGGGCCCCTCATCAACCAAAAATTCATTCTTTCTGTGTAATTTCATTCTCTTCTTTCTATGGTAGCTAGTTTAATTTATTTTCATTAGATTTTTGTACATGTTTATTTCATTTATTTCCTGTAATGCAATTTTATTTCTGAAGTTAAATAGTTAACTGCGCGCATAGTTTTCTTTCATATATGTTTTCCATCAATTCATTTCCAGTTTATTGTTTAGTTTTATTTGAAGTTAGATAGAAGATATTACTTTGATTAAGTTAAATAAATTCAGTTCTGTTTATTTCCTTTCTATTTCAAGTTTATGCAATTTGAATTTCAGTTTGTTTATTAATATGCAATGATTTCTTTTCATGAATTTGTTTAAGTATATTTCACTATCGAATTTGATTAATAAGTAGGTTTATTTTCTGTCTTTATGCATTACATTTACAGGTGCACAAATTTAGTTAAAGATTAGATCATTTAGTTTCTTTTCTATTATTTTAACTATGCATACTATCATTCGGACAGCCTGTTTAAACTATCATTCATCCACCCCTTTCAGACCTATAGTTTAGTCTGTCATTCAGCCCATCGTTTCGTTTTTAATGTGTTTTCAGATTGTTGTAAGTTTTGTTTCTTTAATATTTGAAGTATGCTTTGACTGTAATAGTTAGATAATAGTTATATTTCACATTAAAGTTAAATTTGGATTGTTTTAGGTTATTTATTAAAAGTTACCTTACTTCTTTTTACATTGAATATGTTTTGTTTCTTGAGTATGCTTCCGCTTTCTTTTTACTGATGTATTGTTTAGTGTGCATGCCTTTGGATTGATTTATCTGTTTGCATGTAAAATTTAGTATTATATGTGTTATCATTAGCATGTTTTAGGCTGTTCCTTTTACATTATGTGATTACTGAAAGAGACTTGTAGGACAAAATTCAAAGATATTCCTATTAAGTTTTCTACTTGTTTCTTTTTATTAAGTTTTCTTTATTACGTTTTCTACCTATTTCTTCTTATTAAGTTTTCTTTATTAAGTTTTTTGCTTGTTTCTTTTTATTAAGTTTTCTACTTGTTTCTTCTTATTAAGTTTTCTACTTGTTTCTTTTTATTAATTTTTCTACTTGCTTATAAGTTAGGTCTTCCTTGCATCTTAGTTTTCCATTTAAAATGTTAGTTGTTGATAATATTTTTTTTAGTTTAAAGTTATTTATTTATAATAAATTATCAATTATTTAGTTTATTATTCTATTCCACTTTAATTACTTTAATAGTTGAATTCTAAGGAGTTTGACTCGGTTTTTCATTTTCAAAGATATTTCGATCTTTTGTTTCAAAAAATATTTCCACAACACCATAGAAACCCCTCTACCATCACATATATTTTGTGTCAACTCTAATCCTACCAACCCCAGTTGATAATTGAATTTTAGGTGAATTAATCTAGACAATATAACACCCAACGGAGTCTTTGATACCTAGCTTGGTGTGCAATATAAGGCAGGTATTTGTGAACTTTGACACTATTCGGTTCCTATCTTGAAGTAGTGTGGTCCATCTTGTGTACTGGTTGTCATAGTTTCCCATGACATGGTAATATTGTTCCTTAATGGTATTTATAAAAGAGGCCCAAGTCGAATTGGCCTCAAACATTTCATAATCCTCGATTATGTTTTTCTCACAATAATTTTCCCACCAATCTATGAAATTGAGGATAGCCTTAAGGAGCACAAAGGTTATCTTTTCCCTAGCAAAAAAATTGTGGACAAATAAATACCCTTATAGCAGGCTAAACCATTTATTTAGGGCATCAACATTGATATAAAATTCAAATAAAGAGATTGTTCGGTGTCTTCTACTATCTCAAATACACCTAATATTAAATTATCAACCGGGGTTGGTAAGCTTAGAGTTGATATAAAATATATGCAAAGGTAAAAAGGCTCCTAGGGTGTTGTGGAGGTATTTTAGTAAACAAAAGATCGAAAGATATTTCAAAATGAAAAATCGAGTCAAACTCCTCAGACTATCTGAATAATTGGATTGGACTGGAGTATCAAATTCTAAAAAACTATTAAAAAGAAAGAAATAAACAATAATACTTATAACTTCAGACACTAACTCATACATAAAAAGGAATTATAACAACTAAACTGACAAATAACCAACTAACCACTCCTTAAGCAGATGGTTGGGGTTAAAAGACAACTTTTCTTACAAAAATAGAAAACTCGAAAGCAAGTAGAAAACTTAATAAAGATATTTAAACTCTATTCTTCAATAAATACATAAAAACAAGAATGATTCCTATGATTACAAATAAGCTAACCTTCTCTTAAAAAATAATACATCTAACCCTAAACTCTATATGAAAATGGAGATAACCATGACATAAAACAACAATAAAACAAAATCAGTATCTAATATTCAAGAAATAAGAACAACATAATCTATATTTAATTTAAGGTGAAAAATAAAAATAAAAGAAGGATAATAAAATCTTAATTAATAACCTAAAACAATAAAACTTTAATTGAAATGCTTAAATAAAATGATAAACTACAAACATAATCCAAATATTGACAAAACAAAACTAGAAACAATATTAAAATACATAAAAAACAGTAAAAATAGAACCGAGAGTTAAATGACAGACTTAATAGTAGGTCTATAAAGGGTGACTGAATGGCAAACTGGACAGACAGTGCGAATGGCGGTTCATATAGTAAGAATGGTAAAAAAAAAACCTAAATGAATTAATTATTTAGCTGAAGTTATGCGGTTCTAAACCTAATTCATGGAATCAATAAACAAACCTATTTAATAGACAAATTAACTTTAAACTAGCTTTGAAACAAAAAGAAAGCATTGCATATTAAACTAATTAATAAGCTCAAATTTAATTTAAACAATCTGAAAATTAACTTCAGCAAATTCATGGCAAGAAATAAATAAACAAAACTAAATCTAAATGAAAACAAACTATTTCATATAAGCAAATTCATAACAGGAAATAAATAAACAAGACTAAATTCAAATGGAAGCAAACTATTCTATATGTTTGGAAATAAAAACTAAAAATAATACTAGAATGAAATGACTTTAAATAAACTAACTGAAAAAAAAGCTATGTGCGCATCTACTTATTTAACTGCTGAAATAAAACTAAGCTAATGCAATACAGGAAATAAAATAGCATTTACTTTAAACTAATGAAAACAAGCTAGAAATTAAGCTAAATTGGCTAAAACAGAAAAGAAAGAACTAAATTAAACAAAGAAATGAACCTCTGGTTGATGAGGGGCCCTCTCAACAATTAGGGGTGAAGTCTGCTAACTCCTACTCAAACGCAATCTTCAATAGAAATGCATACAACTCTTTATTCAACTTCAGAAACATAATTACAAAATACTTCTCTAAATCCCTTGACTAACTAACTCTGAATATGACTAACTTTGCTCTGTATTCAGAGACTGATATATATAGTTTACATGAGAGATGAGCAAGTCGACCCTAAAGTTCGATTGCTCTCTAATTTTAGTCAATATTTAAAGCCACATAATTAATTAGCAACCAACACATAGTCAGGTTCTTCTTTCAGCGTGATCGTGGCATAATATGGTGAGTTTGCTCCTTCTTTAGCGTGGAGGATGGACTGGTGGTTAGCGCAAGCTTGTATATAGCAGCAGGATTCTAAAACATAGGTCCTTCATCAACGTGAGCATGTGGATTGGTGATGTTGTGGAGAGCAAAGGCCATGACACAATCGGTCTTCTAGAATGCAGGTCGTTCCATCCCTTAAATGCATAGGCTTGTGATAGTTTAATATTAAAACAGAGGAGGCCGTGAGTAAACAACAAATGTCCAACCCTTTAAAAACGTGGATAACGAGCAACTAGGTGGCGATCCTTCCAGAGGATGAGTTAAATGCATCGGTCCAGCACAGAGATGGTTGGTGTGATGGCGAGTGAAGGATATTACAGGATTTTTTATGTTTAAATGCTCAAAACCGATTATGGACAACATGCAGGCTGATGTGCGAACTGAACAGCGAACTAAATGCAACACTGAGTTGCAAGCTGGATATGTTGGATTCGATCTAGGGAAAACATGGAAAATGATCAATGAATTTTGAGCGATGGCTGGATGACGAGCTGAACACCAAGTTGTATCATGAGATGGACATATGGTGCGAAAGGAAGGCTAAATACGTTTTGGTGTTAATTTTCCCAAACGAACTATAAAATCTTGTACTGAAATAACGATCTGCATGACATAAAAAATACTAAATATAATAAAATATGTGTTAAAATGTGTTATTTAATCGCCAAAAATGATAACAAAATGAGGCTCAAGATTCCCCCAAACTAGAGAAATTCCAGGTCCCACTGAGCAAAAAGAAAATTATTAATGAAGAAGGCAAAGTTGCACTAGTAACTGTCTTCTACTTAGCGAATGAAGGGAATGATTTAAAATTTAATATTATAAAAGAATATTTATTTTATGTCAAAATAGAAAATATTTTACCAGTCTTAGAAAAAAATGATGGAATAGTAAAAAGATTTAGATTTCTTAGGAGACCATGCTATTATAGCGAAATTCAAGATGTGTGTCATTTAACAAGCATATGCGTTTGATAAATAAATTTATAAATTTTATAGTTATTTCAACCATGTCCAAAGTAAAACTTTGGATAGCTTGAACATATATCACAAATACATAAATAACATTCAAGAAAAAATAGTTTTCATGTGTATTTAAATAAAAATATGCTAACAGTAACATAATAATAAAAGAAATTTGAAGGTCAAAACATCCATACAAAAATAAAACTATGTTCAAAAACAAAATTTGGTTGACAAATTTTAATCATTCATGCTATAATACGACAATATCTCATTCAGACCATCATTTGAACCATTATTCATATCCTTCGTAAAGTCTTCCATCAAATCCTTCATATTGATTGATTGATTTATTTGTTGTAAGAACATGCTTCATGCTATAACCTGAAAACACTTTAACATTTGTTAGAGATAAGAAATTTTTTCATAATAATAATAAAAGCAGACAAATATTTTGTTCTGAATCTTCCTAATCCTCCCCCAAACCAAAGATATGGCATGTCCTCATGCAAAGGAGAAGAATAGTTTATTTCAGATAATAAAAAGTGTCAGTATGCTGTTATTATTTTATAAAGAAAAGAAAAATTAACTAGTAAAGGAAAGTGATTCAGATATGTATATTTATGAAAAATAACAGTGCTTAGAAAGACCATATAAAGAGACAATAATATAATCGAAAGAATACCATAGGAAAAGCTAGACATCTATGCCTCATTGTAAAGATATCTTGTCATCATAAAATACTTTAAGCTTACCCTGGAGTGTGTGAGAGATGTAACTATGGGTCCCATTTCTAGGATAATAACATTCTAGGTATTGATTGAATTAGATGGCCAGGTCCAAGCCCAACTTACAGTGATTCTCAAGTGACAGTAAAGATAATCGGCCTTAACATTTTATTTATAATAATTTTTTCAAAAATTTCCTGTATATGATCATTATTTTACGAATCATGTGCATAGTAGTGCATTAACCAAACCTCTTTACCCGATATTTCGTTGCTACCAATGAGCCTGTTCAATACCCCGGCGAGTTTATCTTGGTACCATGCAAGTATAGTCCCGCTTCCAGCGAGCCTTTTCAGTGCCCCAATGGGTTTACTTGCATTTATCGAGCTTCCTGGTTTTAAGTTGTTACGCAGTATTGACCCACTGCCAGCAGGCCTGTTCAATACCCCAGTGGGTTTTCCTTCTAGATAATGATATTAAATATATGGAAGTTGATTGGTACTAGAGCTTGCTAAGGCCTGCTAAAACACATAATTCAATTTTACCAAAATAAACTTACAAATAAATTTTCATACTAGCCTTAATCATAAATCACGTCAAAAGGGAATAACTTAAAGTTGTTCTTTGACCTTAGAATCCATCATTTTCATAAGACATAAGTAATGTTCCCCATAGGTAAAAATTCCACCTACTCTCGAGTTATCACAAAGAGATATTTGAGAGACAGGTTTTGATAACAAGTAAAGGATGAACTAGTAATCCATAGGCACAAAATGAATGATAATGAAAATAAGTCTTATCAAGCAGTGTTCGAAATAACAAATCAGAAATATACATGTCCGAATCAAAATATCATAAACTATTTGAATCATAAAAGGAGCAGTTAAGAATGATATGCAAGGAGTTATCCTTAATTGTCACTACAAACTGCAAATTAAGAAAAGTTAAGACACCTTACGAGCGTAATTACCTTTTCCAGATAATCCTTCATGAGCTACTTATAGAGATAAAGTATCCATGATCAAACTGCAAAACCACTTGTTAGATGATTCAATTTATTCATAAAAACATAGAAAGAAAAAGAGTCATATGTAATTTATTTTATCAGAAGTGACTCTTATTTATTCATAGAAGCAAAAACATATCTACATATATACAAGTAATGATAACCCAAAATGATTTCACGGATCAGGAGGAGGAGAAATAAATTCCTCTTCAATCAATTCCATTTCTCTTTGCTATAAAACATTTTGTACGAAATCATGTCTAGATGTTGGTTGATGATAAAGCCTAAGTCTATGTCCATTCACTATAAAGGAAACTTATGAGCCGTCAATTGTTTTAATTTTTACTGATCCATTGTCAAAAGCTGTAACTACTTCATAAGAGCCTAACCAACGGGTAGTTAATTTTCCTTTAAATTTTTTAAACCATGAATCGAATAGTAATGCCCAATGTTCGGCATTAAATTGATTTTGCTTGATAAATGTATCATGCCATTGCTTTCACTGATTTTGTATTAGCATGGTTCTTTGGAGCACATCTTGTCTAATTTCATCTAATTCATTAATCTGTAGGATTTGTTGTTTCTATGCTTCGTCCAAATCCATACCTAATTGTGCTGCCATACGAAAGGTTTTAACTTAAAATTCAATAGGTAAAAGGACTTGTTTTCCATATACTAACGCATAGGGGGTATGTCGGGTAGTATTTCTCCATGTTATCCTATAGTCCCATAAATCCTCGGGAAGTCTATCTGCCCAATCAATATGATGTAAGTGAATGGTCTTGGATAAAATAGATTCTAATACTTTATTGGTTGATTCTACCTGGCCATTAGCCTGAGGATGGTAAGGTGAAGACTTGCAATGTCGGATACCATACTTCATAGTGAGCTCTTGAATTAATTTGGAAGTGAATTGAGTACCTTGGTCTATGACAATTTCTTTGGGTACACCAAATCGGCTAAATATTTCTTCATATATGAATTCTACTACATATTTCTCTGTAGCCCTAAACAAAGCTTTAGCTTCTACCCATTTGGTAACATAATCTATGCAAACCAAGATATATTTCTTTTTATGAGACATGGGAGAGATTGGTCCCACAAAATCAAGAGCCCATTTTTCAAAAGGCTCAATCATGACCTGAGGTTGTAAAGGAATTTGGTCTGATGTTGTGGGTCTACCCATTCTTTGACAACTATCACATCCTTTAAGGTACTTGGCAGCATTCTTAAAAATTCTTGGCCAGTAATAACCAAAGTGCAATACTTTGTATGCTGTCCGTTTATCAGAAAAGTATCCTCCACATGGTCCATCATGGCATGCTCGGAGGATGTTTGTTATTTCATCCTCTTGCACACATTTTCTAATAACAAGATCTGGGCTAGTGCGAAAGAGGTCATTATCAACCCAGGAATAGTTAGAGATTTGTACTATTATGCGGTGTTTCTCGTATGGAGCCAAATGGTGTGCTACTTTTCCAGTCACTAGATAGTTTGTAATATCAGCAAACCTAGGGGTTTGAATAGATACAACAAATAGATTTTCATCAGGAAAAGTATCATCAACAGGTTTAGTATCACTATCGTATTGTATAAGAGAAAGAAAATCCACTACTAAGTTTTCTTTACCAGGTCAATCAATGACGGTAATATTAAATTCTTGTAATATGAGAAGCCACCGAGTAACTCTACCATTGGTGATTGGTTTATTCATTAAGAATCTAATGGCAGAGTGATAGGTGTGGACAAAAACTTTGTACCCTATAATATAATTGCAGAATTTATTAACAGAATAGACTACTGCCAAAAATTCTTTTTCATTAACGGTATAGTTTAATTTGGCAGGAGAAATATTTTTGCTAATAAAATAAATGGCATAAGTTGATTGTCCTTCTTTTTGGCCTAGGACTCCTCCTATGGCCATGTCAGAAGCATTAGTAGATATATGAAAGGGAAGGGTCCAATTAGGGCCCCTAAGTAGTGGTGCTACTAATATTTTAGCTTTTAATATCTCAAAAGCATTCTGACAAGATTCTATCCATAGGAATTATACATTTTTTACAAGAAATTTAAACATTGGTGCAACTATCTTTGTAAATTTTTCAACAAAATGACGATAATAGCCTGCATGACCCAGAAAGCTTTTCACCTCCTTTTGGGTTTTTGGAGAGGGAAGGCCAACTATTTCTTCGATATTAGCAGGGTCTACCTTAATTCCTTGTGAATAAATATGGTGTCCTAAAACTATACCTTCTGTCAGTAACATTTTACACTTTTCAAGACTAAGACATAAGTTTGTCTCTTGACATCAGATCAAAAAAAAATTGAGGTTGTCAAGAGCTTCTTGGAAAGTATTACCATAGGCTGTAAAATCATCCATGTATACCTCAACACAGTCATGTATAAGATCAGAAAATATTCCTAATACTTCTTGCTAAAAAGTAGTGGGTGCATTACATAAGCCAAATGGAAAAACTCGATCAGAAAATGTCCCCCAAGGACATGTAAAAGTGGTTTTATCCTAATCTTCAGGTGCTATTAGGATCTGATTGTATCCACTATATCTGTCAAGAAAGGAGAAATATTTCTTACCTAACAAGGTATCTAATACTTGGTTAATAAAGGGAAAAAGAAAGTAGTCTTTAAGAGTGGCTTTGTTCAGTTCCCTAAAATAAACACAAATACACCATTTCCCTATAACTTTCTTTGGAACTACCACTAGAGGAGAAACCCATTTGTTATTGGAAATAGGATAGATGAAACCGGCGATAAGAAGTTTTTGTAATTATTATTTTACTATATCCTTCAAAGTAGGATTCATCCTCCTTTGAGGCTGTCTTACAGGTGGTATATTTGGATCCATATACATATAGTGAATACAAGTGTCAAGGTGTATACCCTTCATATCAGTGTATTCCCATGCGAATGCTCTGGCTTTTTTTTTAAGAACCTTAAGTAGTTGAGCTTGTTTATCTTCACTTAACCCTACATTATGTGCAGAAATTTTTCAGGGCCGACTTCACAAGGTATGGTGAAAGTTCTTGTATGCTCTTCGATTGTAAAGACACAAGGTGCTTCTGTAAACATTGAGAGACCCATAGTTTCCTAAAACTCATCTCCAAATATTTGATTAAATTTAGCAAATGACTGAGGAAAATCTATACTAGTGGTGGAGGAAATAAACTGATTCAATACATTCTCAGTAGTCTGCTCCTACAATGCCCATGAGAAATCACTAGGAAAGGAAAGGTCATCAAAATATTCATCCCTAAAGGAACAATTTAACCACCATGAATTTTCAGTTACTGGTTGTGTTGGGGGATATAAAATAAGTCTTTGGGTAGACGACCCATTCGAAATGGTCATTTCCCCATCCCTACATCCTATAAAAGCATTGGCAGTAGCTAACCATGGTCTTCCTAAGATAATAGGATGTCCTTTAGAAGGATCCTTTGATTCTATGACCATAAATTCAACTAGGTATTCCCATGAAGCTACTGATATAATAATGTCATCCAGGACCCCAACAGGATTTACCATAGTATGGTCTGCTAGTTCCAAGATGGAAGGTGTAGGTCGAAGAAATTGTCCCAACTATAAAGCTTCTAAAATTGTAGTGGTCATCATATTGATGGCTGATCCTAAATCAATTGATGTGTTATATATGGCGGTATTATTTATAATTACAGTCACTATTGGGGCTCCTGGATTTGTATATTTTGTAATCCGGGACTGATATGACATATATTCAAACATTTCTCCTATGACATGAATTGTAAGGGGATCTTTTTGTTTATTCCCTGGGAATTTAATGCATAATTCCTTTATCACTTTACTGTAAATTGGTATATCTTTAATAGCTTGCAATAATGGGATTTTGACACAGATATGTGTTATACACCAGAATGGCACCTCTCCGTCCGAGTGTCAACTTTCCTTATGTTGGCACACAAAAGGACACTTATGGATTGAGGTTTTCCTAGAATACTATAACTTGGCTTATTATGAAATACATTCTGCCTCTATCCAGCTAATAACTTTGCCACATTTGCCATGTTAGGATGTATTCGCGACTCTCTCTATTGACAACTCGCGCATCACTCGCGAGTCTCCCTTGTAGCAAGTCGTGAATCCTTGTATTCGCGGGTTGCTCTACTGCGGAACCGCGAATGTGTCTCTTAACATTTAAATATTAAAACACGCGTTAACTAGAGATTAGTTATGTCATGTAACTGGATTTCCTTAACTGCTGTAACTTCTCTAACCTTCGAACTACCTTATTTCACCCATATAAATATAGGTAGGAAAGGCCATGAGAAGGGACTTGAATTTTATGCATTGTTATGGTGGAGGAATCGGGACTCTCTTTGCCTACACCTTTGCCCTAGAGGTCTTCCCTTGTGTTGCAGAGCTTGGAGGCTAAGTTCTTTGGAGAAGAGAAACAGCAGAACCAGATCAAGGTTTCGTGAGGTGCCAAACTTGAAGAGAAGGTATACTTGTACTTGTTTTCAAGATTAATAAAGATGTGATGTCCTTCTTCTTCCCAAATCATTGTTCAATGTGTGATTGAATCTCTGTTTCTGATCATATGATGATGTTATTCAGATCATTTGTTTATGTTTATTTGATTATCATTGTCTTATATGTGGTCATAATGGTTTGAGGAAGGTATAACTCATTTTGCAGGTCTCTTAGAGTGAGAGGAGCAAGAAGAGGATTGAAGAGAAAGCTTGGACCAGCCTTCAGTTAGTCAGGTGTGGACCTTTCTCATCTCTGATCTTGTTTATATATACTTGCTGAACATTGTGCATCTCTCTTTCAACCCCAGTACATTGATGGCCTCTTAAACCCTAGCCATAGGATACTTTCCTTTACAACAATATGCTTTAATTCATTCAAGATATCATACTCGGAATGAACTACATGTTTTTCTATTACTAGTCTTGCTAGAAATGGAGGAATTATTTGTTCCTGAATAGATTCTTATGGAGGATAGGTAGGTACTGAAACTTTTGGAATGTTCACATCCTCCAAGATGGAATCATTCATGGGTTCATTTGAATATTCTTCTTTTTCATTCTCCTCACGAATGACGACTGTTGTTTTGGGTTTATCATTAACAACTCTTCCAGATCGTAATTGAATCTCATGTATAGGTATAGTTGAAACATGTATAGGTACAGTCGAAACAAGGTAGGACGGAAGAGTTTGCAACTAAATATTGTTAAGAGCTTAAGTTGGTTTATTATTAGGGTTAGGTATTGGTTGTGCTAGTAATAATGTCAGTCACGGAGGATTTGTATTCTGGAAGTGATGAGGTTGTTGTGCAATGAGAGGAACTGGAGGTACAAATCTAGGCAAATGCTGCTGGAAATTTGGTTGATGACGAGGATAAGGATGATTAGGTGGAGGGATAGGTTGTGACTGAGGGTATGGTTATCCTCTCCACCCTTGTGACCAATACTGTTGTTGTGGAAATTGAGGAGGAGGATACTGAGGTGGCCAAATCTGCCAACTAGGATTGTTCCATTGTTGGGGTTGTTGGTATGGAGAGTAATAGGGTGGGGATTTTGGTGGAAAAATCTGGTATGCTAGTTGATCTCTAGATTTCCAAGGAAACCTCCTAGATGTTTCACCTACATTCCCACTCTTATATATGGCTTGCAATCTAGGAAAGGATGGACAGTTATCTGTCGGATGTTCCTCTGTACATATGTGACATATAGAAATGTTGTTTAACAAACATTCCATTTGGGGATGTTTTGTTCTACACCTTGGACAGAAACTACTCATTGATTCCCATTCTTCATATTTCCTTTTTCTGGCTTGTAAAGAATCCAATTGAGAACCCATGGCTCCTAAGATGTCAGTCTTAAAATTTTCCAACAGGTTACCCAATTCTATCCTTGTAACCCCTCCTAAACTAGGAACATTTCCTCTTACATTTCTACTACAAGGCTCTCGAAATTTTTTGCCAACTTTCCCCCTACTTTTAGAATAATTTTTACACATCTCACCGATTTGGCCAAAGGTATTATGAGAAATATCGCCAGTTGCCATGAGATTAAGAATCTGTTACACTCCATTTGCAACAGTCGAGTTATGGGCTTGGAAGAATTTGAAAAGGGTCTTGTTCAATGAAAAATTATCTGAACACCCTTCAGGTTATCTAATGGATAGTTTCCATCAGTTAGGATTGTCAGATGAAGAAAAGGGTTCGATCTACAGTGGTAGATCCTTCCAAGGGTCAATACATACTGCAACAAGAATGAGATAAAGAGGCATCGTAGATCAACAATCCAGATTCACAGTGGAGAAGATCAGCGATGGAGCGCGGTGCCACAAGCCAAAATATGCGAGGAGATATTTAAGTTGGGTGTTCACTAATCCTGTTAAAGGGGACAATAAATGAAAGACCGAGATCAAGGTGAAGCCCGATCAATGACCTAAGATGGTTTCATTGGGAAAACATGCTCGGTAGAAGGAACTTTCCCAAATTGCGAAGCGGTTTAAACAGGCGTAGATATCTAACGGCGGAGATGAGAGCAGGAGAAAATCTACAACCCTAGCTGATTTCATGATCCAAACTTATGCAGATAAAGTCACGATTCCAAATCATGAAAAGTGGTACCAGCTGCAAAGATCCATTAGAGGAATTTTGGGGTCTAAAATGGGACTCCTAAGGAAAATAATAAAATAATAGTTAAAATAATAAAATAATATTGATTAATTTTGGAGGAAGAAAGAAAAAAACTACTTTTTGTGTTCGTATTTTCGACATATCTCCCTGTGTTTTTACTCAAATTTCGATCGGGAGAGCTCGTTGGATGCGGAATTTGATTCTGCATGCAACGAGTACCCACACTGCATACTTTTGATGGACCCCGCCACCCCAAAAACAAGAAATACCTGAAAAAAACGTGATGATGACATCATCATCACTTTTTTTCAGGTATTTATTGTTTTTGGGGTGCCGGGGTCCATCAAAAGTATGCAGTGTGGGTACTCGTTGGATGCAGAATCAAATTCCGCATCCAACGAGCTCTCCCGATCGAAATTTGAGTAAAAACACAATGAGATATGTCGAAAATACGAACAAAAAAAGTAGTTTTTTTTAATGACAAATATGTCAATTCAACCATTATGGTTGACTTATTTTATTGAAATTCTATTGGTTCTTGAATTCCAACTCACAAAAACTTATTTTGGCATGTTTTCTTATAAGGCCCATTTTAGACCCCAAATTTCCTCTAATGAACGGTCATGACAAAGGCGGGGATAGATCTACAGTCGTGGTTCATTTCACGATATGAACTAGCGCAGACAGGGTCAGGATCTCAATTCATGAAAAGTGTTAGAGTCCACTCCAATCAATGGTTGCATGGAAGGTTCGATCTTGATCAATGGATAAGAAACATACTGTGGTCTAAAGCTGTTTGTTGGATCAAGGAAGGAGGAATTGGCGACAGAAGTTAAAGAAACATGGACGACGGATATGAAAGACCCCCAAATCGGAGGGCTGAGAATGCCTCAAGGCTATGGGTATCACATCTAGCACAAATATGATAGTAGAAGAGATGTTCCCATGCATGATATTCCTCCCAGCATATTAATTGATTCCCCCAATGCCATTTGCAATAGGCCTAAGGTGAATACCGTGTCCAATCTCACCAGCTTTCCCAGCTCCACAAGTATGGCACGTGTCTCGCGTAGAAAAAATAGTAGGGAAGCATGAAGTTCAGGTTTTTGAAATGATGAATCTTGCCTCTACACGAAGCAAAGTGATGTCGCAAACTGAATCTGCTCAAGTGCCACTATCACTATAAGAGAAAAGGAAAGAAAGGTTAGATCCAAATTCTTTCCACATAGCCCTACCTTCGGATGCACTGTGCGTTGGTTTTTACATCCCAAGGAGCTCCCTCTCAAACCTCCAGTTACAGTCACGGCCTCCAAAGTCCCAACACACAATGATGGATGATCTGTTTGAGAAAATGCTCAGTCTGGGATAGTAGAGGTTCGAAGCCTTCATCACTTCCCCTATAATCTACACTTAAAAAATTTATTGGGGGATAAAAGGAGGTCAAACCCACACCCAGCTGCGTGGCCTATGAGATAAGATTCCTCATCGGAGGTAGAGAGATGTACAAGAATGATAATCCACTCCAAAGGATTATCATCATCAAATGCATGGCCACCCTTTTTCTAGTCCCCTCCTGTAACCGTGTTACCAGACGAGAGAGAGGCTGGAAAATGGCTGAGAATCAGAGCGTGGGGTTTCTAGTCAACCTTTGAGCACCACGGTTTGAAGAAGGCATGCCAGTTAGAGTAAGTAGAAAGACACGTCAAGAGAAGTTTGAATTAGCAATAGATCACCAACAAGCGATATGAAGATCATTTTCATACCAAATTACTTGAATGAACAAAACTCTGCACTCTCCGTCTGAATTGCCATGTGCAGAAGCCCCATAATGTTTGTTCATATTTGTAAATCGTGGAAATAGTACCACATTCTAAAATGTTAGTGTTTGATTGTGAATGGAAACAATATTTAGGTTTTGTTTGGAAGAATAGTTTCAGAGCTAAGATAGTATAAATATACTCCCGTCAAAGGGAGATAGGGGTTGTTTTGGGAAAATTTCAAGGGATGAGACTCTCCATTGTAATTAGTCTCTAGTTTTCATGTTATGAATAAATTTGCAGGGGAAGGATAGTCTTTCATGGTAGAGATTTCTCTGTCATCTTTTCTTTCAATAGGTAATTTTCTTACGTGAATGTTCATCCTGTTTCCATTCCAGTTTCTTAGTTTCTTTCATGTATGAAATAAGTGTATAACAGTTTGGAATTCATACATGCTATGCTCCATCTGTTGTTTCAGACATTCATTAAATATTTATTCTAAATTCATGTAGAATTCATCCTTCATATGCTCTGCGTGATGGGATCTTTCTTCTCATCTACTAATCACTTGGTAAATATCTACTAATTTCAAGATGGACGGCTATCTTGCCTCTGTTTGTAAAGTTACGCCATTATTCACCTCATGTAATATCTTCCCTACCCAGACTGTCGAATCGATTTCCTAAAGGTCCCCTTCTCTAATAGTCCCACCTCCATCTTACATCAACGCACCTGCCCCATCTTGGAGTCTGGCCTCCTGACCGTTCTCGATTGAATATCTTATGTGAGTAAATGTGGTAAGTAAGTGAGAGATCCCCTTTTGACTATGCCAAGCTAGAGGCACGGTCTCATTAGAGGAAATTTCAACTCAAAATGGGCCTTTTAACTTTTATTCAAATTCCATGTCATCATGTGTTAGCCAATGAAATTGATTTAAATTTGAAATACCGTATAGGTCTTAAACACTTTTTTAATATAAATTTGGGGATAGGTATCATAAAAAAACTACTTTTTTTGTTTGTATTTTTGACATATCTCCCTGCGTTTTTACTCAAATTTCGATCGGGAGAGCTCGTTGGATGCGGAATTAAATTCCACATCCAACGAGTACCCACTCGGCATACTTTTTACGGACCCCGCTACCCCAAAAACAAGAAATACCTGAAAAAATGGAATGATGACATCATCATTCCATTTTTTCAGGTATTTCTTGTTTTTGGGGTAGCGGGGTCTGTCAAAAGTATTCCAAGTGGGTACTCGTTGGATGTGGAATTTAATTCCGCATCCAACAAGCTCTCTCGATCGAAATTTGAGTAAAAACACGGGGAGATATGTCAAAAATACAAACAGAAAAGTAGTTTTTTTCTTTATTCCTTCGAAATTAATAAATATTATTTTATTATTTTAACTATTATTTTAGTAGTTCATTTTAGGAGTCCCATTTTGAGTTGAAATTTCCTCTAATGAAAGTGGTTATGTTGTTTCTTAGGAGAGAACCTTTTTCGCCAACCTCTGGGTCCAATCTCGACGCTAACAAACTGACGCTATTGCCGGGGATGAGATTGAAAACCATCCCTGGGAAGAATGACATAGTCTTAGATTTGGTTGTTGATGGTGAACAACAATCAGACATCAAGGAGTTTGTGCACTTTTCACCTGGCCACTCCACTCTTAAGGATTCAGGCTTCAGTGACTTCGCTGGTGGTACGACCTGGAAATCAAGTTGTCAGAAAGAACCAGCAGGCTCCGCTGGGGATAATGAACTCATTATAAGGCCCAAAAATGCATAGTGAAAGGCTAATATACTCAGTTTTATGTTTCTTCCAAGATGCCTGGTCTTGCCTTGTAAGTTTGTTCTTATCCTTTCCTAAATTTATCAAAATAGCCTTCCATGGTTCATTTCACTCAGAACAGAGCTATGAATATATTCCTGTATATCCTTCTTTACGAACTGAAAACATTGCATTGTCTTGTACATTTGATTTTGAACAATATATTTCACCTGAAGCTCATGACATTAAAGGTTACGCCTGTGAACCTCATGAAACCTCGATTAGTAACATACCTATATCTCCTATCCCAATCTCTCCCATTATTCCAATACGATACAAGCCACTAGAATTTCCTCCTATCCTACATGATTATCCTACGAAGCATTGCAAGTACCTCCCCAAATTTGATGGAGAATCCAAAGACTTCACTGTTGAGAAACATTTACAAGCTTTTGAACATTTCTTTGACCTTTTTGAGATAGAACATAATGATGTTTGCATGAGAGCTTTCACTCATTCCTTGCAAGGAGATGCTAAAGAATGGTTCAAAGAATTGCAGCCTAAGTCAATCAATACCTGGGAAGAGTTTTCTTGCACCTTTTTGAAATTTTGGGGTAGGAGAAGGCCACTGGATCAAATCCTTTCAGAATTTTATTCCCTGAAGAGGCATGAGGGTGAAGCCATCTCTAGTTTTAATAGAATATTTGCAAGATTTTATTATAACATGCCTGAGGAATTCCAACCTCTTGAAAACATTGCCAAAATCTATTATGTAGCTACCTTTCCTCATGAACTTTCATTACTTCTTTTGGAGAGAAAATCAACCACTATGCAACACATGTTTACTAATTGTTTGGAGGTTTAAGAAAACCTTAATATGTCTCAAAAGGTGTCAGGTCGAGACAGTGGTGGTGAAGTAAAAGATACATTAAAATTGGTTGGGCCACATAAACAAAAGGGTGTAGTCCCTGTCCGGGTAAATATTTCCCTTTGGCAGGCTGAAAATGATCAACCTGATATAGAAGCATATGGTTATGTCATTTTATTTTCTGAAGGTTGCAATCTACTTGGCACTGAGTCCATTAATGATGATTTTAAAAAGGATTTCGGTATACCTATGTACGATGAGTATGAAGAGGAGTACGTGGAGGTTATACCTGAAGAGCTAGCTATAGAACCAAGGTCTGCTAAGGGAGAAAGTCAAGCTGCAATCCAAAGTCAGAGAGTTGAGAAAGGAAAGGATGATAAGTGTGTTGATGGTGATAGTCTACCCTTTTATTCCTCATTTGAATTAATAAGGCACAAAATTAAAGCCTCCAAGTGGAAACAGAAGTTAGAGGATATGGTGCATTCCATAGACTTATTTTGAATAGAAGATGATAAAGAGGAATAGTCATGCAGTCCCTCTCTGCTTATTGATACATCAGGATTTTGTGATGAGGCATTGAGTCACAAAGGAGGAGGTAGCAGTTCTCAAATAAATGCCCTCTTTGACTTTTCACCTTCAAGAATATCATCCCATAGAGAAGTATTATGCTTTCTCAATTCTGTTGAAGAAAAAGATGATTTCCATGCTGAGGCGTATAAGGGAGGTGAAGATCTAGCTCCAAAAGTATTGAACGAAAGGGTGGATATTTCATTTGAAAATAGTCCTGGGAATCCCTTTCAAATATATTTCTAACATCCTCCTGACAGCTCACCAGAGGAAGGTAATTTTGGACAGCTTCCCCATGATGAACAAAAGACAGAATATGCTAGAGGTTTCCATGCTTTCTATGACCCCATAGCAGAGTACCTAGAGAGGCTAGGTAATGGTAATGACTGGTTATATCTCTGCTATATGGATCAGTTTATTTGTTGTAGCTTGCTTCCATTATGCATTTCATATCTGTTAGTAATCAAGCATGAAAGGGAAACCAAATTGTTAAATAAGTTTCTTGATTGGATTCATTGGAAGTCAGAGTTCACTTGATTATAAATGTGTGCTCAATTAGGTAGAGTAGGTAGGTACAAATAAGCTCGAGGCCTATCAAGTATCTCCTTCAGTACTGTTTAGTTTTTTTTCATTTTCAGTTGTAAGTACAGGTTTGCAATCACAACTGCTCTCAATTTTAGAGTATGGTTAAGAACATAGTTTGCATATTGACATAAATTTGCTACAGTAGTAGCTCAGAGCATGTTGAAGATTTCAAAGAGGGACTAAAGGCGTCCCAATGGATCTGAAACTTGTTCTACGGGATTCTTTGCTACCTCACTAGGAGGATAACATCCCTCATGGAGCTAGCTGTTAGCACTTCGTTTGCAACAGTTGAGTTATGGGCTTGGAATAATTTGAAAAGGGTCTTGTTCAATGAAAAATTATACAAACACCCTTTAGGGTATCTAATGGATATTTTCCATCGGTTAGGATCATCAGATGAAGAAAAGGGTTCGACCTACGGTGGTAGATCCTTCTAAGCGTCAAGAAATGCTATAGCAGGAGTGAGATAAAGAGGCATCGTAGATAACCGATCTAGATTTGCAACAGAGAAGATTAGTGATAGAGCACAGTTCCACAGGCCAAAAGATGCGAGGAGATATTTAAGTTGGGTGTTCGCGAAGCTTGTTAAAGGGGACAAGAAATTAAAGGATGAGATCAAGGAGAATCTTGATCGATGGCATGAGATGGTTTTGCTTGGAAAACATGCTCGGTAGAAGGAACTTTTCCAACTCGTGAAGTGGGTTAAAAAGGTGGAAATATCTGACGGCAGAGATAAGAGCATGAGTAGATCTACGATCCTAGCTGATTTCACGATCCAAACTTATGTGAATAAAGTCATGATTCCAAATCACAAAATGTGGTACCGACTACAAAGATCAATGGTCACAACAAAGGCAGGGATAGATCTACGGTCATGGTTCATTTCGTGATCTGAACTAGCACTGACAAGGTCAGGATATAAATTCACGAAAAGTGGTAGAGTTTGCTACGATCAATGATTGCATGGAAGGTTCAATCTCGATCGACAAATAAGAAACATACTGTGGTCTAAAGATGCTCACTAGATCAAGGAAGGAGGAATTGGCGGCAGAAGTTAAAGAAACATGGATGACAAATATGAAATATCCCCAAATCGAAGGGTTGAGAAGGCCTTAAGGCTGTGGGTATCACATCTAGCGCATATATGATAGTAGAAGAGATGTTCCCACGCATGATCTACCTCCTATAATATTAATTGATTCCCTCGATGCCATTTACGATAGGCCTAAGGAGAATATCGTGTCCCATGTTACCATCGTTCCCAGCTCCACAAGTATGGCACATGGCTTTCATAGAAAAAATAGTAGGGAAGCAGGAATTTTAGGTTTTTGAAGTGACAAATATGGCCTCTACACGAAGAAAAGAGACACCAAGAATGGAATCCACTCAAGCACCACCATAACTGTAAGAGAAAAGGAAAGAAAGGTAAGATCCAAATGCTTTAAACCAACTGGGAAGCAATGTGGGAAAGTGATTAAAGTCTTATCCATGTTAAATAAGATAACTGAAACATCAGAGGAGAAGATCCTTACCCCAGTGTCATGCATCCTATTGTTATGATGACCAGTGTTCAAGCGTATAGCCATCTCCAAGATGATTCATCTCACCCTATATAGTGCCACCTTCTGAAGCTGTTAAAGTATGGAAATGGGTAGACGGTGAGAGATAGACCAGAAAGGTTGAATTACGAGAAGGGTTGATTTCTTTCGCAGACAGCAATGGCTGTGTGGTTTGAGAAGCTAGTTCAACATGGGGTGCTGATGGTTGGAAAACATAAAATTACATTTCTTCATCATCCTGGTTATCTACACCAGGAAATCACCAACCACCGGGGCACAGATGTTAAGCACTTAGGAATATTCATCTGTTTCCACACATCCCTACCTTCGGATGTGCTATGTAGGGGTTTTTACATACTAAGGACCTCCCTCTGACTCCTCTAGTTGCATTCACAGCCTCCAAAGTCCCAACAAACAACGATGGCTGATCTGTTGGATAAAATGCTCGGTCTGGGACAGTAGAGGTCCAAAGCCTTCATCACCACCCCTATAATCTACACTTAATTACTTTACCAGGGGTGAGGAGAAGGGAAAACCCACACACAGTTGCGTGGCCTATGACAGAAGATTCCTCATTGGAGGTAGAGAGCTGTACAAGAATGATAAGCCACTCCAAAGTCTTATCATCATCAAATGCATGGCCACCCTTTTTCCATCCCCCTCCTATAACCGTGTTACCAAATGGGAGAGAGGCTGGATAATGGCTAAGCACCAGAGGATGGGGTTTCTTGTCATCCTTTGAGCACCATGGTTTGAAGAAGGAAGGTCAGTCAGAGGAAGCAGAAAGACACGTCAAGAGCAGTCCGAATCAGCAACAAATCACCAGCAAGAGATATAAAGATCATTTTCATACCAAATTACCTGAATGAAGAAAAATCTGTGCTGACAGTCCGAATTACCATGTGCGGCAGACCCATAATGTTTTTTCATATTTGTAAATCATGGCAATAGTACCACATTATAAAACTGTTAGTGTCTGATTGTGAATGGAAAAAGTATTTAGGTTTTGTTTTGAAGAATAGTCTCAAAGCTAAGATAGTATAAATATACTCCCAGTAAAGGGAGATAGGGGTTGTTTTGGGAAACTTTCAAGGGATGAGGCTCTCCATTGTATTTAGTCTCTGGTTTTCTGTTTTATGAATAAATTTGCAGGGAAAGGATAGTCTTTCATGGCAGAGATTCCTGTGTCATCTTTTCTTTCAATATGTAATTTTCTTACATGAATGTTCATCCTATTTCCATTTGAGTTTGTTAGTTTCTTTCGTGTCTAAAATAATTGTATAACAGTTTGGACTTCATACATGCTATGCTCCGTCTGTTTTTTCATACATTCATTAAATATTTCTTCTAAAGTCACATAGAATTCATCCCTTAGATGCTATGCATGAGGGGTTGTTTCCTCTCATCTACTAATCACCTGCTAAATATCTCCTGATTGCAAGATGGGCAGCTGTCTTGCCTATGTTTGTAAAGTTACACCATTCTTCACCTCCTGCAATATGTTCCCTACCCAGACCGTTGACTCCGTTGCCCAATGGTCGCCTTCTCTGATAGTCCCACCTACATATTACATCAATGCACCTGCCCCATCCAAGAGTTTGGCCTCTTGACCGTTCTTAATTGAATATCTTACGTGAGTAAATCTGGTAAGTAAGCGAGAGATCCCTCTCTGACTGTGTCAGGCCAGAGGTGCAGTCTAAAGTGGTTCTACTATTTCCTAGGAGAGAACCATTTTCTCCAACCTCTGGGTCCAACACCGGCTCTAACATACTCTTTAGCAAGTCCTCGGAGATTCCCTTGAGAAAAAGTGTACATACTTCATCTTCTTGAAGGTCATAATACTTTGATTTATGAAGTGTATAAACGAAACTTTCGAGATAATCCTCTAGTATTTTATCTTCAAGTTGTTGTATCTTGAATATATCGTGTCAAGCATATTTAAGTTTGCAGTATTCTTGATACTTTCACAAGAATGAGGTTCTCATGTCATCCCAAGTCCTGATAGTGGATTCACCTAATCCCATGAACCATCGCAAGGCGGAATATTTCAATGTAGCGGGAAAGAGTTTTATATTGTGAGCATCTTGTAGATAGTTATATCTCCTACAGAGAATAACAAACTCAAACAAGAATGTGTCCGGCTCCTCATTAATTTTTCCATAAAAGGTAGGTAAAGAAGAAGGAGGGATGTTTTTCATATTTACATCTAGTACAGTATTAGAACAGGAAACCTGAAGGTAACCTTAGTTTGATTTTCTCCTTCTCCTTTGTTATTTATAACTTGATTACAATATTCATTCTCTCTTGGTCCCTCCATATAGGCTGGGTTTTTAATATAAATATACCTAGGAATCTCCTTTCGAGGTGATAATGGAGCATCCCAACGCTCTATTTCGGGAGAGATCTTCCTCTGGTCAACCGTTTTCTTATTGAACCCTAGAGGGAGAGTAGGTTCTACTATGGATGTCTCAATTTGTGAGATGACTATATATATGTTGTTTCCAAAGAGGGATTTTACCTGCTCGGGATCAACAAGGTCAACAAAGTTTGGACTTCCTACTAGTGAAAAGGTCGTATCCTTTGGTTTTGTGACTAGTGGAGAACTACAGGTTACTAGTGATTTATCCTTCTCAATTTATTCTGAAATGAGGTCCTTAGGAACTCCAGTCAAGGTTCCTTCTCCTTCTATGGTTCCCTTAATTAGTAATATCTCTTGGAAGAGTTTCTTTAGGTTTCCAAGTAGAATTACTCCCTTCATATGTTTTTCGATACCTTTCTGGTGAGTTAGTAGTTGGGGTATTACGTCCCCTCAAAGAGTTAGTAATAATTTTGATAGATTTTCCTGTCTTAATAAATATACCTCGAGGATCTCTAAGTATGTTCATGAAAGGAAAACTAAATTAAAGGAAACTTATGCTATTACTATTGTTGCTGGATTTGGGGGCGCCTGTATAACAAATGCGTTGATTCTAAAAATAAAATAAAAAGTACATGACAAATGCAAAAAATAACACAGTTACAAAAAAAACAAAGTAACAACAAGGCTTTGGGGCATCCCATTATAGTGGATGCATCTAGTTGTTACACCACGGAAATTACAGAAATGTCATAGTGAAGTCATCTTTGTGTCTTACTGTCCGCCCCTCACTCTTTTTGTGTAATATAAAAGAAATCTATCTAGCTATCTAAACTTCATAAAGGAACCCTATTTATTCCTTATAAAACAACTCCCCAGCAACGGCGCCAAAAGTGTTGGGTGTGTTCTACTTTCTTAAATACACCTAATATTAAATTATGAACTGGGGTTGGTAAGCTTAGAGTTGATACAAAATATATGCAAAGGTAAAAAGGCTCCTAGGGTGTCGTGGAGGTATTTTAATAAACAAAATATTGAAAAATCTTTTAAAATGAAAAACCAAGTCAAACTCCTAAGACAATCTGAATAATTGTACTGGACTAGAGTATCAAATTCTAAACAACTATTAAAAAGAAAGACATAAACAATAATACTTATAACTTCAGACACTAACTCATACATAAAAGGAATTATAACAACTAAACTAACAAATAACCAACTAACTACTCCTTAAGCGGAAGGTTAGGGTAAAAAGACAACTTTTCTTACAAAAATTGGAAAACTGGAAAGCAAGTAGAAAACTTAATAAATATATTTAAACTCTATTCTTCAATAAATACATAAAAACAAGAATGATTCCAATGATTACAAATAATCTAACCTTGTCTTAAAAAATAATACATCTAACCCTAAACTCTATATGAAAACGGAGATAACCATGACATAAAACAACAATACAACAAAATCAGTATTTAATATTCAAGAAATAAGAACAACTTAATCTATATTTAATTTAAGGTGAAAAATAAAAATAAAAGAAGGATAATAAAATATTAATTAATAACCTAAAACAATCAAACTTTAATTGAAATGCTTAAATAAAATGATCAACTACAAACATAATCCAAATATTCACAAAACAAAGCTAGAAACAATATTGAAATACATTAAAAAAAATAGTAAAAACAGAACCGAGGGTTAAATGACAAATTGAACAGTAGGTCTATAAAGGGTAACTGAATGGCAGATTGGACAGACAGTCTGAATGGCGGTCCATATAGTAAGAATGGTAAAAACTAACCTAAATGAATTAATTCTTCAGCGGAAGTTATGTGGTTCTAAACCTAATGCATGGAATCAATAAACAAACCTATTTAATCGATAAATTAACTTCAAACTAGTTTTGAAACAAAAACAAAGCATTGCATATTAAGCTAATTAATAAGCTGGAATTTAATTTAAACAAACTGGAAATTAACTTAAGAAAATTCATGGCAAGAAATAAATAAACAGAGCTAAATCTAAATGAAAACAAACTATTTCATATAATCACATTCATAACAGGAAATAACTAAACAAGACTAAATTCAAACGGAAGCAAACTATTCTATATGTTTGGAAATAAAAACTAAAAACAATACTAGAATGAAATGACTGTAAATAAACTAACTGAAAACAAAGCTATGCGCGCATCTACTTATTTAACTGCTAAAATAAAACTAAGCTAATGCAATACAGGAAATAAAATAGCATTTACTATTAACTAATGAAAACAAACTGGAAATTAAACTAAACTAGCTAAAACAAAAAAGAAAGAACTAAATTAAACAAAGAAATGAACCCTCTGGTTGATGAGGGGCCCTCTCAACAATCAGGGGTGAAGTTTGCTAACTCCTACTCAAACGCAATCTTCAACAACAATGCATAAAACTCTTTATTCAATTTCAAAAATAGAGTTACAAAATACTTCTCTAAATCTCTACACTAACTAACTCTGACTCTGACTAACACTTTGCTCTATATTCAGAGACTGATATATATAGTTTACATGAGAGATGAGCAAGTCAACCCTAAAGGTCGACTGCTCTCTAGTTTTATTCAAACTTTAAAGGCACATAATTAATCAACAACCAACGCATAGTCTGGTTCTTCTTTCAGCATGATCGTTGCATAATATGGTGAGTCTACTCCTTCTTTAGCGTGGAGGATGGACTGGTGGTCAGCACAGGATTATACACAGCAGTAGGCTTCTAGAACTCAGGTCCTTCATTAGCAGAAGCATGTGTACTGGTGATGTTGTGGAGAGCAAAGTCGATGACACAATAGGTCTTCTAGAACACAGGTTGTTCCATCCCTTAAACGCACAAGCTTGTGATAGTTTAATATTAAAAAATAGGAGACTGTGAGTAAATAGCAACTGTCCAACCCTTTAAATGCATGGATAATGAGCAACTAGGTGGCGATCCTTCCAGAGGATGAGTTAAATGCATCGGTGCAACACATAGATGGTTGGTGTGATGGCGAGCGAAGGAGATTACAAGTTGTTTTATGTTTAAATGCTCAAAACCGATTATGGACAGTGTGCAGGCTGATGGGCAAACTGAATGGCGAACTAAATGGAACATTGAGCTACGAGCTGGATATGTTGGCTTTGATCTAGGGAAAACATGGTAAATGATCAAAAAAAATTGTGCAACAGCTGGATGACAAGCTGAACGCCAAGATGGATCATGAGCTGGACATATGGTACGAAAGGAAGGATGAATTTGTTTTGGTATTAATTTTCCCAAACGAACTATAAAATCTTGTGCTGAAATAATGATCCGCATGAAATAAAACATACTAAAGATAATAAAATATGTGTTAAAATGTGTTATTTAATCACCAAAAATGATAAAAAAAAATGAGGCTCAACAGGGATGTAAAAGTTAACTTGTACCTTCAAGTGAATAGATCCTCTGAATTTACTACTTTATGATCACTCTGTTGTTGTTGGAGTCCATCAAAGGATCTAAGAGAAATCGTCTATCCTCTCATTCCTCTGTTGCATGGGGGATTCCTCGAGCAATAGATTAATATGATCTCCTTCTCCATCATATCTCTTTTCCTTAGCCATGGGAGGCAATTTGGGATATCGAGGGTGGTTTCTCTCAAGCTAAACCAGTTCAATACCCAATTTTCTATATCTTGACCTCCTTAGGGACATGCATGGAGAAATAACAACAGATCAGATTGATATGATACCAAGTATATAGATTTTTGTGAGAAAAAATGAAAGAGAATATATAGAACCACATATACAAATATATTTTAATGAACACAATGATACAATAAATTCAAATTCTATTAAATGAATGAAATAGATCAAACTATAAAATAAATGCAACTATAATAGTGGTAGTTATATCTCTGATAAGAGATGTGGTAACTATAAGCATTCCTGACAAGATGATTACAAAAGGAGGCCAAAAGGAATTTTTATCATAAGCATGAAGGAAAAATCCATAAACATCCAAAAACCTCACCCTAGGCAATGAATTGCAAAAACATTTCTAGGCCTCCAGGAGTAAAATCAATCTTTTGGTGCATTCCAATATAGTGGTTTTCTTTGGAAAATGTGCCAAATTTTTATGTTTTGGGAAGAATACAACGGGAGGTTTCCATTCGGTAAAATGGGACATGCTTGCTCAACCAAAGAGTGAGGTTGGTTAGGTAATGATGAATATTTTCTGGTTTAGGTGGGATTTGAAAACAAAAAATATATGGCATTATTTGACAAGTACATGTTTATGGAGAAACATGGTTAGAGATAAGTATATTAGAAATGTTACGGTTGTGGAGTGGGTAAGGAGGGAACCCAATAGAGTCATGAATGGTTTTAGGTTTTTGGTAGGTTTAGTTAATGCCTTCCCTGTCTTCAATAAGTGGTTGGGGTGGAGGGTAGGGGAGAAAAAAAATTATAGGTAGGGGTTAGTGGATTAGTGGTCCTTCAGAGTTTTGGTTGTCTAAGGAAATTTTTGGAGTACCGAAGGTCAAGGTGATTTTCACACTAGATTGGGTGGCCTTGGGTTCGAGGAAATTATATTTTTCTATGGGATACAAAAGAGTTGTGACATGTTGGGGCTCATTGTTACACCAAAATATTGTCACTTTTCCTAGATCCTTGAAATTAATATGCTAAAATAATTTTCGGGGGAATTTTTTCTTATTAGAAGCTCATTTCTAGGAGCTCTAACACACCTTGCCTCTTAACACAAGGCGTCATACAAGTCTAGTGTTAAATTATAGTGGAAAAAAGGCATCAGGGACAGTTCTTTCCTTTAAACAACATCGACCATTTCCGAGGCCTTTTGTGACTATGCAAAGAGCATCAATGCTTAGTAAGAGGAAAAAACAGAGGTTTTGAGAGACTTATAGAAGAAATCCCTCGTGGAGACTTATCACAACTGATCATATTAGGTGTAAATTGATCCCCTAACCCCTAGGGATGATCCCTCACCTTAATCCAACAAAATATCAACCCATTTGATCTCATTTTGGCCTATAAAAGCAAGCTTACCTTCATGGATAAGGAAGGAGCAGACAAGCACATTTATGTTGTTCAAATTATTCGAGTGAGAGGCAAAGAGGTTGGATTTTGAGAGTGAAAGGCTTGTACAGTTTGAGAGTGAAATTATTGTAGGGAGAAGCACCGACATCAAGGATTTGGTTTTCTAGATCCTCATTTACATTCATACAAATGTGTTTTCCTTCCCCATAAATAACGTGTAATATTGTTTATTGTTTTTCTCCTTGATCATTAGCATAGATTCATTAATTTATATTGTTTATTTTATTCTTGTATATGTCCTTTGTATATTTTGCATGTGTCTTTTCTTCACAGTTGGAGGGAAAAATCATCGAGAATGAAAGGATCATCTTTAGGAAGAGGTATAAAAGCTTCACATTCACGTAACTTGATAATCTAGGGAAAAGTTGCATAGTTGTACTTGTTTTGTTCTAGATATAAACCATTTAGACTAGAGAAACAATTGTTTTCCGCACTAACTACACTTTCCTGCTAACAAAATTGTCGACCCTGTTGGGGATAGTTCTATACATCTTATTCTTTGTTTTTGTCTCGTGTTTCGCTGCAAATTATAAGTTTTTGTTTTTCTCATCAAAGGTGTGGAAATCACTTTATTTCAGTCCTAATTTTCCTCTTCATGCCAATATTCAATCTTTGAAGATTTTAAATATTTTAGTGTCTTCTAAAATTGAACGTTTTTTATTTTTATTTTTTGGATCCTCCACTATTCTGACATGCCCAGGTTTTTTCCCTACATCATCATCCATTAACCGACGCCTATTTATTTTGTTTATGGATCATCGCTAACACCTATTGATAGATAGAAATAAGCATTGTTGATGCCTATTTACACTATACAAAGAGCACCATCCTTAAGAGGATGCACTAGTATTAACCTGCATCCCACATCGAGGTATATGTTCAGTGACCCTTTTGGATTTATTATATACTATATTTTGGGGTATTTTTAGATTTCTTGGGGGGGCATGAATCATACATTCTGCAGTATCTTTGCAAAAGTTTCAAGGGTGATCACCTTCTTAAGGATTTTCATGGTATGTCCAATTATTAGAAGTGTGGTCTGAGCCTTTGCAACAACCTATGTCACCAGCCTCTGGTCATAATAATGATGATACCCCATAAACCAATGACTCTATGGTTAAAAGTTGAAAAGGTAAATTCAGAAATCCTTTCTTTCTATGTAAGGACATGCACCTTGATTACCTTTGTCCTTTCTTGGATGAAGCTTCAAAGTTGTTAAAATATAAAACTATTCCTCAAAAACAACTTCCAAAAGGTTACTTTAAGTTGTCCCTTTACCTACCATTGGTTGATAAAGTGCTTGATCTAGTTCCATCCTCGATCGATCCCACTCTTTATTTAGAGTGGAGAACAAGTAGTTTTTTCCACTCTCCCTTTGAAGAGAGAAGTTAAAGAGGTCGATTCGATGTTATCTCTACCCAATCCCACTCTTTCATTAGATATTGTTAAGACTGAAGTAGTCCCTTTGACATAATATTCATCTCATATTCCATTTGAGAGTGAGCTGAAACCCACTAAATTTTTTGTAGTCAGTTCAGATTGTTCTAGGCAAGGGGAAATCCTATCTAGTTCAACTGAACCCTCTACTAGTACTAAGGTTATTTCCTTTGATTGGAGTAACCTAACATAATATCATCTCCATTCGACTGTTCTTTTCCATATATCTATGTGGGTTACTGCTAAGAGCATGCTCCACACTATTTATTATGAAGGGGATTATGTTAGTATTTTATCCTCAAATGCTGGCAAGTTATAGGTTCTCCTCAGCTTGTGCCATCCACCGATCAGATATTGTATTTCAATAGAAGACCTACTACACCTTTAGGGATCCTTCCTCACTTTCCTATTACCCTAGGATGGAAAATTGTTTGCTTTGATGTTATGATAGTCCAAGGTCCCTTATATTTTAATCTGCTCCTCGGACGAGATTATGTTTATGTCATGAAATTTGTAGTGTCCACATTCTTTTGAGTGATGAATTTTCATCATGATGGGAATATTTTGACCATTGATTAGTTTTCCTTTATTAAACCTGATCATCGTATAGTTTCTAGTCATCATACTTCCCTGAATGTCCTGCATGTTCTTGTGGTTCCTTCCCCTTCATGAGCTCAACTACGAATATCATGTCAAATTTCAATCATTTGTAAACCAATAGCTTCTTCCCGTCATGGCGAGGATCGGGGGGCATGTCTCTAGTCTCTGGAAATCATAATAAAGTTAAGGCACTAGAATATTATGTAAGGGAGGAACCTACCAACCTCTGTACTTCATTTTGGGTAAGAATCAATCTATAAGCATAATTCATATTCTGTGACAACCTCGTTAAAAATGAAATATATGTTTATGAGCATAGTTTAATTCCTTTTCAAGACCATTAAAAAATGAAATGGGACACCTCAAGCATAGTTATTTTTTATCTCAACCTTGTGTAAAAATGAAACAGGTTACCTCAAGCATAGTTATTTTATGTTTCAAGCTTATGTAAAAATAAAGCATGTCACCACAAGCATAGTTATTTTTTGTTTCAATCTTGTGTAAAAATGAGCAGAGTTCCTTTTTCATGTCAAGCTCGTTAAAAAATGAAATGAATTATTCCATTGTGTCAAGTATTTTACTAGTCTGAACACTTGAACCTTCACTTCATCTTCCTATATCACTTTATCATCTTTCTTCCTTTGTCTCTGGTGAACCTTTTCCTGGGAGTAACCCAGAATTTAGTTGGATGAATAAAAAAGTAAGAAGATGAAAATATTGAGGGGCATGTTTCCAACCTATTTAAGCTACTTGATAGTTATACTATGGGGGATATCAACCACTAGACCTGATGTTGGGAAAACACCCATCAATGGGACTCATTTTCAGCATAATTTATTTTAGTTTCTAGCTCACTAAACCATGAAACAACATACTGAGAATACTTCATTCTTTGTTGCATGCTCATTAAAAAATGAATCAGGTACCCTAATCATTCTTCCAAATGATCTTCCATCTTGTTAAAAACGATAAGATGGTTTTGAACTTACTTTTTACATTCTTCGTGCTCTGGTTAAAACATGAAAAGTGGTTTGAGCTTAGTTTATTGATTTTTTCATGCTCTAGATTCAAACATGAAAAAGGTTCCAAGTGCCTTTAATACCAAAATTGTGCTTGTTAAAAACCAAGTAAAATGTGTCGAGTATACTTTTATCACTTTTTCAGGCTCAAAAAACCTACACAAAAAAGGAACCCCGTGGAGTTGTCTTCAATCTATTTTCAGACTCTCTAAATAGGAAAAGATCGTTAAGCGAACTTGTTTATTTAACACTTGTAAAATTATTTGAAAGGTCATCTATCTGGTTATAGTTTACCCCTATTTTGGATTGTTTATACTTATTTACGAAAAAATGTACTCTCTATTTTATCATAACCAAAAGATCTCTCCTAGGTATCATTTTAAATGTTTTCGCACCTTATGGACTAAATTCCTTTCAGAATATCTAAACATGAAATGACACCGAGTTTACCTTCTTCAGACCACTAAAAACAAACGATGAAGGACCCTTTTTGGGACTGAACCTTGACTTTCTCAGGTTCATAAATCATGTGAGATTGGACTCATCCTATGATGATATATATCGAGCGTTTGTTACCCTTTTCAAGATTGTTAAAAAGAAAATAGGCACTCATCCATTATGATGGGGAAATTAAAGGAATGGGAAAACATTTTTCATTTGTATTAATGGCAGCTTATAGTATCCTTTAAACATGGAACCTGTCAGCATTTCATTCAAATAGTTGGGTAATCAGCTTGTCCTTGAGTTGATCCATTTTTATGAGTAAATTTACTCCTTTGAGTCAATTCAAAGAATGCATCATATTTTCTTTGAAATATGTTTGGTCTCGGCCTCGTTGAGTCAATGCTACCAAGTCACTTCTCATGTCATTCAATGTTCAAGGGAGCCTTTTACCACAACCAACCTCTACAGTCACCTTGTCTTCCTATGAGTCGTTCATCTATGAGTTAGTCCCATGTTTGTTCGATAATCAAAATCATGACAAAATAATTTTTATCTAGTTTCCTGTCGATGATGGGGGAAACATCATGGCCCTCCTTTAATGAGTATATTCACATCGACATCAACACAACATCCTAGAATTAGTCTTAGAAACTAGTTAGTACCTTGAATCATGCATGCCTCAATGCCAGGTTTCCTTCCTTTTGACGGTGAGCTTCCATCACTGGCCTCTGATTGAAATATTGCACCAATTGTTCAAATTCACCTCATCTATTCACATTTATAGTAATACACTAGGGTACCTTTAGAATAATTTGACATCAATGGTGATTTCCGTCCACTCGTTAACGATAGACATCAATGACTGGTAATCAAATGGTTTCTACCATGTTCGACATCAGGAAATATACTCACATGGATAGAATCTTACTATTGAGATTGGGATGAATACCCTGGGTGTTTAATTATTCACTTAAATATTTTCCTATCCCTAGGTTGCAATGGACTATTTTTTTATCGAGCCACTACATAGATCCATAATGTATGACTGGTAGTTATCCTCAATTTTGATTTATGATGACATAGATCTATAGTCACGTATCATCGGTAGATATGTCTAAATATGAGTCTTGTTCAGCATGGATCTATAGTGTATGTTGGTACCCATGATCTGGTCATGTATACATGGATATGCAATGGATTAGTCAACATCCATCATTTGAGTCAAGGTACATAGCTTAGAGTTTTTGCTACTGTAAAAGATTTTCACCCGACAGTCTTTCACCCCATATTCTAAACCATATCAAGCAAAGTATTTCACCTATCACATCCCTCTAGCTTCATAGTTTGTTGGGAATTTTGTAACACCAAAATATTAACTTTTTTCCTAAATCCTTAAATTTAATATGCCAAAATACTTTTTGGAGGAATTTTTTTTTGTTAGAAGCTCATTTCTAGGATCTCTAATGCACCTTACCTCTTGACATAAGGTGTTATCCAAGGATGACATTGGTTGATAGTGGACAAAACATGCCAATGACACTCCTTTCCATTGAACAAGGAGAATTGGCCATTCTTGATGCATATTTATAGTATACAAAGAGCGTCGACGCTTAGTAAAAGGAAAAATGAGAGGTTTCGAGAGCCTTCTAGAATAAAGACCTTGCAAAGGATTATTGTAACTAATAAATTTGGGGAACTTGAGACCCTAACCCCTATGGATTATCCCTCACCTTCCTCCAAAAAAATATCAACCCATTTGATCTCCTTTTGTCCTATAAAATAAAGCTTACCTTCATGGATGAGAGAGAACAAAAAAAACAACTTTATGTTGTTGAAATTCTTCTAGGAGTGAGAGGCAAAGAGATTGGATTTTGAGGGTGAAAGGATTGTAGAGTTTGAGAGTGAAAGTCTTGTAGGGAGAAGCCCCAAAATCAAGGATTTGGTTCTAATTCTTTCCTCATTTAAAGTAATACAAATGTGTTTTTATTTTCTCATAAATAATGTGTATGTTTTTTTATCTATTTTCCCCTTGATCATTAGCATAGATTCATTAAGTTATCTTGTTGTTTTTATTCTTGCATCTTGTCCTTTGTATCTTTTTCAGGTGTCTCTTATTCACGGTTGGATTGCAAAAGCATTCAGAAGGATAAGATCATCTTCAGGAAGAGGTATAAAATATTCACATTAAAGTAATTTTATAATCTATGGAAAGGTTGCATAGTTGTACTTTTTTAGTTCTAGATATAAACTATTTAGACTAGGGAAACAGATTTTGTCTACACTAACCACATATTTCCGCTAACACTCACTGGAACATTGGAAATAGAGTGGATAAATTATACTCATTCCCTGAAAAGCTTCGTAATCACCCTTAGCCAAGATGAGGATTTACTGCTTTGGTCTTGGAATAATGTAAAAGGCCAGGTAATGACCAAAATTTCTTATCAGTCGATTGTTTTTCCTAGTCTTGAGGGTAACAGGTGCTAGTGGTATGGTGTGATTTAAATATGGAAAGCTCCTCTTAAGATCAATATTTTTTGGTTAACTCTTGAAGATAAGTTCCTTACCTGGGAAACCTACATGAAGAGAGGTGGGTGTGGTTCATCTATTCGTATCATTTGTCTTGCTAATGCCGAAAAACATAGCCATATATTTTTTCATTGTGCTTTTGCGAAGAAGGTTTGGATAACCTTGAAAATGTTTTTGAAATTTAGAGTGGTGGACAATACTGTCTCTTGTTAAAAGTTTGGAGAACTTGATGGTCCATGAGAATCATGGCATAGTAATGGATCTTGCTATTTATTTTTGTTGGGGCGTGTATTCCTTGTCTTATTGATGCCAAAAATTATAGCCATATATTTGTTCATTATGCTTTTGAAAATAAGGTTTGGATGTCCGTGAAAAGAGTTTTGAAATTTAGAGGGAAGTGGACAGTGGTGTCTCTTGTTTGCAGTTTGGAGAACTAAATGGTCATTGAGAATGATACCGTAGTTATGGAGCTTCTTGTTTATTTTTGTTGGGGAATTTGGCTCCATAGGAAAAAACAATTGTTTGAAGGGGGGAATTCATGTGTAAGGTTGGTAATTTAAAAGTTCATGGGATTTTTGCATGATGGAAAACGTTCACAAGTGGTGCCCACTCATGTTAGAAGAATTAAACAATCAGTTCTCTATGGGAGTCTTCCTGTAGGTTACTTAGATGGGTCCTTTGAAGGGTCTGAGGGCTAGGTGTGGAATCAATGGTGTACTAAAGGTATATTAGACCCTTTCCTAGAATTAGTGGCAAAGTTAAGGTATATTGGACCCTTTCATATAGGTTTAAAATGGGAGGTGGAAAGGGATATAATACCTTGGAAAAGGTGTAGGATCATTGGGAATTCCTACATTTTTCTTCATCAAAGAATGTTTCTTAGCTATAGGAAGGAGGAGACTCCTAAGCCATTATTGGGTAGATCTCAGGAAAATTTTCCCTCTATGTATTCAACTTGGAGGGATTGCAGAGGAGAATCACCTTACTGAAGGAAAATATCTAGGAGGTCTCCTTTCATCATGTCTTTAGGGAATTTAACATGGAGGCTTATATTATCTCCAAGGAGGCTCTAACATTGGATGAAGGATTAATGAAATTCGAAGAGATCGATCCCTCATATTCCCTCAGGGGATCTTTTATGGCGTATTAATTTGTGCCGTAGGTTTTTATAGGGAGGAATATTTGCAAGTTCTCATATTTTCTAGCGATCCTTTTGAGCATATGGTGGAGGCGGCATTGTAAGTATCCTTTTACTAAAATTTTCTATTTTGTTTGGTTCCTATAGGACATGGTTTCCATATCTTATTTTTTTCTAAATGTATGTGAATCTGCAATTGACCATGTGACCTTATGAGTACCTTCGGTGGATTTTTTGGTCCTTTTATGGATACTCCTGGCACTACTACATGTGGGGGTGTTTTAAGACTTGTTTAAGATGAATCCCATGTTTCCTTGTTACTTAGACGACATTTTTGTTATTTATTAAACTATTTGACTTTTTATCTTGAAGGCGACAAAAGAGGGTTTTCATTTAGTAAACAAGCGAAATATGTTTCTTTTCTTAGATATTCTATGTTCCTTTGTTCCTAGTCCTTCCTTTTTCAGAGTATGAAGAAGACTAAATATGTGGGGTTTGGGGATATTATCCAATAAACGGTGATCACACATAGAGCAAGCAGGTTTGTAATGAAATATTTATCAACAATCAAGCCACACTTCCATAGTTGTAGCTAAATAGTTGATGGTGGGAAAAAATACTACCTGGGTGGGAAAGGGGCGATGGATTATAGTGTTTGTCTCTGTTTCTCCTTAAATGAATAGGTTCATTGATATATTTGATATTCCCCATATATAATACATCATTAATATCTATGAAAAAATAAAATATAACAATATCTAGGTTCACTTGACTTAATTTTCTTGTGAATGCTCTATTTTCTTCATTCGACATAAACTATTTAGGGATTTAGTCTTCCATTTGTATATGAATCTGACCATTGGTATATTTAACATTGTTTTGTTTGAGGCAATCATATAGTGATGATGGATTATAGATAAATAAATATGGAAATGTAAGCTTCCATAGCTCAATAGCTTAGTTGCACTACTATGTTCATAACAATAGTGTTTACGGCAAAAAAATAAGTACTACATAGGTGGAAAATGGGAGAGGGTTTATGGTGATTGTCCCAATTTATCATAAAATAAATGGGTTCCTAGACCTCTATGATATTCCACACATAAGACATTTTGGGGGGATTTATATGAAATGGGTCATAAGCAGTTGAGTTGTACTGTAGATTAATCAAATTTTCTGATGTCAGTATATGCTTATATTCATAGTTTTGTTAAATTGCTAATGTGGATTACGCTTATGATTTTATTCTTGGAATAGGATCTTAAATGTTTAACATGGTTTTTATTTTCCATTTATGATTTACAAAATTATTTTTCATGGATTATTTTTCATTACTTGATCTCGTTAGTCCCTCTAAAAATGAAAATGGTAAGCAGAGGATGACAAGGCCAACGCATTTTTTTAGGGACCACTCTCCATTTGTGCTCATTGATAACGTGTTGGAGGAAAATTAGAGGGCTAAGAATATGAATAAAATCATTATATTGGGTAATAGTTTCATCTATCACAAGTTAATTTAATATTATATTCATTTAGACCCATGTTATAAAGTGGATCCTCAGAATCGTGATATAGGCATATTTTACGAATTCAGAAGAGTAGTTTTACAATTGAGGTGTCAGTTCCAGAACCACATTGGGATGTTTCTCCTCCTTTTCTTTTGTTCCCACCTTATGATCATTTAATATGAATGGAGGTTATGTTTCATTATTCTATGTCTATAAATGGTTGGTCTTGGTTTTCATTATGTTAAAGTGTTCCAAGCTCAATTTTTATTTAAATTGAATGATTTGAAGTGAGGTCAAGCTTAGTCTTGGTTTAAATTGAATGGGTTAAAGATCTCGATTTTCCCATGATCCCTACCTTTAGGGTAATTGCTGTATTTAAAACCAAATTATCATAAGTTCCCATTGACTCTATTAATGAATTCATGTCATGTAGTTGACTTTGATTATGGGACCTCATGTTGAGTTTTAAAATTCCATAGTGGGACAAGAGATCCATAATGGATTCTTTAACAAATTTCAAGCCTTAATTAACACAAAAATTATCTTATTTCCAATGTGTATCTCTTCTAACAAAGATGTTAACTTTGCATTTTTACAAATTTACCATTCGGTTGTGTTGGAGACATTTACCACCATACACACTCTTTTTGGTTAAATTGTCCTAGTTACACCACTATCCTAAGTATTATTGACATTAATTGACATCAGTGGAGCATTAAATGTCATCATCTAGTCACACCCACACCTACCTTCAGTCAAGGAGGCTAACTTAGCCTTCTCTTACATTTGAGGAGGCTAACTAGAGCACTCCGGAGGTGATCTGAGTGATATTAATGCACCTAATTGCTAATTGGTGGTTACAATCAGTTAAACAGGTTAGTGAAGGAGCCTCCTTTCATTTAATTGATTATTTAATGATTAATTAATGAACTGGAGTCAACAGGGCCACCTCCAACAATTTTTTATATGTTCAGTTCAACTTCAGTTAACCTCATCGGGGTCATTGGAGTCATTGAAGTGCTATAACTTGATCGTTGGCTTGCTATGACATGTGTCTAATCTCTTTTAGTTGAGACTTAGTCATTTATTTCACTCTGGCTTTAGTTAGGGTTTAGTTGAGTCAATTAGGGTTTTGATTAGTGGTTAACTAAGTGTGGACTATGGCTTACAGTCAGTTAAGCTAGACTCACTCATTCAATTCGAATGACCTCCTTGAGGATTCCAATTGTTCATTCATTCATGCTTGTATCATGACATTGTAATTGTAATTATTCAATATCTATGTGAATATAGAGTAGCTACTATTCCTGTAGACTAATTACACCATTTCATGAGTTATTTGTTGATTAATATTTGATGAGATTGATGATTTGTTCCTAGATCAATATACAATATTATTATGGTATCAGAGCTTGCGGTGGGATGAAGCTCTATCTCTCAAAAACAAGCTTTTTGACAGATTTCTGCATGAAATTGGAGCAATAGCTCAAAAATCCAGCACTACACCAGAAGCCAAGGATTACCACTTAATACCCCAAGTAAAGAACTTGTTGATCAAGCTTGCTTGATTGACTATGATGGGTGTGATGAAATCCTAAAATGTGCAAGTTGTCTAACCTTACATTTCCCTTTCTGTTTTGATTTTCAGGTTTCTACAAGTGAAGCATTCGCTCCAGCAGATCGAGATGGCCTCCTCAGTAGATCTCTTGACTCCATACAATTTCCACTCATGGAAAGATGATATGGAGATTCAGCTGCACTCCAGAGGACTCTTTAGAGTCACCATGGAAACTAAAGATGAGCCCAGTTCATCCATAGAAAAATCAAGATTCTTGAACAAGAAGGATGAAGCCTTCAGTTTCTTGTGCCTCTCTATTTCCCGGGATCTTCTTTTCCATCTTGCGGGATTGAAGAATCCAAAATAAATATGGAACAAATTGGAAACTCTATATGGAAGGCATGATGAATTGAAGGTTTACTATCTTGAAAATAAACTCATGTCTCTCCATCCCTTCAATTTCAAGACTCTGAATGATTTCTTCACAAAGTTCAAGCATACTATTTTACTCTTGAAGAAATACAAAGTGGAGAAGGAGGATGATCAGCTCATCCTCGCCATACTCTCTAAACTCGAGGTTGATTATTCAGTTTTTGTTTCTACATTCCGTGTGGGGAAGCTCACAACCCTTGGATGGAAGATGCCTACACTCAATTCCTTCATTGAGTCCCTAACATGTGAACATGACAAGCTTATCTATATGAGGATCATTAGATCCTCCCGTGATCAAGCCCTTCATGTCTCGGGGCCCAAAGATCTGAAGGGTAAAGGAAAGCAACAGAAAAATCCAAAAACTAAATTTGATGCTCCTAAACCTAGAGTTGAAAATCAGCAGCATGATGAGTCTTCCGGCTCAAGGAAGAACAAAGGAAAAGGGCACCATGGCAAGGAAAAAGTCAAGTGTTCTTATTGCGGGAAGGGATTCCACCCTGAACATGAATGCATGAAGAAGAAGCTTGATGAAGCAACCTCTCTCCTTGAGAGAAATCACATCAATATTCCAGAGAGATTTCAAAGGAGAGATCAGCAAGATTGGTAACCATAGCATGAAAAAGGTCATGCCCTCATGGCAAGCACTTCGAAGTCCAAAGCACTCTTGATTGATTCTGGAGCTTTGAACCACATGATGGATGAAAGAGACTCCTTTTCATCCTTAGATACTAGCAAATCCATCCCCATCCACATGGGAGATGACTTCACCATCATTTCAGAAGGACAAGGTACTATTGAGCTTGAAAATAGATTTTTTTCAAATGTTTTGTATGTACTGTCTCTGGCATCAAATCTCCTTAGTGTCTATCAGATGACACATACAAGAGTTCCTAAGAGAGTTTCTTTCATCCCAAATGATTTTTAGATAATAGAAATTGCATCCAGGAAACTCATTGCTAAAGGCCTTGCAAACCATCATGCAAAATCCTATGAGTTCTCTCACTTTGTTGTGGATGCAAAGCCCACCGCTCTGCTAACTCATGGAAATGAGGTTAGTAGGCTATGGCATGAGAGGTTTGGCCATCTTAATTTAAAATATTTGCATAAATTACAAATAAAATCCATGGTTGAAGGCCTCCCGTTCATCAAGTCAACCACAGGAATTTGCAAGGGTTGTGTGTGATTGGAAAACACCCTGAGCACAAGTTCGATCGGGGGAAGGCAAACTGAGCTACATGCATATTGGGGCTGATACATTATGATATCAGCGGTCTGATTCCTATCACATACATGAATGGATCAAGGTATATTATTACTTTTATTGATGATTTTTCAACGTACACATGGGTCTTCTTTCTCAAAAAGAAGTCGGAAGTATGTGAAAAATTTTCTGAATTGAAGGCCTTGATCAAAAATGCCTTTGGGATTAAGATCAAGATCTTGAGATATGATAATTGAGGGGAGTATGTCAGTAATTATTTGCTGCACATATGCTCCCAAAGTGGTATTTAGGTCCAACATTCAATTCCCTACACTCCCAAGCAGAACGGAGTAGCGGAAAGGAAGAATCGGTCTCTCAAGGAGATGACCACCTGTATGTTGGAATCCAAGAAGCTTGCTGCAAATTTGTGGGCTGAGGCCATGCATGCTCCAGAATATATTCAGAACAAGGTTTCCACCCTCATCCATGAAAGGGAATACCCCTTTTGAAGCATACTTCGGACACAAGCCGGATGTGTCGAACCTACGGGTGTTTGGGTCCACTACATGGGCCCGGATTCTGCTTGATAAAAGAAGGACTTTGCAACCGCAAAGCATAGAATGTATATTTATTTGGTATCCTAATGAATCTAAAGGTTTCAATCTTCTGGATATCAATACCAAATATATCATCATCGATAGAAGTGTCAAGTTCGATGAGCCTCTTCAGGAGATGGAACTAGTGAAGGAGAACACTACTAAATTTTCTTCCTATTCTACTTAATATTTGGATGATGAAATTGGGGGTGATGAACCTGATTTGGATCCTCTGATTTCTGATATCAGTGTGAATAAATAATCAGATTCTGAATCAGAACTTGAAGTGAAAAATCATCTTCCTACATGGGCCCAACAGACACTCTCCTCTGCAGGAGACAACATTGGAAATCCGGATGATCCAAGGAGAACCCGGTCTGATTTCCAAAGAGCAGGTATTGCGCTCTCTTGTCCTAATAATTTTCTGTCAAAAACTTGATATTTGATGATTATTTCAGATCCAAAATCCTACTACCATTCTCAGAAGGATCCTAGATGGAAAGTTTCCATGGATGAAGAGATGAATTCTCTTAAAAAAAACACTACTTGGCAGCTAGTTTCTCTTCCTCCGGGAAGGAAATTGGTTCAATGCAAGTGGGTGTTTTGGAAAAAGGTTGATACTGATGGAATAACCTGAAAATATAAGGCAAGGTGGGTGGCAAAAGGTTTCTCTCAGGTCCAAGGAGTGGACTACCATGAGACCTTTGCACCAGTTGCAAAAATGGACTCCATCCGCCTTGTTTTGGCAATTTCAGCATCCAAGCACTGGGAAGTGCATCACATGGATGTTAATTCAGCCTTTATGCATGGAAATATTCATGAGGAGATATACATGAAGAATCCTGAGGGATACATCACTTATCCATCTTTGGTTTGCAAGCTAAAGAAGTCACTATACAGGTTAAAATAGGCCGCAAGAGAGTGGTATTCCAAGATGGATGCCTTCCTTCTCTCGCAAAACTTTTAGAGGTGTAGATCAGATCCAAATGTGTATTTACAGAAGTATGATGTTCATATAATTATCATTGTTTTATATTTTTATGAATTACTAATCACAGGTAGCACAGCTGCCTCCATTTCAGCCATCAAAACTGCTCTCCACAATGCCTTTGAAATGAGTGATTTGGGGCTTCTAAAACAATTTTTGGGGCTCAAAACTGAGCAAAATTCTGATGGGATTATGGTCACTCAGTCCAAATAAATTTCAGAAATATTATTCAAGTTTAACATGGTTGAATTTAGTCCTGCACCATTCCCTTTCCTTTCAGGGATCAGCCTTGAAGAAGGAAAAAGCACACCTCCCATGGACTGCACTATCTATCGACAGCTGATTGGTAGCTTGTTGTACTTGACACATTCTTGACATGATATTTGTTATGCCATGAATGCTGTATCAATATACATTCAAAATCCTCATGATATTCATTGGAAGGCAGCCAAGAGGATCCTCCAGTATATTCAGGGAACCAGGACCTACAACATTCACTATGCTGCAGACTCTAAGCTAGAGCTGGTTCGATACACAGATTCTGATTGGGTGGGTGATTCTATTGATCAGAAGTCTACTTATAGATATGTATTCATGTTTGGTGGTGGCCCCATTTTCTGGTCAAGAAAAAAGCAGGCTTCCATAGCACTATCTTCAGCAGAGGTCGAGTATCGAGGAGCGGTGAATGCTTGCATCCAAGCAGTTTGGTGGCAAGGCATTCTTTCAGAGTTTTATCTTGGTAGTGATTTGTCCACTGTCCTCTTTTGTGAAAATCAAAGTGATATTAAGATATCCATGGATCCAGTTACCAGGTAGAGGACTAAGCATGTAGAGATCTAGATGCACTATATCAGGGAGCTAGTGCATGACAGGACCATCATTCTGTAATACTACCCAACTAATGAGCATATTGCAGACATCTTCACCAAGAGATTTTCAGAAAAGAAGTTCACTTACCTCGGTTCACTGTTGGGGGTGAGTTCATCAAGGTGATTCAGACTACTTTCAGTGTTCAGCTTGAGGGGGGTTTTTCCCACTGGTTTTTCCCTCTTTTCCTCACTTAGTTTGTTTTTGAGCATTGTTTCAGTTTCAGCATTGTACAAGGTGACCTATGGCCTTAGTTTTCGGGGCCCTAGCATTTTTATGCATTTGTGTTTTCTAACTCCTCCTGAGTATAGCTTAAGGGGGGGTGTTGGAGACATTTACCACCATACACACTCTTTTTGGTCAAATTGGCCTAGTTACACCACTATCCTAAGTATTATTGACATTAATTGACATCAGTGGAGCATTAAATGTCGTCATCCAGTCACACCCACACCTACCTTCAGTCAAGGAGGCTAACATAGCCTTCTCCTACATTTGGGGAGGCTAACTGGAGCACTCTGGGGGTGATCTGGGTGAAATTAATGCACCTAATTGCTAATTGGTGGTTACAATCAGTTAAATAGGTCAGTGAAGGCGCCTCCTTTCATTTAATTGATTATTTAATGATTAATTAATGAAATGGAGTAAAAAAGGGTGCCTCCACCAACTTTTAATGTTCAGTTCGACTTTAGTTAACCTCATCAAGGTTCATTGGATTCATTGAAGCACTAGCACTTGATGGTTGGATTGCTATGACATGTGTATGATCTCTTTCAGTTAAGACTTAGTCATTTATTGCACTCTGGCTTTAGTTAGGTTTTAGTTGAGTCAATTAGGGTTTTGATCAATGGTTAACTAAGTGTGGACTATGGCTTACAGTCATTTAAGCTAGACTCACTCATTCAATTCGAATGACCTCCTTGAGGATTCGAATTGCTCATTCATTCATGCTTGTAGCATGACATTGTAATTGTAATTATTCATTCTTTATGTGAATACAGAGTGGCTACTATTCCTATAGACCGATTAAACCATTTCATGAGTTATTTGTTGATTAATCTTTGATGAGATTGATTCTTTGTTCCTAGATTAATATACAAGATTATTAGGTTGAATACTTGAAACTAGGAAAGAAAATTTGTCCAACACCAAAATTTTCTTCATTTTTTTATTAATCGCACCAACCTATCTATAAGAAACATTCAAGACACACCTATGTATTTTGTGTTCTTTCCTTTCTTTCATCTATGTCTTGATTCTTGATTGGACTCTAAACATCTCCAAATCACTATGATAGATCTTTATGTTAGCATAGCCTAATCAAGTCAAGGATGGGATTGTTGAGTGTGTTCAATGGACGACATAAGCATCATACAAAAAATTTGCTATTGAAATAAACTTAAAATTAGAGTTATAGTTTCTCTCTATTTTTCTACACTAAATGTTATATACAAGTGTTTGTATAAGAACCCCCATAAATGCATCTTTTAGCAAAAAATATTCCATATATGTTTGGATTTTGGGGTTCTAGAGGATTCCATGAAATTTGTGAAATAAATTAATGAATTTAGATATATTCCCCAACCAGGCCCATATTTGATATTCAAACCTATGGATTTTCCTTTGTATTTTTTTTATATTGTTAGGGTTTCTATAGAGTGAAAAAAATTGAAGTTACAAATTTCCCCTCTTTTTTATAGGTACAAATGGTTACGGAGAGTGTTGTGCCTCTAATAAATGATCCTTGCATGGAATATTTTAAAAAAATGGATAGAAAAATGTCGAAATAAAATTTTATCCTAAAGAGAACTATGGTTCACATTAGTTATTTATCTTCAAAAAAAAGTATTTAATAATGGTGCTAAGGAATTTGGGTTGGTTGGAGGTGTCTAGTAACTATGAACAAAGCCTCCCTTGAAGGTAGCATTTTGGAGGTACAAATCCACACCTTTAATGAGCCAACAAGTTTGCATGCCCATAATGTTATGGACATCTAGGTCAATGATAGATTAGTCCATCAATTGCGGTCACATCCTTGGTTTAATTATTAACTTGTATCAAAGGGGTGGGGGTACTTTAGATTGAAGCATCAACAATTTCCATTATGTAAGGGGCATTGCAACTCACCACCAAGTCGAGGTCCTTGATTCAATTCCTATTTTCAGCAGATGTGAGAGAAACGAGGGCAATGGAGAACTAGGGAGTGTGCCTTCTATTTATTTAGTGAACTTGTAGGGGTGTACCAATTAGTCAACCAAGGGTCCAATCATATTGGGTGGGATTGAGAATGGGTTGAGATTTTATTTTTAAGCATTACATTTCCTGCATATTGGGAAAATGGAGGGAAAATAAAATGTAAACTTGGTAGTTTATGTGATTTTTTATAAATAATAACCTTTTTGTTGTAAATATGAAAAATCCCGAAGGTGATCAATACCTTTAACATAACTCCTAATGTTTTAAATGCATTTTTAGTTATTTATGTGGAAATTAGATACGACAAGCACAACAATCAAATTAAAGAGTAATTCCACATATGGACAAAATGATTATTTTTTGTATTTTTACTTTATTCCTAGTGAAATGCTGGTAGATTTCTTTTGACTTGTGTAAAAGAACTTACTTTTCTGTGAAATCCATTCACTGTTAGGAGAAATGGAGATAAATATGAAAATTTTAGGGCTAGTGCAAATAATTCTTTATTAGGTAAATGTGTAATGAATTGATCCAAACAGTACAATTGACATCAAAATAATTTCACTTCTTGATAAACTAGTTAAATTTTGCAATTCATAGGTAATGCGAGATGTTTCCTTTATTGTTCTAAAATAACTTATTTTTCTCGGAAATAAACATTGTTTAAGAGGAGAACTAGTGGTGATTAGTAAATATGTAGAATTTAGGGATGGTTTGCATGCAATGATATGTATACTAACTAAAATTTTAGAAGTTAGTGCCATTACTTATTTCCCAAAAAAATACTTGTAGTTTTACTAGAAACAATAGGGTAACTAAATTTGAACTTTGGATGAGTTTAGATGGATTTTATTTCATACAATAAGATAGCTATTATTTTACCTTATAGTGGAAATAGTAAATTCCCTTTTATCAAGCTCTTTTTTTTCTCTGCATCACTAGTGTAATTCACACTTTGCATCAACAAAGGCATAAAAAGCTTGGCATTTTTTTTTTGAAAATGCATCTTATATTTCATTAATGCACACATGAATCAACAAGCCATGGTAGGTGTGATAATTTAGATCGTGCCTTCCTACATAGGAAAGGACTTGTAACATAGTTGCTTTTCCAACAATTTCAAGAGAGGGAACATCTTTTCGAAAAGTCACATTTCTAATGGAGAAGGGAAACAAAATGGAAATATGAGATGTTTTCTTTGATTACTTAGTCAATTTTTTTTATCTTTCATATATTGAATCAATGGTATCTTGTTATATTAGTAAAAGTGGGTTGTTTTTATTTTCTCAACCAATTTTTTTATTCCATAGAGTGACATGTTTTTCTCCCATAGAGTGGCAATGCCCCCGCCACCCATACCACCCCCCACACAGCACTTGGGGGCATTGGCCGATCCGCAATGGTGCCACCATAAGCACCCCCATCCATGCAGATGCATTATGCACCTACAAACCCCACCCCCATTACAGCCCCATCCCACATCAACTTAGGGTCAAATCTACCCTTCATGGCTAGTCTAAACTTGCCTGACTTGGCTAGATTAACGAATGATCCCATCCCCCACCAAGCTTTCTGGCCACCCATTCCAACCAAGCTGCCATCAAACATCTCGAAGTTTGAATGAAAAGCTGGGGAATGTCCCGAAAATCACATAATGACATTCCATCTATGGTGCTGATCCAATAGCATCATAGACGACTCCATCAGGCCGAGGCTATTCCAACGCACCCTTATAGGTGCCACGGCCAAATGGTACATTGAGCTGCCATAAGCCAAGTACCCCGACTTCAACTCCCTAGCCTTCATGTTCCTATATTATTTCCAACTCCCTATAAGATATGATGAGGGGGTGGAGATCCTACTATCCTGCCATCAAAGCACTGCCACTCACATAACTGACCATATCCATGAGTGGTGGCGATGCCGTAGCTTATGCAAAATCCAACTGGACGACAAGATCTTCTTGGATTAGTTCCTTAATACTTTTCTCCCACCCATCGCAGAGGACGTTGCATCTGAACCTCCCCAATATGAAGAAGAGGCCATACTGAAGGCCCAACAATTTTACCTCATCTATGCTCAGTCTGGATACCTATATACTATCATTCCAGACGCTCCTTGTCTGAATACCTCCTACCGTGATGCACCGGGGGCATCCCATGCTATGAACGACATCATAGGATCTGTCTCCTGATAGCCACAGCCTCAACTGACACCACCTATCATTGCACCACAACCAAGCAACACTGCTAATGTTGCTTACCAAAGCCACGCTCTGGACTATGCTAGAATGATGTCCCAGTCCGGAGCAACAACCTCTTATGCACAACCTGTGCCACTGCAGGAAGCTCAGGCCATGGCTTGGCCAACACAACAGTATGTGGGGAAAATTCCCACATTTGTGCCACCACCACCACCACAAATATACTATGCACCACCAGTGCAACAAGTTCAAGCCCCCACCCCCGCTCCACTTGCTCCGTTGGGACAAGTGTTCGCACAACAAAATCGTCCCAACCAGCCTTCCCCCAACAATCAACAAGGGCAAGCTAAAAAAAACTGGCCTCATAACCAAGGAAATAACCAATCGCAGGGAGGCGGTCAGCAACCGAACCCTCCCAATAATTCCATGGCTAACCAGCCATCCCAAAACCCCCCACGACAGAATGCACCAAGATGCAACGCTCTGTTGCACACAAACCAACCATGTACACTCTGTGATGTTTATGGGAATTACACGTTTGAGTGTCCCTTCATGGGTCGAGCTAAGAAGGCCATTCAGAATGAAGGCCAACAGGCTGCCAATGCTACAAACCAAGCACAACCCAACCCGGCACCTCAAGGACCTCCCCCCATGGTGGTTCAAAACCCACTTCCAATCCAATGATTGGTGGCAACTGCTCCCCCTCCCCAAGCCAATCCCAACACTCTAGGGGCACCTCCCATGGCCGAAACAGGTGTTCACCACCTGCTAGCCATGACCACTAAAGAGGTCAATTTACAAACTCAACGAAATTAGTACGGTACCACCACCAAACCTATTGACTCATCAGCAGCATCCAATTCTTAGATAATCAACCTTCCTCTTCAGTTACCCCCATTCCTGCGACCCCCCATACATAGAGTTTCCAATAACGCCATAGCTAGAGCTGCAGTCAGCTATAGCATTGTGGATGATTTGGCCCAAACGCCAACTGCCATGTCCACTCTTGAGGCACTTAAAATGTGCCCAACATAATGGAAAGCCTTACTAGCCACTCTAGGGGCAGTAGACCCCTCCGACTCTAAGTTGATCACATTTGACATGGAGAACGGAGAGCCACACATGCCCTCCATTATCGCCTTCCAAATCCTAGTGTCCGTCTGGAACTTGGTTGTGCACCGATGCATAGTGGATGAGGGGGAATCCATGTGCGTCATGTCTACCTTGGTTTGGCAAAAGCTTGGATCACCGATTCTACAACCATCCTCCATGACTCTATGGGCTTATGATGGAAATACCACTAAAGCCCAAGGAATCCTCCCCCATGTCCCCATCACGTTAGCGGAGAAGATAGTCCTGATTGAAATCGAAGTCATAAACACTCAACTGGACTACAACCTCCTCCTCGGAAGGAGTTACATGTATGCCATGCGAGCCGTCGCATCAATTGTCTTCCACCTCATGATGTTCCCCCATGAAGTGAAGATTGTGACAGTTGACCAGCTCACCTACCATGATCCGCAAGGGTTAATAGAACCTGCTAATGTTATCCCTACCATCACCACCATTGAGCTGCAAGGGGTGACTGCACACACTAACGTCATCCCGGCAACCAACACTGTGGTTGAAAACGCACCAGCATCCTCACCGTTGAATTTGGTCCCTGAGTTGTTTACCGATCCCACCATGATAGCTCCTTTCCCATTGGTGTCACCACCATCGACACAAAAAGGAACTGTGGACTTGTGCATGGTCTCATTAAGCACTGATGCACCCAAACAGCAACTGTAGCCGTAGCCCCAACCACAACCACAACATCATCCGTAGCCGCAGCACTACGTGCAGCCACAACCACAACCGCACCCCCACATGCAACCAGCTGGGAGTTATGTGGGATCATCTCTAATCCATAAAATTCCCTTCCTCTTTCCCCCACCTGGTGTCATGAGCAAGCCAGTCATGGCCACCTTAATCCTACCCAACTTTACGTTGGGGATCCTGGTGTGGTATCTTGATCCACCAATTCAACTAGCAATGCCCTAGGTTGTTTTGACCCTGGTGCAACCTATTGCGGTTGAGTCTCACCCCCCACCCGATCCGCATAAGCCAACCACCACACCCGCCACACCCGCACCTACACTATCCCAACCCAAAAGTGCTAGGGGAAAGAACACCAAAGCCACCGCAGAACCACGACAAGTCCCACCTTGTGCCATTTGCGAACAACAGGGCCATCCAACTTAGAATTTCCCTAAAATCCCAGTGATCTGTGCACATCTAGATGCCATGGATACGAGTGAAAACATCCCCGTGGTTGAACTCCCAACCGCGCCACTAGTCAGGAATAAGGCATTGAGGACAAACCATGCTTGCACCCTTTGCAGCTTGTATGGATATTACTCCCACCATTGCCAAGACCTGCCCAAATTTTGAATGGCTCTTGCTGACCTCTGTCACCATTCCCTTAAATATGAAATCACCTTGATCGAAGAAGTTCACCCACCACCTCCTTATTTAGACACCATGTCTATCTACATGATGTCCAGTTCTACTGACCCGCTCACCTCCTCCTCCACTGACGGTGCATCAGACCTGTCACTTCGTTACTTCAACAATGATGAGGAGATACTTGAAGCTCTGACCCCCTTGAAATACCCATGGGAGTACATGCACCATCACTCGTTCTTCCTCATCGAAGAACTTGTGTCGTAGTCTGACCAGTTTTCCATGGAGACCAAAGATTTCATCCATGGGAAGGTTGACTGGTTCAAGAACCCAATCCCAGCACTTGATTCCTTCGAAGAAGGGAATATGGTGAACATTTCACCAACCATTAAAATCAACATCTCAACCAACTTTGAGATCGTTGAAGAAATCATGCTGGGGGCATCTTGCTCCCAAGAAGAGGTCGACACCTACACCACTCTCTTCCAAGAATTTTGTGACATCTTTGCTTGGTCATACACTAAAATGACTGGCTTAGATCCATCCATCGTAGAACACCACATCGACACATGGCCTAATGTGGCACCTGTCCGCCAGAAGCAACGGCCCATCCATCCATCCAAAGTGGCTGCAGTGAAAGCCGAGATAGAGAAGTTGCACACAGTCGGCTTCATTTATCCCATTGCATACACAACTTGGGTTTCTAATCCTGTTCCCATGAATAAAAAATAGGGTACCATTCATGTTTGCACAGACTTCTAGGACCTCAATGGGGCATGTCCCAAAGACAGCTTCCCCACACCTTTCATCGATCAAATTATCGATGCATGTGTCAGACATGAAGCCTTTTACTTCATGGATGGATTTTCTGGATATAACCAAATCCAAATCCGGAAAGAAGACCATTACAAGACAAGATTCACAACCTCGTGGGGCACATTTGTGTATCAAGTCATGTCCTTTGGCCTGAAGAACGTTGGAGCCACCTTCTAGCGAACTATGACACACTCCTTCCGTGACCTCATTCACATCATGTTGGTCTGTCTTGACAACCTCATTGCATGGTTGCAAAAGAAAAAACAGCACATAGACAACTTGCGACAAGTCTTCACATGATGTCACCAGTATGGAATCCGCTTGAACCCCTTCAAGTGTGTCTTTTGTGTCCCAACGAGCAATCTCCTAGGGTTCATTGTGTCACATAAAGGAATGACCACTGAACCCATGGAAGTCCAAACGAATTTCCCTCTAACATCACCCCTTTGAGTGATGGCAGTTCAGCTTGTATTAGAGTCTTTCCATTTTTTGTTTTACACATTTTTCAAATTTGAGTCTTATGTATCGTTTCCTCTCATTGCTTCAGATGGAGCACACCTCAAACCCGGTATATGGGATTCGCTGATGGAGCAAGCAGATGGTCTCCGAACCTCGCCTCGGCTGCATGGATCATCTACTCCCCATCACACGAGTTGATCCACATCAACGGAATATGTGTGAGCACCGTGACCAACAACCAGGCTGAATATGATGGTGTCAATGGACTCTTGGCCGCTGCTCTTCAGTTAGGCATTCACCACCTCGACGTCTTCTTAGACTCCGAACTGCTTGTTTCTTAGTTGAACAACTACTCTTGGGTATGGGATCCCTGCCTCTTTAGAAAGTACCTACGCACTAAACAGATGGTTAGAGCATTTGAATCCATCACATTCACACATGTTCCCAGAAACCTTAATAGTTTCGTAGATAAAATGGGTAATGATATTCTAAATTGGCACATCCACAACCACATATAGGAAACATACAACCATAACATCATGCATAACTATGTCTAAAAATACACACACAAGTGTAATAATATATCACATAGACATTTGCATTCCACATCATCATAAAAAGACTCACATAACAAAATCACATCCACGTGCATCAAAAATATATATAGATAAATAGATAAGTCGCATGTCCAAAACACATAAAATACAAAATGATAAGCCACATATGCTTTCTCAGTAGGATATACATAGGGACACAAAAAATACTAAGTGCACCAACGCACTTGGGGCTGCCCCAGCAGACTGCTAATTTGAATTAGACTCATCATCTAACTCAATATCATCGTCATCCTCAAAGGACTCATCCTCTGCACAAACATCACCTCTAACACCTCTGGGCTCAAATCTCTATCTCTTTATGAGACCATCATCTCATGTTTAATAAGTCAATTTCAGGACCATTTCCCAAAAGTCATCTCGAGTTACAAGCCATGACATGACGATGCGAGTGTTTATGGACTTGTACTTGTATCACACTTCCCAACCGCAACTCATGCGATTTTTCAGGCTGCCGCCTGTTAATGACTGTAATTTTACTTTTATTTTTGTATTTATAATTGTCTTTTTTCCCTGCACCTTACGCAGACATCTGGACCATCATCCACAAAACTCTTTCTTTTTCTTCCATGTATTTGGCATATAAGTATCCACGGACTTGCACTCACATCACATGTAGTCAAGTTCCTCCACTGCAACACACACACACGCTCTCCTGACCTCTGTCCAAGAGCCACCTTGGTTTGCATGCCTCTACTGCACCGACTCACGAGCCTTTGCCATGATATATCCCACGCATGTATTGGTATGTTTGAGAGCCTTCTGCTCCATCCATACTGTGTGGATGACCTTTGGACCTTAGTCCACCATCCCAACATGGGGCATCGCTCGTTCCACTGCAGTTGGTTGACCACATTGGAGTTTCATTTAAGCTCTTTTCTAACTCCTTAAAACAATGAAAATATCGCCGAGCGCAGCTGCTTCCTTTCCCACTCGATAAAGTATAGGAAAGGGAATCTACATCGTCTCGTTTACCTCCTTTTGTGGACCATGTAGACCATTAATTGAAAAGGACATCCTTGGCACACTCAAGCCAAGACCGTACCCCTCTGCACACTTTTATGCTTTCTCGGGCAGAGGGGCTGCACTTTACGAAAAAAGTCACCACTGCTTTTCGTTAAGCTCTTTTCCAGCTGTCTCAACAAGAAAATATCGTCAAGCAAACTTGGTTTCATTCATGCTCATAAAAGTATTTGAATGACCATCCAGTCAGTATAGGTTTAACCTTTTCCGACCTGATTGGACTACCAACATTAAAGAAGTCTCTCATCCCCTATAGGATGAGCGAGCTCTCCTATGTATACTTTTATCCTTTTTCAAGCACAAGAGACTACCAATGAGAAAGATCCCCCACTGGAGTCTTCTTCCTGCTTTTAGACTCTCTAAAATTGAAAGCACCATCGAGCATTTAATTTCTCAGGCTCACCAAAAATCCACAAGATCGTACCATAATGGTGTCCCTAGACACCCCCCCCCCCACAGCAAACAGTTTGGAAGCATTCCCACATTGGTTCGCCTTTGTTTAGAGTAGTCTACAATGTGTCTTCCTTGGATCCCATCAGTATCAAAAATTTCCACCTCCTCCAAGTATTTCCCATCTGCAGTGACATTCCCGGTATTACAGCTATGATCCCATTCCCTTGAGTCAAGTTTCATTTGATTCCTGGTCCACCCTACCGTCATACTCTGAACAAAGGAATTTTGAGTCTCCCAATCCCCCCCTGCCCCTGGTAATTTCTTTCCCTCCCCCCTCCCCCCTAATTCATTGATTCAGTCCGTAGATTGCTTCACACCTTTCGATTATCCACCTCGCGCTCTTGGTCAAGGAAACATCATTTCCTTAACTAGGGGCAGGTCTCCCTCTATCGACGCCAACACACATATTCCAGAGGATAGACCTAGAGGTCCCTGTACCTTGGTTTGATTAACATCATTGATGATTTCTTTGGACCACTTGAGAGGAGTCCTTAGTTCCTCTCGGGATGATTGTTTCTCATGTGCTCGGCTTCAACTCCACCATCGCACTGTTGAGATTCATACAGGGTTTGTTCCACACAGTATTTGGTCGAAGACCCCGGATGTCACCCGACTCTAGTACATTGGTGAGTCCACTCAAGGGACCTAAACAGGTTATGTCCCTTGTGATTTTTGGGTTGCGTTGGAGATAGTGTTCAGAAGCCCCAGCAATGCTTCGATATACCTTTATGATTGATGCAGCATACTTGTACCGCAGATACTTTGACTCTCAATCAGCGAGTCCACACAACTATGTACTAGATCCAGCAGACCATCAGTCATGAAGATATACAAATTCCATGAGAATGCCATGGGTTCAATGTACCAGATCAATATTCTATTTAGCCTCACATGGAGGAAACCATCATTGTAACAACAGTTGTATATGATCAGCTCTTGTATTTTAGAGCATAGATCAAATTATTCTTTTGACATTGTCACGAGCATGGGGATGCTTTCCTCGTCCATATACCTGTCACACATTTTTTGTATCTCACCCATTGATGGGAACCAAATTAATACAAAAACCAAAATCCACCATGCACCAGCCCCGGAAGCACCACCTCTACATAGCAAATCCTATGATGTCCGTCGGCCATACGTTGAGCTCTTGCCCTCACACATCACGGGGCAATCTATTAACCCAAAAATCCCCCACATAGATCTCAATGGCTTACACCACCCAAGGACACCATCTCACAACACTCATTTCACTCCATAAGACCTTCCATTTGACCCCCACACCTCCAAAAGAGCCCAAGGATGAAGAAAGGGGCTAAAAACCCCAAAAAGGAGCCCAAAATAGCCCCCTAGGAACTAAAGCCCTCAAAAAGGGGCTAAAATCCTAAAAGGGATAAAGTTAAGGTGGAAGGGGCTAAAGGCCCAAAAAATGGGATAAAGCCCTGACCAAGGGCTTAAAACCCTAAAACCCCTTAGAAAAGGTATAAAAGGACAGTGGGGGGTCAAACTCAAAACACTTCTCCCTTTCCTATTGTTATGATACCTGTGGATGCTTTGAGACCTTTTCCTCTCAAACCACCCACATTCCCTCTCCTCCACGTCCATTCCCATTTGACCCATTGCTCCCCCAACCAAGAGAGAGAGGCTTCCAGGAGCTAGGGCATGGTGGCCCATTACCCACTAAGAGAAGGTATATTTGTGTTTTTGTGTTTTCTTCTTAGCTATTTAGATTGTTTTGACATCTAACCATTGTTTCTTGCAGGTTTTATTTAACATTGTTTGCGGGTTTCTCCATTGTAGCTTAGGTTTGTTTTGCAGGGTTTAAGGCGGCGGAACCCTAACCCATTTTTTGCAGAGGGGTTCACAAAGCTTCCACTTCTTCTGTCTGCTCTTGCTTATGATTTAGTTTAGTTCTGGTTTTCTGTCACTAGATTAGCTTAGTTTAGTTTACGGTTCTGTTTACTTGCATTTCCATTTTTTTTTCCTATTTTCCAATAGTAGGAACCTACCCTTGTGCCCTCTAGGCACAAGGGAGCCATTCCTGCTCCTGCAGTGAGGAGAAATCCTCACTACATCCCCTACTTATTTTTTCCAAAGAAAAAGGGGGTTAAGGAAAGGCTTTCACTTGTCATTTCTTTTTCATGTTTGTGGTGGATATTTTTATTTTGTTGATAGGGAAGGATAATATTGAAGGAAGGATAATGGGGGTCCTAATTTTTGCGAACCATATGTTAACTCATTAAATTTTTGTGCATGGTGTGTTCATTTTGGGTGGTTTGTTCATTAAGTTACCACTCTATCTTAAATCTCTATGGTTTGGCGTTTGGTATGATCATTAGATCAAAAAATTTTGAGCTATTACAAAATACACTCAACTGCTTTAAGTGGGATAGGATATGGAATATTTTTCCTTTTTAGGTGTCAAAGTTAGATGAGGGTTTTAGATACCTTAGGAGCCCTATTAAACCTAATAGTTATAGGAAGGAGAAATAAAATTTTCCCCTCAAAAAGTTGTATATGATAATTGGGAATTGGTTCTAAAAATGGTTTTCATTGGGGGAAGAGTCGCCCTAGTAGAATCAATCTTTTAGTGCATTCCAATATAGTAGTTTTCTTTGGAAAACGTGCCAAATTTTATTATGTAGAAGATAAAGCATAAATTCTTTAAATTGTTATGTTTTGGGAGGAATACAAAGGGAGGTTTCTATTCGGTAAAATGGGACATGCTTGCTAGACCAAAGAGTGAGGGTGGTTAGGTAATGATGAATATTTTCTGGTTTAGGTGGGATTTGGAAACAAAAAACATATGGCATTATTTGACAAGTACATGTTTATGGAGCAACATGGTTAGAGATAAGTATCTTAGAAATGTTACAGCTGTGGAGTGGGTAAGGAGGGAACCCAATAGAGTCATGAATGGTTTTAGGTTTCTAGTAGGTTTAGTTAATGCCTTCCCTGTCTTCGATAAGTGGTTGGGGTGTAGGGTAGGGGACAAAAGAAAAAAAATTATAGGTAGGGGTTCGTGGATTAGTGATCCTTCATAGTTTTGTTTGCCTAAGGAACTTTTTAGAGTACCAAAGGTCAAGGTGCTTTTTACACTGGATTGGGTGGCCTTTGGTTCAAGGTACTTGGGGTTTTCTATGGGATAGAAAAGAGTTGTGACATGTTGGGGCTCATTGTTACACCAAAATATTATCAGTTTTCCTAGATCCCTAAAATTCATATGCTAAAAGAATTTTTGGAGGAATTTTTTCTTATTAGAAGCTCATTTCTAGGAGCTCTGACACACCTTGCCTCTTAATACAAGGCGTCATACAAGTTTGGTGCTAATTTATAGTGGAAAAAAGTTGTCGAGGAAAGTTCTTTCCTTTAAACAAGGAGCATCGACCATTTCTGGTGCCTGTTGTGAGTATGCAAAGAGCATCGATGCTTGGTAAGAGGAAACAATAGAGGTTTTGAGAGACTTATAGAAGAAATCCCTCATGGAGACTTATCACAACTTATCATATTAGGTGGAAATTGATCCCCTAAACCCTAAGGATGATCCCTCACCTTCCTCCAACAAAATATCAACCCATTTGATCTCCTTTTTGCCTATAAAAGCAATCTTACCTTCATGGATGAGGAAATACCATACAAGCACCTTTATGTTGTTCAAATCATTCTAGGATTGAGAGGAAAAGAGGTTGGATTTTGAGGATGAAATGCTTGTAGAGTTTGAGAGTGAAAGTATTGTAGGGAGAAGCACTGACATCAAGGATTTGGTTTTCTCTCCTCATTTACATTAATAGAAATGTGTTTTCCTTTCCCATAAATAACTTCTAATGTTGTTTATTGTTTTTCTCCTTGATCATTAGTATAGATTCATTAAGTTTTATTGTTTATTTTATTCTTGTATCTTGTCCTTTGTATATTTTGCATGTGTCTTTTCTTTATAGTTGGAGGTAAAAAGAATCGAGAAGGAAAGGATCATCTTCAGGAAGAGGTATAAAAGCTTCACATTCAAGTAATTTGATAATCTAGGGAAAAGTTACATAGTTGTACTTGTTTTGTTCTAGATATAAACCATTTAGACTAGAGAAATGATTTTTTTCCGCACTAACTGCATTTTTCCGCTAACAAAATTGTTGACTTTGTTGGGGATATATCTATATATCTTATTCTTTGTTTTTGTCTCATGTTTCACTGCAAATTCTAAGTTTTTATTTTTCTCATCAAAGGTGTGGAATTCACTTTATTTTAGTCCTAATTTTCCTCTTCATGCCAGTATTCAATCTTTGAATATTTTAAATCTTTTAGTGTCTTCTGAAATTGAAAGTTTTTTTTTTTGATCCTTCACTATGTTGACACACCCGGGTTGTTTCCCTACATCATCGTCCATTAACTGACGCCTATTTATTTTGTTGATGGAGCGTTGCTAACACCTATTGACAGATAGAAAGAAGGGTTTTCGATTCCTATTTACACTGTACAAAGAGCATCATCCTTAAGCAGATGCACTAGTATTAACCTGCATCCCACATGGAGGTATACGTTCAATGACCCTTTTGGATTTATTCTAGACTGTATTTTGGGGTCTTTTTAGGTTTCTTTGGGGGGGAATGAATCGTATATTCTATAGTCTCTTTGCAAAATTTTTAAGGGTGATCACCTTCTTAAGGATTTTCATGGTATGTCCCAATTATTAGAAGTGTGGTCTAAGCCTTCGCAACAACCTATGTCATCAGTCTCTTGTCATAATACTGATGATACCCCATAAACCAATGACTCTATGGTTAAGAGTTGAAAAGGTAAATTCAGAAATCTTTTATTTCTATGTGAGGACATGTACCTTAACTACCTTTGTCCTTTCTTGGATGAAGCTTCAAAGTTGTTAAAATATAATACTATTCCTCAAAAATGACTTCCAAAAGGTTACTTTAAGTTGTCCCTTTACCTCCCATTGGTTGATAAATTGGTTGATCTAGTTCCATCCTCAATCAATCCCACTCTTTATTTAGAGAGTGGAGAACAAGTAGTTCTTTTCACTCTTCCTTTGAAGAGTGAATTTAAAGTGGTCGATTCGATGTTATCTCCACCCAATCCCACTCTTTCATTAGAGATTTTTAAGACTGAAGTAGTCACTTTGACACAATCTTCATCTCATATTCCAATTGAGAGTGGACTGAAACCCACTGAAGTTCTTGTAGTCAGTTCAGATTGTTCTAGGAAAGGATAAATCTTATCTGTTTCAATAGAACCCTCTCCTAGTACTAAGGTTATTTTCTTTGATTGGAGTAACCTAAGATAATCACGTCTCCATTCGACTGTTTCTTTCCAGATATCTATGTGAGTTACTGCTAAGAGCATACTCCACACTATTTATTATGAAGTGGATTATGTTAGTATTATATCCTTAAATGATTGGAAAGTTATAGGTTCTCCTCAGCTTTATCCATCCACCGATCAGATACTGTATTTCCATAGAAGACCTACTGCACCTTTAGGGATCCTTCCTCACTTTCCTATTACGCTAGGATGGAAAACGATTTGCATTGATGTTATGGTAGTCCAAGGTCCTTTATATTTTAATCGGCTCCTTGGATGAGATTATGTTTACATCATGAAATTTGTAGTGTCCACACTCTTTCGAGTGATGCATTTTCATCATGATGGGAATATTTTGACCATTGATTAGTTTTCCTTTATTAAAACTGATCATCGTATAGTTGCTAGTCATCATACTTCCCTGAATCTCCAGCATGTTCTTGTGGTTGATTTCCCTTCACAGGATCAACTATGAATATCATGTCGAATTTCAATCATTTGTAAACCAACAACTTCTTCCCATCATGGGTAATATTGGGGGCATGTCTCTAGAATCTGGACATCATAATAAAGTTAAGGCACTAGAATCTTATGTAAGGGAGGAACCTACCAACCTTTGGACATAATTTTGGGTAAGAATCGATCTATAAGCATAATTCCTATTTTGTTTCAACCTCGTTAAAAATGAAATATATGTTTATGATCATAGTTTAATTCCTTTTCAAGATCGTTAAAAAATGAAATGGGACACCTCAAGCATATTTATTTTTTATTTCAACCTTGTGTAAAAATGAAATAGGTTACCTCAAGCATAGTTATTTTATGTTTCAATCTTATATAAAAATGAAACATGTCACCACAAGCATAGTTAAAAAATGAAACGGATTATTCCATTGTGTCAAGTATTTTACTAGACTCAACACTTGGACCTTCACTTCATCTTCATATATAACTTTATTATCTTTCTTCCTCTGTCTCTAGTGAACCTTTTCCTAGGAGTAACCCAGAATTTAGTTGGATGAATAAAAGAGGAAGAAGATGAAACAAATCTTGGGGGGCATGTTTCCAACCTCTTTAAGCTACTTGATAGTTAAGCTACTTGACAGTTATACTGGGGGGGAATATCAACCACTAGACCTCATGTTGGGAAAAAAACCATCAATGGGACTCATTTTGAGCATAATTTCTTTTAGTTTCTAGCTCACTAAACCATGAAACAACATACTGAGAATAATTCATTCTCTGTTGCATGCTCATTAAAAAATGAATCAAGTACCCTAAGCATTCTTCCAAATGATCTTCCATCTCATTAAAAACGATAAGATGGTTTTGAACTTACTTTCTACATTCTTCGTGCTCTCGTTAAAACATGAAAAGTGGTTTGAGCTTTAATTGATTTTTTGTGCTCTAGATTCAAACATGAAAAATGTTCCAAGTGCCTTTAATACCAAAATTGTGCTTGTTAAAAACCAAGTAAAAGGTTTTGAGTATACTTTTATCAATTTTTCAGGCTCGAAAAACCTACATGAAAAAGGAACCCCGTGGATTTATCTTCAATCTCTATTCAGACTCTCTAAATAGGAAAAGATCGTTAAGCAAAATTGTTTATTTAATGCTTGTAAAATTATTTGAAAGGTTTTCTATCCAGTGATAGTTTACCCCTATTTTGGATTGTTTAGACTTATTTATGAAAAAAAGGTACTCTCTACTTTATCATAACTAGAATATCTCTCCTAGGTATCATTTTAAACGTTTTCGCACCTTATGGACTAGATTTATGAAAAATTCCACATTAGATTTTTCTTTAGTCCTTTCAGACACTCTAAACATGAAACTACACCGAGTTTACCTTCTTCAAACCACTAAAATCAAACGATAAAGGACCCTTTTTGGGACTGAACCTTGGCATTCTTAGGTTCATAAGTCATGTGAGATTGGACTCATCCTATGATGAGATATATCAAGCGTTTGTTACCCTTTTCAAGATTGTTAAAAATAAAATAAGTACTCATCCATTATGATGGGGAAATCAAGGGAACGGGAATTTTTTTTCATTTTATTAATGGCAGATTATAGTCTCCTTTAAACATGGAACTTGTCAGCATTTCATTCAAATAGTTGGGTAATCAGCTTGTCCTCGAGTTGATCCATGTTTATGAGTAAATTTACTCCTTTGAGTCAATTCAAAGAATGCATCGTCTTTTATTTGCAATATTTTTGGTCTCTGCCTCATTGAGTCAATGCTGCCAAGTCACTTGTCATGTCATTCAATGTTCAAGGGAGTCTTTTACCACAACCAACCTCTGCAGTTACCTTTCCTTCCTTTGAGTCATTCATCTATGAGTTAGTCCCATGATTTTTCCATAATCAAGATCATGACAAACTAATTTTTATCTAGTTTCCTGTCGATGATGGGGGGAACATCATGGCCCTCCTTTAATGAGTATATTCCCGTTGACATTAGTACAACATCCTAGAATTAGTCTTAGAAACTAGTTAGTACCCTGAATCCTACATGCCTCAATACTGGGTTTCCTTCCTTTCGACGGTGAGCTTCCATCACTAGCTTCTGATTGAAATATTGCACCAATTGTTTGAATTCAACTATACTATTCACATTTATAGGAATATACTAGGGTACCTTCAGAATAATTTGACATCAGTGGTGATTTCCGTCCACTAGTTAACGATATACATCAACAGATGGTAATCAAGTGGTTTCTACCATGTTCGACATCAGAAAATATATTCACATGGATAGAATCGTACTATTTGAGATTGGGATGAAGACACTAGGTGTTTAATTATTCACTTAAATATTTTCCTATCCCTAGGTTGCAATGGAGTATTTTTTTATCGAGCCACTACATAGATCCATAATGTATGACTGGTTGTTATCCTCAAGTCTGAATTATGATGACATAGATCTATAGTCACATATCTTCAGTAGATATGTCTAAATATGAGTCTTGTTCATCCTGGATCTACAATGTATGTTGGTAACCATGATCTGGTCATTTATACGTGGATATGCAATGTATAAGTCCACATCCATCATTTGAGTCAAGGTAAATAGCTCAGATTTTCTGCTACTGTAAAACATTTTCACCCGACAGTATTTCACCCCATATTCTAAACCATATCAAGAAAAGTATTTCACCTATCACATCCCTATAGCTTCATACTTTGTTGGGCATTTTGTAACACCAAATGACACTCCTTTCCATTGAGCAAGGAGAATTGGTCATTCTTGAGACATATGTATAGTATACAAAGAGCATCGACACTCAGTAAAAGGAAATGAGAGGTTTCAATAGCCTTCTAGAATAAAGAAATTGCGAAGGATTATTGAAACTAATAAAATTATGGGAGCTTGAGACCCTAACCCCTATGGATTATCCCTCACCTTCCTCCAAAAAATATCAACCCATTTGATCTTCTTTTGGCCTATAAAATAAAGCTTTCCTTCATGGATGAGAGAGAACAAAAAAAGCAACTTTATGTTGTTGAAATTCTTCTAGGATTGAAAGGCAAAGAGACTGGATTTTGAGGGTGAAAGGATTGTAGAGTTTGAGAGTGAAGTTCTTGTAGGCAGAAGCCCCAAAATCAAGGATTTGGTTCTAATTATTTCCTCCTTTACATTAATACACATTTTTTTTTATTTTCCCATAAATAATGTGTATGTTGTTTATTTATTTTCCCCTTGATCATTAGCATAGATTCATCAAGTTATCTTATTGCTTTTATTCTTTTATCTTGTCCTTTGTATCTTTTTCAGGTGTCTTTTATTCACAGTTGGATCACAAAAGCATTCAGAAGGATAAGATCATCTTCAGGAAGGGGTATAAAAGATTCACATTAAAGTAATTTTATAATATATGGAAAGGTTGGATAGTTGTACCTGTTTAGTGATAGATATAAACCATTTAGACTAGGGAAACAAATTTTATCTACACTAACCGCATATTTCCTCTAACATTCACTGGAACATTGGAAACATAGTGGATAGATTATACTCATTCCCTAAAGAGCTTCAGAATAACCCTTAGCCAAGATGAGGATTTACTACTTTGATCCTAGAATAATGTAGAAGGCCAGGTAACAACCAAAATTGCTTATCAGTCAATTGTTTTTCCTAGTCTTGAGGGTGACAGGTGTTGGTGGTATGGTGTGATTTAGATATGGAAATCTCCTCTGAAGATCAGTATTTTGTGGTTAACTCTTGAAGATAAGCTCCTTATCTGGGAAACCTACTTGAAGAGAGGTGGGTTTGGGCCATCTATTTGTATCATTTGTCTTGCTAATGCTGAAAAACATAGCCATATATTTTTTCATTGTGCTTTTACGAAGAAGGTTTGGATAACCTTGAAAATATTTTTGAAATTTAGAGAGTGGTGGAAAATAGTGTCTCTTGTTAAACATTTGGAGAACTTGATGGTCAATGAGAATCATGGCATAGTGACGGGTCTTGCTATTTATTTTTGTTGGGGTGTGTATCGCTTGTCTTATTGATGCCAAAAACTCTAGCCATATCTTTGTTCATTATGGTTTTGAAAAGAAGTTTTGGATGTCCTTGAAAAGAGTTTTGAAATTTAGAGGGAAGTGGAAAGTGGTGTCTCTTGTTTGCAGTTTGGAGAACTAAATGGTCAATGAGAATGATACCATAGTTATGGAGCTTCTTGTTTATTTTTGTTGGGGAATTTGGCTCCACAGGAAAAAAAAAGTTGTTTGAAGGGGGGACTTCATGTGTAAGGTTGGTAATTTAAAATTTCCTAGGATTTGAGCATGAAAAAAATTCTTCACAAGTGGTTCCCACTCATGTTAGAAGAATTAAAAAATCCGTTCTCTATGGGAGTATTTCTACAGGTTACTTTGATGGGGCCTTCCAAGGGTCTGAGGGTTAGGTGTGGAATCGATGGCATACTTAAGGTATATCAGACCCTTTCCTAGAATTAGTGGCACAATTAAGGTATATTGGAGCCTTTCATATAGGTTTAAAATGGGAGGTGGCAAGGGATATAATACCTTGGAAAAGGTGTTGGCTCTTTGGTAATTCCTACATTTTGCTTCATCAAAGAATGTTTCTTAGCTATAGGAAGCAGGAGACTCCTTAGCCATTATTGGGTAGATCTCAAGAAAATTTCCCTCTATGTATTCAACTTGGAGGTATTGCAGAGGAGAATCACCTTACTGAAGGAAAATATTTGGGAGGTCTCTTTTCATCATGTCTTTAGGGAATTTAACATGGAGGCTTATATTATCCCCAAGGAGGCTCTGACATTGGATGAAGGAGTAATGAACTTCGAAGAGATTGATCCCTCGTATTCTGATCCCTCGTATTCTCTAAGGGGATATTTTCTGGCATATTAATTTGTGCCTTATTTTTTTACAGTGAGGAATATCTTGCAGGTTCTCATATTTTCTGGCGATCCTTTTGAGCATATGGTGGAGGCAGCATTGTAAGTATCTTTTTACTAAAATTTTCTATTTTGTTGAGTTCCTATAGGAAATGGTGTCCATATTTTCTTTTTTTCTCCATGTATGTGAATCTACAATTGACCATGTGACCTTATGAGTACCTTTGGTGGATTTTTTGGTGCTTTTATGGATACTCCTGGAACTACTACATGTGGGGGTGTTTTAAGACTTGTTTAAGATGAATCCCATGTTTTCTTATTACTCAATCGACATTTTTGTTATTTATTAAACTATTTGACTTTTTATCTTGAAGGCGACAAAAGAGGGTTTTCATTTAGTAAACAAGGGAAATATGTTTCTTTTCTTAGTGTCGAGCACCCTAAATGCAGATAAGTTATTATCAACACACAGAGCTTACAAAATTCATTGTCAACCCGAGGAAGTCTTTTGTTTCAAAGGGTAAGTGCACAATATATGCTAAACACCAAATCATTGTAGTGAATACTGTTCTTAAACAACTATGTTCATCCCTCAAACTTTGTGTGATCCCACCAATCTTCTAACTCTACAATTTCAACCTTGTCCTTCTATGCATCAACCAGAAATGAAATCAACAATTACTGACAGAAAGGAAATCCTATTCACAGCCCAGATTAAAGGAATTGCCTATTGATCTAATCACACTTGGAATATGTAACCATAAATTAATTGTAATCTAGAAATTCAATTGCGACAGATCAAGCTCGGCTATTCTAAGAATTGAATTGCAGAAATAAAGATCAACAATTATAACAATCCAAGAATTACACAGGGTTCGTGGGATGTCAACCTTAAACCATGAGATGAACAGAGTTGTGTACAGCTATTGAATAAATTGCATAAAGATTATCTACTCAGTCGACTGTTACAGTTATTGATCTTAGGAAAATGCAATGCTGTAAATCACACACACCACTGCTGCGCACACAGAAAATATGATTAACGAAACATCACACAACCACAAATTAAAAGATCCTACCTTAACTCAGCAATCTCTGCGGAAGGCGGGCCCAGCCTTCACACAGAGACGCTGGATGAACAATGTACATCTCCCTTAAACCAGCAGTAACTCTTTGTATTAAAAAGGAAGGATTATTACAGATTGCTCCCGCTGTTAATACACCAAATGAATTAACTATTTTCCAACCCCCCTGGGTCGAGACAACCTTCTGCATTTATACATACAAGCGATAACATCCAATCCTATTACAAAGGGCAGCCATGAAGATCTCTGATCTTCAGGCGCCCTGAATAACACCGGTTGTTACAAGACGTGGCATGATACAATTATAGAAAGTGCGAGAATACTGTTGACTGGCCCAGAAGTGGCGATCTTCTCATATCGCCATAATATTCGAGCAGCTACACTGGAGATCCCTCAATCATAGCACATTCTGTTATGGCTACTCTGACCGGCTCTTGTCTGGAATGTCAGGTGCCCCAATCGATGATGGACAGGTTGAGGATCCCTTTTATGTCACGACCATCCCTCGTCCCTGGAGTTGTTCAGCTTCATCCCCCTGCATTCTGCTCATCTCATATTATCTTCATACATCACACATATTAGCACAATTTCGAGAGATAAATAGCCTTAACTGTCACAAGAATAAGCATTAATAAGGTAGAACAATAATCAGTCTTACCTTGACAATTTAGGGAATAAAGGTGAAGAAATTCGGTCCGATTGGCATGCTAAG
>LPNX011102961.1:10697-20929 GCA_001517045.1 Pseudotsuga menziesii
CTGTTAAATTTCAAAAAACACACTTGAAAATAGAAATTAAAAATATTTTACAACAAAGATAATTCAAAGGCCCCAAAAAATGTCTGAAAATGAAAATGTGTGAGACTGGCATCAACCATTTTTGAAACGGGGGTAAAAATAGCTACTAAAATTAGGAGAGAGAAAAACGAGAACTGTGTCGAGTTCTCGTTTCATAGTATAAGTGGTTTCATAAGAAGAGAAGAGAATATGGGAGAAATTGAAGATCAAGCTCTCACCATCCAAAGAAGATCCCTCAAGCGATGAGGAATATGAATAACTCAACTCTTGAAGCACCTCTTATCTACCTTAGCATTTGGATAAGAAACGATTCTATCATGAATGAAGAAGATGATGAAGATGAAGGCTCAAGAAGGAGTCTACCCACAAATCAAATAAACATAAGTATTCATATGTCATTTCATGATATTGTTTTGTTATGCATTTGTTTATATTCAGTTGATGTATTATGCATGACAGGATGTTTGCATTAATGACAGTATACTACTAATATGCATGTGATGGGTAAGTAGCTCATGGTGCTATACAACACTCCATTGCTACTTATCTAGAATGAAACCTCTTTGCTGACATACTGGATTAGTGCACAATATCAATGTTGTCCTGGTAGAGATGGAAGGCATGTAGAAAGTTTCAGTGAGATATGGATGAAATTTGTATTGGCTAAAGTAGTTGCATGATCATATATTTATGCATAAGAAATTGCCAGTATGAATATTCCTTGTGAAATGTTTCTAACCATACAATGCATTTGAGTTGTAGGAAAGATTGCATACATAATCGCCTACAAGCAAAGAAGAACGAGACTTGTTCTGGAGAACAAGTGACGACAGTTCAAAGATGAAAAATAATATGAAAAATACAATGACATCATTGGTGCAGAATCTTCCAAGAAGGAAGGGAAGATCGATTCAAGAAGAATGATGTCTAGAAGGCAGTATCGATACATGAAGGAAAGTTTGTAGTTCCATCATGCAATAGATGGAAACATTGTGGGATACAAGGCAATATTCGAAGAGACATTTGTATCCAGTGGGAGCTGAGACACATGACAGGAAGAATCATGTGTGCAAATGAAAGAAGACCTTGTATGAGCTTAGAAGACACCCATGGGATAACACATACATGAGGAGCTTGATGAAGATCTGAACCTTTGCTACAAGGTTGATAGAGGATGACAAGCTCGTAGATGGGTACGAGATGAACTTTTGAAAAAGTTCAAGATAGAGGATCTTGGTATCCAATGATCCTAGATGGATACTACTTGTCACTCCAGTACAGAATGTTTCAATGCATAGAGTATAGAAGACAGAGGGAGTATGATGCTCCGCTTCAGAGGGAGTGACTGCAGAAGATCCTATGTTTCGACATGGTACGACAGGATGGATAGATTACTGATGACTCTAGGCTTTATTGAGAGTAAAGTGGATTCCAACCTTTGCTTCAAGGTTGAAGAAGGAAGACTAGTGATGCTCATGTTATGTGTCGATGCACTATTTTCTAGGAATGGAGGTGTGGACAAGGGAATTATGCAGTAGAGATCTTGAATAGGTTCAGGATGATGGACTGCATGACCACACCTATGGCATCAAACTTGAAGCTATTGAACGATGCTTCATCAGAGTCGGTTGATGCTACGATGTATTGTCAGATGATTGGGTCCTTAATGTACCTAATGAACACGAGACTAGATATTTGCTTTGCTGTGAACACCTTGAGCTAGTTCCAGACATATCCGACACATGTTCACTTGATTGCTTGAAAGCATATTCTGAGGTACCTGAGGGGTACAGTTGATTATGGGCTCAAGTATGATGCGAATTAGAAGATTAAACTAGAGGGTTATGTTGATTCTGATTGGGTAGGTAGTGCCATCTATGGGAAGAGCATTTCAGGGTGTTGCTTCAATATGGGATCGGGTGTGATCTCTTGGTTTAGCAAGAAGGAATCTTGTGTGGCACTGAGTACAACTAAAGCAGAGTATGTTGCAACTTGTTTAGCTAGTTGTGAGGCAGTATTGCTATGAAAGCTACTATCTGATTTATTTGATCTCCAGATGGATGCTACTTGTATACATTGTGACAACCAGAGTTGCGTGAATTTGTCAGAGAATCCAGTGTTCCATGACAAGTCAAGGAACATCGAGATCAAGTATCACTATATCAGGGATATGATGAAGAGGGGAGCAGTGAAGCTCCAGTATGTTGTGACGAAGGAATAGATAGCTGATGTGTTGTCAAAGCCATTGGCTAGGGTGAATTTCGAGCACTTTAGGGAGAATCTTGGTGTTCTCCAGATAGAGGTTTCCTCCAAGGGAAAGTGATGAGTCCCATAGCCATTTTGACGAGCAGGTCAGATATAAGGGCTGAGCCATTCTGTCATGATGAGGATTGGTTCCTTCCTTGACATATATAAGTACTGAGATTCATAGCCATTATAACGAGCAGGTCAGATATAAGGGCTGATCCATTACATTCATGGATAAAGGATTAAGTTCCTCCCATGTCAGATATAAGGGCTACCACCATTTTGATGAGTAGGTCGGATGTAAGGGCAGTGCCATTCTGTTCATGGCTAAAGGATTAAGTTCCTCACATGAGAGATGTGAGAGTTGGCCATTCTGACAAGTAGATCAGATGTAAGGGCTACCGCCATTCTGATGATTAGGTTAGATGTAAGGGCAGTGCAATTCTTTTCATGGCTAAAGGATTAAGTTCCTCCCATGATAGATGTGAGAGCTGGCCATTCTGAGGAGTGGGTTAGATGTAAGGGCTACCACCATTCTGACGAGTAGGTCGGATGTAAGGGCAGTGCCATTCTGTTCATGGCTAAAGGATTAAGTTCCTCCCATGACAAATGTGAGAGCTGACGATTCTGGCGAGTAGGTCAGATGTGACGGCTACTGCCATTCTGACGAGTAGGTAATATGTAAGGGCTATCTCCATTCTGGGGAGTAGGTCAGATGTAAGGGAAGTGCCATTCTATCATGGCTAAAGGATTAGGTTCCTTCCATGTCAGATGTGAGTGCTGGCCATTTTCATGAGCAGGTCAGATGTAAGGGCTAACGCCATTCTGACGAGTAGGTCAGATATAAGGGCTACCAAAGACCTACGAGGAGGTAGGCATACACCCAGCATGAAAGAAGGTTGGATCTGTATAACTTCCCATGATGAGAAGAATCATGAGATAGCACATATGATGATGACCAGAGAAGATCCAGCTCGAGCTATGATCTAGATCCAGTTATGATGACTCCGAGAGATCCAGATCAAGTGATGATCTAGATCTAGTCCAGTGATGATGATCTAGATCCAGTGATGATGTTCCAGATCGAGTATGATCCAATGACGATGTTCCAGATCAATTATGATCCAATGACGATGTTCCAGATCGAGTATGATCCAGTGATGATATTCTAGATCGAGTATGATCCAGTGATGATGTTCCAGATCGAGTATGATCCGGTGACGATGATCTATATCGAGTGATGATCTAGATCCAAATGAAAGATGACTTGAAGACGAAGAAGACCAATGATGAAAATTATGTCGAGAGAATACCTTCCTAGTTAAGAGGGAGTGTTGATATAATTGTAACTTCAGAATGTATTTCACTTGTATTTCTTATCTATTGTAACCCGATTTTTATTCCGGGATTTTATCATGTTATGTCATTCCCCGATGTTTCGATCGGGAGAATCAATAATATAAACAAGTCATGTCAAGTCATTGTGGGTAACCCTCCGATTGTCTAAGGGTTAAAGTCCCCGCAGTTTCGGGGCACTAGGGTTGTTAGACTCTCCTAGTAGAGGTTGGCCCTAGTAGGGTTTTAGTCATGCCGGGATTAGTATAAATAGAGAGCCGGACTCTCTATTTAGTGCACATCACTTACACACTCAAGTGTAGCGCATAGTTGAGGAAGGAGAAGACACTGGGGCTAGTGAAGAAGAAGGTTACTGCTGTCGGGAGTGCATCTTACTATTTTTGTGGTTTTACCTTTGTGTTGATTCTATCTCTAAGGAAGTTGTGGGGTTTTATCCATTTATGGTTTCCTCGAGGAAAAACATTGTGTTCATTGTCTCTTGTGTTTGATTGCTGTACTTTTTATTCTCTCTGTTAAAGATCCTAACATAATGCTAGCTTATATGATAAAAATCTAACACTTACTTACAAAAAAATAAGAATAAAAATAAAAATGAACATAATACAAATAAATATTTAGTTAAAATTAACCCTAAAATGAAAATGTGAAGTGGTTTAACAAGCAAAATTAAATCTTACATAAACATAGGGTAATTTATATAATTAATGAGACACGTGTCTCTAAATCCATTAACTTAGCAAGTATTCATTATCTTAATTATATCAAGATCCTAAACTATATTAATTAAAGTTTTATAATTAATCGATAGGTGTTAGATTAACACTTAAAATCTCCAGTTTTGGTACGAAGTTCTATCTCTAGAATTCAAAATAACCAAATATTCATAGTAGTCATCATTTTTTAGAAACTGAAGATTCATAATAATCATTTTTTTTACCATGGGAACAACAACCTCCCTATGGTATATCCAACAACTCGCAATCCAAATATGTCAATAAATCATGACTAAACAAGGTTCCAAACATATATAATCCTACTGAGGTGAGCCTCTATCCCAAGTGTCTCTTACACTTCTAAAGTTGTCACAACATGACAATGAGCAACCCTATCCCCCATTAGTTTTGAACATTCTACCCCCATAGAGATAACACATGCTCTTAATCATTAGGCCCACTTAGGTACTCTTCGTAGTCATCATTGGTTAAGAAACATAATTAATGATTAAGTTAAAAAAACAAATAAACTCCCTCCCATATTTTTTTAGGAAGATGTGATAGTTGTGCATATGTCTAGATGTAGCATCCTCAAAACCCTAACAGCATTGTAACAAGTAACTATTCCAAGAACCACACAAAAGTGATAACTACCAACATGGGGACTCTAGATATTCTTTTGATATACATTGGAGTTTCACACCCCACTGCACTAAATGTCATCTACCTCATGAACTTTCATGGCTTGTGATGAATAAGAAAATAATAAATTCATTATTTATCTCTTAATGAATTTTGTTGGCATGCACTTTATATAATTACATCCATCTCCCCAAAATCTCATATATCCATCATCCCCTGGTTTGCAGATAGATCCATGAGGATATGCCCAAATTGATTTTTGTAGGTTTTCTAGATATCTTGTTGAATGAATTTTCATTTGATTACCATTCACATGGTCTTTCGATTTTTCCCCTATTTCAAATTGAAGAACTATTTTCTTTGCTTTAAGAAAGAAAAAGAATTTGTTGTGAAAATTGGTATAAATTTCAAACGTAGTAGGGATGTTTAAAACATTTACTTATATCAATAGAAACATTTATATTGTCTTGCATATGTAACATTCAATTTCCCAACATTACATAACCTTCAATCTCCCACCATTATAATAGTACCTAATAAATGGTAATTTTTTTTTTTAAAGAAAAACGTTGATAGATTAGATATAAATCCAAGTCTCTTAGTTACTACAAAGTTTTCAATTATTAGTTAATGTTGAGAATCCCTCTCTAAAAGATTGATATTCTCTAAGAAATATAAATTACATTTATGGTTAAGGATTCAACATACTCGTTATTCTTATTATAGTGTTCAGTTCTTGATTAGTAAATGACAGGTGAAAATGCATGTCATTAACGCCTATAGTAGTAGCATCTTAGCATGCGGTCAACACATTTTTTTTAAAATAAATATATCCTTGGCTATGATGGATAAGATAAGGGATTACTTAGCTATATGTGCTAATGTAACATATTTTTAAATGTAGGTGCTAACAGATAAAGCTAAGTGTTGGATTCCTAGCTAACCTTAACTTATCACAACCAGGGTCATAACTTACACTTTGGTTCACAATTGTTTAAAAACAATTTAAAGTTCTGACAGAGGGCACATATGTAAGATAGGAAATACACTGTCAACTTGATGAAGGGAGCAAGACTTTAAGGGACAGGATTTCAATGCTTTTCACCATTAAACACTCTGTGTTGGTTTCATTCTTTGTTGTTGTTAAGAGTTTGAACTCTGTTCTTCCCAAGAGGGCAGAGCTTGGGCTTTCTTGAAGTTGGATTTTGTAAACACAATAACAATACCCTAGACGCTTCAATTTTCAGGAGTAAAACAGTCCCTTCTGCAAGGATTCGGGAATGGTATTTTCAATGGCTCCTGGTTCTCATGGTTGTGAAGGTAAGAAAACCCTTGTATATTTTCTTTTACAATAATCGTTTTCTCATTTCTATTTATTATGAGTTTTTTGAATATTTCATTCTACTTGTAGGAGAAGTCTACTACATTCAATGACGTGCTCTTGACTAAGAATTTGAATGGGAATCTATGGTAATCCATTTATCTTTTGTCATGAGCAATCCTGGATCAAAAGTTGTGGTTTTGAACAATGGCATAGGTTTCCATTAACTCAAATTAGATTTGGTGTGTAAGGTCGGTTATTGTAACAATTATGTATTTTCCAAGTTAGCCTCCTCATATATTTACTTGAGATTTACAATGTGGGTGGTTGTGTTTATCAATGATACCCAACAAGTTTCTATCCCCGCAATGTTGCGGTTTTTATGAACAATTTAGAGACTGTATTATGAAAAGAATTGGACCTTCGACTAAAAATGTGGAATGAAGTGGGATATTGTTTAAAGAAATGTCTCTGTAAAATTGCTCCTTTTTTTTAAAGTTAGGTTAACACAATCATAATGGGAGAAGAATATACTTCAAACATGTTTATAGAATTTTAACGTAGCTTATTAGATATGGAATACTAAAAGTGAGTGTGGATGTTTTAGCGTCCTGGTAAAACTTAAGGAGGGTTTGACCTAATACTTTGATTCTTGTTATATGTGTATCAATTCTGTAAATTTGTTATTAACTTTGGTGGCGTTACACATATTATACAATTTATAACGAAGTAGCCCTAACCTTGTGGCTTCGAGTGTCTTGACTAAAGTTCTAACCTGTGGGATTTCAACCCTTAGGGTAAATCACAACTTCCTTCGGTATTTAAAGGTTAGGTTTATGTTTAAGTGAACCCAACAATTTTCTCGGTTCCCATCCCCATTTTCAATAATTGGCTTATTTATGCATTGTTTGATGATACCTTTATTGACAAGTTTTAATACTTAGAATGATATACAATTATTTAATCCCATTTGTAAGAGTGTTTTCTATCATAGAACTTCTTTTTTTTAATTAAGTGGTTAACATAGTTGAGCATTTTGCCGAGTATAATTTTATTCAACTACTCTAGAATTTAACCTATGAGATAGGGTGCGGCTGCATATCATTCTTAATTTATTGTACTCAATGCATATTAAGAGGGAAACGTAAAAACAAGGTTAAAATAAAACATTACTCAAAGTTACCCTTCATGTTTTGCTTAGTGAGGAAAAATGTAATGACTTGGTCAAATGCCTAACCTACAACTTAACTATTTTTGCAACCAAGTTCACACGGATTAACTTGCCAATAATCTGTCCAAAATGTAGGGTAAGTTACACAGGAACGAGTTACTCGTTGTAAATTATAAATTTATACTAGTGAAATAAAATATAACTTAATCAATAACATACATATAACATTTTTATCCACTATCTAACCATTCCAATGGCACAATCAAACATGTAATGAATAATACAATTCCCATGGTGATATGCATACACAAGTTTGAATTACTAACATTTATGGTAAATTTTCCATATTGTTCGATTTACTGCAATAAATGTCTAGGCTTCTTTTATAATTCATTCCAACACACAAAGTTAAAAAAATAACAATTTTCTAGATCTAATAACATCAGTTAAAATAGTAGATTTTAGAACATGAACTCAACAACAATTGATACATATATGTTCATAAAGTAGATTTCCAAATGTTGTGGGCTGAATATGATAGGAGAAACCATGCTCCACCAAACCATAGATCCAAATAAATCCTTAGTAGATTTGATCACCCTCGAGCTAAATCATTCATCTCGAGAGTGTTGTTCGAACAACATTTGTCACAGTTCTCAAAGTTGATAAAAAATTACTTCTTTCCTAACACCAAAGTGCTCACACAATAAGATTTACTTCTCTGGCATACTAAGCAGCATCCTACCTCCTGCATATTCCCTCTTTTGTTTTTTCTTTGCCTAGGTCTTTTACAAGCATTCGATTACCTTTGGAAATTTTGAAGCTATCAAGATCTCTATTTTTTAGGGAGTGTCTAGCATAAATTTTCATTACATCCTTCCATTAAGTGGACATTTGGTATATTTTTGTATTTTACCAATTATTCAATAAAGTAATAAAAATATAAGAATTGAAATAAAATCAAATAACCATAACATTATTTTTGGGATATCACATCTTCACCCCCTTTTATTATTAACACTGTTCTTAGTGTTCTTATTCCTTTTCCATTGTCTCTAGGAACAAATATGGATATTTTAATCTCATTTCTTCCCCTAATTCCAAGTTGCCTCCTCGAGGATAAAGTACTTCCACTGCACCTTTATCCGAGTGACGAATCTATTTTGAAGTGTTATTTCTTTCATGTCTAGAACACACATAGGTTCCACGAGGAACTCATATTCTAGTTTTGCGTGCACCACATTCCATTCAATGATGTGAGTAGGATCATGAATATATTTTTTTAATAAAGAGACGCGAAAAAAATTATGAATCTTTAAATGCGTCGGAAGTGCAAGTAGGTATTCTATTGGTCTGATTCTTTCCAAGATTTGAAATCACCCGCAAAACCATGGTGCTAACTTAGTACAGTTTCCCAATTTAGAAAAACTATTTTTGGGCTTAACTTGAAGATATGCGTGGTCTTCAACAACAAATTTGTATGCTTTTTTTTATGTCATCCTAGCTTTTTGGCAATATTGTACCACCTTTCAGTTCTTTCACACATTGCGGACAATATGTCCTATTTCATGTTGTAGTTCTGGACCTACCATAAGGCGATCTACTGCTAACTGGGCAAGTACACTTTCTTCCATGTAAAATATTGAATCGGCTCATCTTTGATGAGGCTTGGTATCCATTATTGTATGCAAATTCCACAAGGTGCGAATAATATTCCCACTTAGTGGGTTTTTCCATGACGTACATCCTTAACATATCTTCGATGATTTGATTGGCATGCCCATTTGTTTGTGGGTGATAACTAGTGTTGGAATTTATTTTGGTCTCTAATCCCACAAACAAAGATTTCCAAAATTTGTCATGAAATTGGTCGGAGATCACCATTTTTTTGGTACTTTGTGTAGTCTAAATATTTCCTTCAAAAATACCTCTACAATATTTACAACATTGTAAGTTGACTTTACAGGGATAAAATGTGCATATTTTCTTACATTATCTACTAAAACCATAATAGAATCATTTTTTGTTTTTGTTTTTGGAAAACCTTTAATGAAATATAAAGATATAATCTCCCATTTCCATTCAGGAATTGGTAGAGGTTGTAAAAAACCTGTTGGGTGTTGGTGTTCAACGTTCACCCATTGACATTCCAAACATTTATATAGATAATTAACCAAATCTGTTTTTAAACATGGCCAATAAAATTGTTTTCTTAAGGCCGTTATCATTTTTAGATAATGAGGGTGATTGACATATGGTTGTTTATGCATTTCATTTAAAATTAGCATCTTTATTTTTGTGACATTTGGTATGTATAATATGTTTTTAAACAATATCATGCTTTCCTGATCTACCTTGAATTCTATTCCATTTAAATTTATTTCATATTTTAGCAACTTGTTTAATAAATTTACATATTCAACATCATTGATGCTTGTTGCTTTTATTCTGTTTTTGAGGTTACTTTTTGGTTGACTTATAGATGTTTCATAAATTTCAAGAGTTCTTTGGCCAAGTGTATCATCCAATTTGTTTTCCTTATCTTTTATGTGTCTTTTGGTTGACTTATAGACGTTTCATAAATTTCATGAGTTCTTTGGCCAAGTGTATCATCCAATTTGTTTTCCTTACCTTTTATGTGTATTACTTCAAAAACAAATTCACTGAAGAAGGTGATCCAACTCGCTTACACTATAAAAAAAAATACCCTTTTGGGGTCAGTCTTGTCTTTAGGTGGTTTTGC
>LPNX011102962.1:0-30195 GCA_001517045.1 Pseudotsuga menziesii
TCCTTTGTTCTGAGAATGTGATCAATATTTGGAGACGACTTAGGGAACCTTTGGAGGTATTTTTGTTAGGTCTGAGAGTTTGGTACAGCATTTCAGCTCTTTAGACACGTTCTTTGTGCATCCTTCATCCTTCAAGGATAGCGTCCAGCCTCTAGGTGTTTCCTTGGTCATATTTGAGATCTACGTATACCTTTTGAAGAGGTCACCACCTAGAGGAATCTAGTGGAGGCAGCGCTTGAGATAAAGATGGGGTTCCCTTTCCATTGATGAGTTTTTTATGGAGTTATGAATAATTTGAGGGAGTTGTTTTGCATTTGGAAGTGGTAATAGGGGTCAAACCCTAGACCTAAGTCTTATCCTTTCTTTTTTTCCTAGGATTCATCCCTTTGATGTTTTCTTATATCACATTTTGAGGATACTTTGGAGATGTCATGGACCAGGGGCATTCCGAGAATTGAACTCGGGACCTCTCGCACCCTAAGCGAGAATCATACCACTAGACCAAATGCCCTCTGATACTTTTAAATTAATCATGAGTTATATATCTAAATTAAATTGAAAGGTGCAAAGAACACTGCCGTCTGGCAGTAAAATTGAATATGTAATTTAATGTCATTATTGGGATTTTAAACAGAGTACCAGAATTTGAATGTGTTGCCCTTTAACTTCCGGGGGTTGATATTTCAGAGAACAAATTGGACAGAAAATAAGTGCCAAGGACATGGTTTTCCATGTCCAAAATGTTCTTCCAGAACCTTCAAAAATATGTAAAGCTAACTTGCAACTATGTCAAATTTGGGTTAAGCAATTTGCGACTATGTCAAATTTGGTTTTATAGTTTATGTTATTTTTTATTAATTTCCAAACTTGTTTTATATAATAATATATTATATTATTCCCATCTTAGCTAACTTGGTTGATTTTAAATTATAACACTATAATTAAATAAGTTTATCGTTGCGTCCTGTACAAAGGCAAAAATATCCATATGTTTTTCAACATTAAAAACCGTTCTTTTGACCATTTGGTATATCGTCATGGAGTTCATTAGTTTGACTTAGATTGATATTTTAAATATCCAGAGGTTAAACCAATTATTTCGATCAACTAATAATATTTCTGATGTAGCTCACTGGTTTGAACTAAATTGACATTTTGTTATAAAAATAGTTGATCTTTACCAAACTTGGAAATGATAAAAATAGTTGATCTTTACCAAACTTGGAAATGATAATATATGTTTGATGAAAAAAAACCGTAAAAATATAATATATGCATGTTTAAGGAAATATAATCTACATGAATAAGGTATACAAAATTTAAAATCCATTAATAACGGATTGAATTGTAAGTTTAAGATTGTTGTGTTTTTTTATTTTTTTAAATAGCTTTTGGTATTATAATTTAAAAAAAGCTTCATTGTTTGTCTGGNAAAAAAACTTCATTGTTTGTGTGGGATCCGAAGGACTTCTTGAAGGTCCTAAATTTCTTCATGGAAATCTGTTAACATTCAAAGTGTATGGATTTTTATTGTCCACTTCATCTTTATGGACCANTTCCACTTCATCTTTATGGACCATATTTATCAGGTAATTTTTTTTTAGAAAAATTTCAAATACCGTGGATATAGCGACGGCTGGAAGTATCTATTTTTTTTANTTAAGAAAAATTTCAAATACCGTGGATATAGCGACGGCTGGAAGTATCTATTTTTTTTAAAAATCTCCGCAACCGTGGATATAGCGACGGATGGAAGTATTTATTTTTTAAAAAAATCTCAGCATCCGTGGATATAGCGACGGAACGGCGTGGCTGTAGCGACGGAAATGCGTGGCTATAGCGACGGCTAGAAGTATTTATATTTTAAAAAATCTCAGCAACCGTGGATATAGCGACGAAAAGGCGTGGCTCTAGCGACGGAAGAGCGTGGCTATAGCGACGGCAAGGCGTGGATACAGAGATGGCCAGGCGTCGATATAGCGACGGATTAGACATTTAACGAAATCTAGAACATTGTCGCTCTTGCGACGCAAATTAGGGGTCGTCGCTATTGCGACGAAAAAGTTGCCACGGCAAAAAAAACACTTAGACGTGGCAATATCCACGCTTTTCCGTGGATATTGCCACGTTTTGCCGTGGCAAAATTGATCACTTGTACTAGTGATTGAAGGGAACTTTAGGAGGAAATGATATCATTCAATTAAAAAGTAATTTTATACCAAGAGGTTTGATCCCCTTAGAGAAATTTTTTGATCAAAATGATGTTGCTAAAGATCCAAAAGTGAAACCTGCTGATAATGCTATTGAAGATAGAAATATTGGTACTAAAGAGAATCCAAAGATTGTGCATCTATCTAAACACTTTTCTGCCAAAGAAAAAGAAGAATATGTGAACTTGATAAAAAAGTATACAGATGTATTTTCCTGGAGTTATGAAGACCTTAAGGAATATGATACTTCAATAATACAACATACTATTCCAATCAAACCTGGAGAAAAACCTTTCAGATAGAAACTCAGAAGAATAAATCCAAATCTATTACCAGTTATTGAGAAGGAAATCAAAAAAAAATTGATGCCAAAATTATTGTGACTTTAAGATTCTCGAGGTGGGTTGCTAATTTGGTTCCTATCAGAAATAAAAATGGATAAATAAGGCTTTGCATAGATTTCAGGAATTTGAATAAAGTCTCAATGAGAGATAACTATCCCTTGCCAAACATGGATCATATTTTACAGAAAGTGGTTGGACAAGAAATAATTTCAATGATGGATGGTTTTTCAGGGTACAATCATATTAAGGTGTTACCTGAAGATTAACAAAATACTGCTTTCACTACACCATGGGGCACTTTTATGTATGCAAAGATTCCTTTTGGTTTGATGAATGCAGGGGCTACCTTCCAGCGTGCCATGGATATTGATTTTGCAGGAGAAATAGGCAAATTTGTAGTAATTTATATGGATGACATCACAGTATATTCAAGATCTGATAGAGAGCATATTTACCATTTGGAAAATTTCTTTATAAAATGTAGAAAATTTGGTATATCATTGAATCCAAAAAAATCAAATTTTGCATTAGAAGAGGGAAAGTTGTTGGGCCACATAATTTCAAAGGATGGAATAAAGATTGATCCTGAAAGAGTCAGTGTAATTTTGAAGGTAGGAGAACCAAGAAGAAAAAAAGAAATACAATCATTCTTGGGACAGGTAAATTTTTTGAGAAGGTTCATTCCTAGTTTTGCTGAAATATTAATGAATATCACAAATATGCTGAAAAAGGGCCATGAAATAAAATGGACAACAGAGGCTAAGAAATCTTTTAAAGAAATAAAACAAGCCATTTCAGAAGCTCCTATGTTGGTGATTCCAGACTTCACTAAATATTTCTTAATATTTTCATATACTTCAAAACATACTATTGCTGCAGTTTTGTTACAGAAGAATAATGAGAACATGGAGCAACCTATAGCCTTTTTTAGTAAGATGTTTAGAGATGGGGAATTAAAATATGATATTATGGAAAAGAAAGCATATGCTTTGGTTAAAGCCTTGAAATATTTCAGGGTGTATATTCTTCATTCACATATAATTGCTCATGTTCCAACCAGTGTAGTAAAAGGGATTCTCACACAGCCTAACCCAGAAGGAAGAAGAGCGAAATGGATAGAAACATTATTGGAGTGTGATATAGAAATTATACCTACCAAGTTGATTAAAGGTCAGGGACTGGAAAAAATGTTGACAGATTCAAACTGTGAATCTTTATAGCTTAATTTCTTATCTAGTTAATCTCATCAGTTGGACACAGGGGTGGAGGTAATGATTGATTTCACTAAATCTCCATGGTATTATGATATTGTTCATGTTCTTCAAAATTTACAAGCTCCTACAGGATTAATTAAAACAAGATCAAGATCTGTGAATTTGAAGGTTGCTAAGTTTTGTATTTTAAATCGGTATCTTTATTGGAAGGACCCTAGAGGTGTGTTACTTAATTTCCTTTTAGAAAATGAAGCCTAGCACACAGTGAAAGAATTTCATAAAGGATATTGTGGAGGACATCATTCTTGGAAGGTGACAACAAACAAAATTTTGAGAGCAAGTTTTTATTGGCCATCATTGTTTTCGGACATGTACAAAGAGACTAGCACATGTCATCAATGCCATATTTTTGGTGGTAAGAGAAAAGTAATTACACTCCCTCTTAATCCAATAACAGTAGATGCCCCTTTTCAGTAGTGGGGTTTGGATTTCATTGGAGAAATAAACCCCAATTATTCAGGACAACATAAATGGATTATGACATCCACAGACTATTTCACAAAGTGGATTGAAGCAATACCTACCAGGAGAGCTACTGAGACAGTAATTTTGGATTTTCTTGAAGAAAATATATTGGCTAGGTTTGGGTGTCCTAGAAGAATAGTGACTGATAATGCAGCAGATTTTAAATCCAAAAAGATGATTAATTTTTGTCATAAGTATCATATCAGTTTAAATCATTCAATTGCTTACTACCCACAAGGAAATGGATTGGTTGAGTCTTCTAACAAGAGTCTAGTAAGAATTATTAAGAAGTTGTTAGAAGATAACAAGAGAGCTTGGCACACCAAGCTTAAGTATGCTTTGTGGGCTGATAGAATTAGCACTAAAAGGGCGATTGGAATGTCTCCTTTTCAATTGGTATATGGAACTGAAGTTATTTTTCCATCATCATTGGGTGTTCCAGTTATGAAATATTTTCAGGAACAACATGATGAGCCAAACCACATGCAGAGAAGGATAAACCAAATCATAGAAATAGAGGAGAAAAGGAATAAAGCTTATGATAAAGTACAAGTACACCAAGAAAAAATAAAAAATACTTTTGATAGAAAGGTGAAAGAAGAATAGTTCCAAATTGATGACCTAGTGTTAAAATGGGATGCTCCTAAGGAAGATAAGCATGGAAACTTTGACCACATGTGGGTAGATCCTTATGTTATTGCCGGTCACAGAGGGGAAAATGCATTTATTCTGGAATATCCAAATGGGGTTTCATTGGAGAGTAAACCTGTTAATGGAATATTTTCGAAGCATTAATTGTCCTAAGGTGGAGGGTAAAATTTGTATCATAGTTTGTAAATATTCATTTTCTTGAAAGCAGTACATATGGTGAACCGAATATTTTTGAAGCACGGAGTGAAGGCCCTAAGATTTAGGAGGATAGCCATTTTTATTTATTTAGAAAATATATATCAGAGAAAAAAAAGTAAAAAAGTTTGGATATTTGGACACAAAAGTTAGAGACAGGCAGCTGGTATACGAGTTCTTTGATAGCTCACAGGGAGGATATCATCCCCAGTTGGAGCGAGTTGTTAACACCCCTTATGTTGAACAATTGAGGAAGAAATGTGGTCTAGAAATGATAAAGGGATACATAACATTGGTAAAGGTTAGTAGTCTTGAGTCCCTTATTAAAATGCACATTTTGGTTAATTCATTGCAAAATTCAAAGGTGTAGATTTATGGGGTGTGAAAATCTATGGTTGACAATTGATCTGCTGGGGAAAGTTACACAAGGGAGAATTTTTTACGGAGAGATGAAAGTGGCTAATGAGATAGAAAGATCAACGGCTAAGAAATAAAGTAAATAAAATCTATGATTATGAGGCAGTCCGCGGTGTGAAGATGCACATTTGAAAAAAATGAGAAATGCTGGCAGATTACGTAGAACAGATTTTGATCCAATGGTTCAGGAAAAAGATGAAATCTTATCAACGGTCATAATCCATTCTGGAGTGTGAATTTGTGAGATAATTAAAAAGGATGAGTGGTAGCGGAATTTAAACTGCTTTCCATGTGGTGACTTTTGGTGAGTTCCACTAAGGAAAGCGGTAAAGGAAAAACAACTTGGTAAGGGCCTCGAAATAATCCATTGTATAAAAAGTGAGTTGACCTAGGTAAAGTCATTTCATTTTCACGTCGTGGGTGAGAACAAGAAGGGACAGGGCACCCTCTTTTTTCGAAAGTCAACTTCTACGTATCCACAGTTATCAGGTAAGCCTCGAAACACTGAGACTTTGATTGAAGACTTGTCACCATTGTTTATTATGGAGAAGGAGCAAGGTTCAGGAATATTGTGCATAGTTTTGGATGAGAGAGAGGAGGTTGTTGTTGATAGGGAGAGGAATGTATGTGACCCTATTCTTTCAGTTGGTAGTGTATCAGTTGCAAAGGAGCATTTGTGGGAGTATAATTCGCAAGGGAATGATATTCTGAATGTCTGCAGTTATTTCTTATATTTTTTTTCTATTGAACAAACCCTACCTTTTCTCGAATTTGTCGAATGGTCCACAAATAGTTACTCCTCCTCCGAAAGAGTTATTATGAGCCATACCATGTCAAAAATCCTTTGTAAAGTTGACGTGAAAACTGTTCGCGGGATATTGAGTCTGCTTGATAATTTCCCTGATAGCTGTGAGTCTTTAAATGATCAGGTTTTAATTGAAATGTATAAAAATTGTAGAACTGAAGACAGATGCCAGTTTTTATCTAGTATTATGAAATATTGTCAGTCATTAGAAGGTTTATTTTTACCATACAATGTTAATATTTTCAAGGAGGAAGTACAGTTGATCATGTCACTGGTCAGTCAAATTTTGGGTTTGGATGATGATACTCATATCAATGAATTCATCTTAGGTTTCTTGCTGAGTATAGGTTCAATTGACCTTGAATCCCATTCAACTCATTGTTTTAGTCTCGATGAGTATCTAGCCGAAGTTATACATACCCAGTTGGTCGAATTCTCTAAAGTCATGTTCTTTAGATATCAATCATATTTACTGAACATGCTTTTGAGTTCTAATGTGTCGGAATTGTAGTTCTTGTCCACCATGTTTTCTCTGGACCTCCCAAAACAGATTAACATGTTTGAGTTCGTAAATACAATCATGGCTGAGACTTACAAATTGTTGTTTGATGATGTCTTGCCAAGGGTGTTGGAAGACATGAGACTTATGTTATAGTCTTCCTCAGAAGAGAAAACAGGAGATTGGTTCTTGTATAAAGAATTTACTGTTCTTAGAGTGTATGGGTTCACTATGGAACCATACAGGTTACCCGCTTTTTTTACTCCAAGAATTTTTGCATTAGAGTTTATGAGACAGAGGTTATATGCAGAAGAAAAACATTTTGGGGCATTTAAAAAATATTCCAATGTTAAATTTCCTCTCAAAGTTGGTCCATTCATTTTTAAAAATAAAAGTTCCATGTTAGTCATAGAGAAATTGTTAGAAGTTATGGATTTTTAGAAGGAGCAAAAAGTAAATTATGATCCACATCACATTATTTCTCAGAGGAAGAAGTTGAATAAAAATAAACCATTTGATCATCAAACTATTGAAGGCTTAGATAAAATAGCAAATTTGGCTAATTTTGAAGAAAATTCAGAAGCTGATGAAGATAGGAGGAACAGATTAACTGCAGTGGCTCAAATGCCTATTAATTCCATCATTTTGAATAAGAGGAGTCTTTCTGAAACTGATGGCATGGATGTAGATGAAAATATTTCTCATAAAAAGATCAAAACACACCCTCAAGGTGATCAAACTTTTTCAAAAGAAATAGTTTTAGAATATTTAAAGAAGATGGTCTTGTTCCAGAAAAATTATGTACAGATGCATCAATATTCCTTCAGAGAAGAAGGTAATGCAGAGTCCAGTTCCCACCACAAATCAAGGACAGATTTAGTATCAAGTTATGCTGACAAACAAATGAAATCATCAGAGGAAACTAAGAATCTACTTCCTTGAGTTAGAAATTTAATAAATCAAAAGACTTCATTGATTTCTACTCCAGACGCAGAGAGGAATACCCTAAAATTCGTCGTGGTTAGTGACAAGAAAGTGTCTGAAATGGAGGTGAAATTAGACAAAATCGGTATTCCTGATAAGATACAACTCCATAAACAAACTAGAGATGTTATTTAGTCTGATTTGTTACATGCTATTATGAAAATTAATAAATTACAGTCCCTTGTAGATAAGATGGAAGTTCAATTGAAGCAAGAAAGGGTTGAAAATAAAGCAAATTTGATTCAAATTAAAAAGTTGCAGGGAGATGTTGTAATCTTAGGGACCGAACTGAGTAATATGCAGGTGACCAAAAAGCTTCTAGAGGAGAAGGACAATACCATTCAAGTATTGAAGAAGAAGCTTAAAGTCCCTAATGCTGAACACGTTCACTCATCAAAATTATTTACACTTTAGGAGGAAAAAGAGAAAATTTATCAGGAGATGATGGACTATAAAGGAAAATCATTGAAGCTGTAGGAAGAGAAAAACAAGTGGGAAGTAGAAAGAAACAAATTGATGGCTCAGATTGTAAAGTTGAAAAGGGATCAAAATTATGAAAAGCAAGTTATGGAAGATTTGATGAGTCAACCCTTTGTTGACACTGTTTTACCCCTTGTTAATATTGAAAGACCATTAAATGAATTTTCTACAGACGCTTTATTAGTTCCTATGTTACAGGTAAGTTTGAAAGAGGTGGAGATTAAAGAATTAAAAGAGGAAAATGAAAAGATCAAATCTTAATTGGCTAAGAGCATTGAGGAGAAGAATAAAGCAGGGAATGATAAAAGCCAATTACAGAAAAAGTTTAATGAATTAAAGGAAAGAAGTACAGGAAGATCTCCTTTACAGGGAGCTGAACATTTGATTTGGGATACTTTGTCTGTAGAAATCACCAAGTTTAGGCATTATTTAAATTTTATTGATGATGAAAGTGCACTAGTCAATTTAACTACTCAAAGTCAATTTAGCTACTCAAAGATTGAAGTTGTCCAATGAAACTATGGAAAAGAAGCCTTTGAATACTGCAAGACATTGGGATTAAAGATAGAGTAGGAATTATGTTGTGGGAAAAGAAGTTTATAAGTAAACATCAACTCATGAAAGTGGTGCAGGATAAGGCAAATACAATGTCTTCTCAAATAAAGGATTTTAGGCTTGCTTTTAAAGATCTATTTGATGATGGTCTCCCTTCTTTTTGGGATGACGAAAGACGCTTGTTTTCCTAGGAGAAATATCACAACTTATTGGTGCAGAATCACATGGATCATTCCAAATTTGAAGATTTAGTCAAAGGGTTAATAGGAAAGATCATTTTGGAAAAATTAACAGAGGACTTTGAGATATTGGATAAGCTTTTAATTATTAAGAAAGGATTTTATGCCATGTCTTATGAAGCTTATGTGAATTTGGAGGTGTCAATTAGAGAGATGACGGAATATGACACTCCAAACATGGAACAATGGAAGGTCATGGAGAAATTTGGAAAGACCAAGTACATACTTCATTCATGAAGATAGGTATTGCAGTTCATGAAGCTGTTTGTTCGGGATACCTTGCAGTTACTAAGTTTACTATAATCAAGCAATATGTTATTTGAATCAAAGCATGTAATTATTATTCCTAGTTATTATGGATATGGTTACAAAAAATTATGATTAAGAGATTAATTGGTTATTGATCTTCTTGGGAAGAAACTATTTTGTATATATTTGAATTTATTTGATGTATTGGGGGTTGGAACCCATAAGCTTGGACTAATGTTATTGATAACTTATGATTTTTGAATGAAATTATAGAGCTGAATGCGAGTTGATATTCAAATATTCCTGTGTCATTTATCATACAGCCAGTGCCTTCTTTCCCTGTGATTGTTTTCTAAGTGTTTACCTTCCATTCTATTTTCTTTCATATCTGAACGTAGTGTTTAATAGGTTTAGAATTCATACATGTTATGCTCTGGCTATTGTTTCAGATATTCACAAATATTTCCTCTAAATTTGATATGGAATTCATCTTGTGATGCTCTATATTGATGGACTGTTCATGTTTCTATCCTATTGCCTAAAAATCAATGAATGACTGTGACTGAATGATTATCTTTCCTTTGTTGAAATTCTTTGTAAGAAGCTTTGTATTTTATTTATCTATTTTGAATCCATTTCCCAATGGTTATATGTATTGTTTCAACCATTTGCATAACTTAAATTATTGATTTCAATATCTGGCCTTGTTAAATTTATATCTAAGAGATCCCTCTTCGAAAAGAAAAGCCAGTTTCTTTCTAAAGTGTTTTTTGATGTTACCTTAAGATTAATTTTTACAACCATGGGTATATTTTGAGTTATAACACCCAATATGGTCTTCATCTCTCAAGGTGGATCTACCTCTCTCTTATATTCTTTCGAAGCTCTCTCTTTTGTCACATTGTCTTTGACCCTGGGAGCTTCAGGTTCATCTTCATGTATGTTTCTTGGAGTGAATCTTGAATTGTCATCACTTGTTCTTTAGAACAATTCTTATCCTCCTTTTCTTGTAGGAAGTTGTACAAGACATTTCCTACAAGTCAAATGCACCAGTTTCATGGTTAGAAACATTTCATAGGACATATGCATAATGACACATTTTTATGCATCATGCAACCATTTTAGCCAATACAACATTCATCCATATCTCACAGAAACTTTCCATACTCCTTCCATATATACCATAACATCATTGATATTGTGCAATAATCCAATATGTCAGCAAAGAGGTTTCATTCTAGATAAGTAGCAATGGAGTGTTGTATAGCACCATGGGCTACTTACCCATAACATGCATATTAGTAGTATACTGTTATTAATACAAATATTCTATCACGCATAATACACAACATATACAAGAAGTACAATTCAAATACTTATATTTTTTTGTTTGGTAGATTCATTCTTGTGCTTTGTCTTCATTTCCTTCTGGATCTACAGCTTCTTCTTTGACCAATGAGATTGCTTCAATTTGATGCTTGCTTGGAAGAGTTTATGGAATGCTGCTTCTGGTGGACCTAGGGTTTGACAGAGAAACCATAATTTTTTTCAAATTAGGTATATTTTAGATCTTATTGAATAGAAATATGCACCTTCCCAAGTCAATAAGATAAGCATACTCATTTTCCCAAAACTGTGATCAGAACTGCAAAATATCTGACGCCCTAGTTTTTTTCAATTTCTTCTACAACATTTCTTTATATTGTTTTTGTTGTATCTCAAAAATTAATGCTCCTCTATGTCTGTAACTTAGTACAGAGGTATCTTGGTCTGTATTCTTTCCATTCCCATTGGTTATAGCATAATTGGTTTCACCAATTGGGACTTATGTGGATTTTCCCATGGTGACTTATTTCAGGAATTTTCAACATAACGAACTTGTACGAACTAGCACGTGTCATTTTTTTCACTTTAGGGGTATGAAAATGTTACCACTAAAATTAAAGTCCATTACCTATCTTCACCATCTTATGAAATTTCATTTGGACCTTCGTGGCCCAATATATAGCAATTATCCCTAGGTCACCTCTTTAAGGCTGAATCTTGGGAGAGGACGGAACCATAATTTGGAGGAATTATATCTCCTATATTATAGCGAATATAAGGCTGAAAATTTTAAACATGCTACATATGGATTTCATATTCGTCATGTAAAAGTTTCAGCTGCTTATCCTTAACCAATCTTGAGATATAGAGAATTTACCAACATGACTAGTTTTAGTCTTCTAGGGGTTTCAAGCATGAAACCCTAATATTCAATAGTTGTAGTTGTAGCAGTGTTTTGACTGCACAAAGACTTCTTTCACAGTAGATCTAATACCATGTTGAGTTTTTTAATGGTTATATCAGATATTATAACATTTAGCATCATAACAACATAACCATAAGAAAAAGGATCACTGAAAGATAGGCACGTACAACCACACAAAAGAACACAAAGATTTATCCTGGGAAACCCTCATGGGGAAGAAAACCCAGCAAAAATTCCTTTGTATAAAATGTATCAAAACTACAATACAAGACCCCAATTAGTTGCGCCTCCTTCTAGCATATCTCTCTCTCTCCCTCTCTCTCTCTCTCCCCTATGCGCTATACAAAAGTGAGTGTTTGTTCAAATGAGGAACACATCTCCTTTATTTATACTATTTTTTTCTTTTGAATTTTAACCTAACAATTTGGCCCCACCTAGGAAGACTCAATACAATATTATATTATATTCATTAGGGTACTATTGACCCGACTTACAATGGAGGCTTTACCTCATGACTCTAGATGACTAATTATAATAGTAACACCCCGACAGAGGAATAATAACATCTCCCTTGGGTTACATCAGTAAAATACATCTAGAATATCCTTTGAAGTTACAATATTCAACAAAAAGTAACCCATGCTTAATGACTAGTGATTTCATATTTTTATAAGTGATATCATGATTTTATCACAATTTGGTTATGTTGATCATGTTACACATTTTGATCTATCTTCATATATATCATGTCATGTTTATTTCGACCATCTTTTACTCAATATTTATATGGTCTTAAGAAATCTCATATTATCATTTCATATATCATGCCATGTATAGATTATAGGGGATTATCATGTTCATTATATGATTTACTCTTATAAGTTCTTTGTGCATATTAGCTCTATGTTTACTTCACTTCTAGTGTATTTGTGAAGAGTTGTGTGGAATCTTGGTTCTCACATTCCTTCCTCTCTTAATCGTATGTTGTTATTATCTCCATTGTTTTAGAAATTTTCCTCATTTATGAGCTTATCTGTGGTAGAAAAGTGTGATCCTATTTTCCACTTTATCTCATATGTTTGAAGTTTTCATTAAAGGGGGGGATGAAATGTAATATAAATCATTGTATTCCATATATAATATTGTAATGAAGCACCACATTCTAGAACTAACGTCATGATGATTATCGGCAAGATATAGTTTTTTATGGTATACCATTGGGGTCTTGTATTTGTGATGAGGTCTATTGGAGATATTTATTGCATCTTTCAGCATGGTTTTGAATACTGTATGTGTGATATCGTTTCCGATGTATAGACCATTGGGGTATTTATTCTTGATGAGGTATTTTGCAAAGTTATTTAACCTATCAGTTGATTTATGTTTGTGATTATTGTTGTGGTGTTCTATCCATTTTGCAGTTGGATCTAGTAGCCACTATGAATTCTCTTTTAGATAAAGTAATTGTGTCGTTAGATCTGTTGCCACATATTCTAGAAATTTTGCAATTGGATCATTCCACCACATGTTCTATTGTACTGGTGATACATGATTGTGATATTTTGCAAGAGTTCATCATAAAACTTGATTCAAGTCAAATTTCATGGTTCAATGAGAAGTGGTTGTAATTCATCTACTCCATGAGGTGGCGTATGTTTTTATTCATAGCTTATGGAAATTCTAGATGTTTTCATCAAGGGGGATGTTATGTACATATTCATCCTTTTTTATTCTATCTCTCAATCATGAATAAGGGGGAGTGTTGGAAAATGTAACGATGATTGAATGTATTAATTAGGAAGGTAATAACGTCCACTCTTATGTTAATTATTTATCCCACATGTATTATGTAATAATTTACTCTTGTTACCATTTATTATTTAAAGAGGTGAAATTACATTTATCCCACATGTAATATTGGTATGTAATTTCTCCTTACCTCTTGGTATGTAATAGAATCAAGAGGGTCTTATCAAGATACATGAGAAATAATGACAGAGATATAATGATAATCTTGTAGACACGTTGTGTGTGCTTTTGTGAATATGGAGTGTGATGTGTGGGATATCTCTATTGTAAGATTGGATATTATTGATGAATAATAAGAAGACAACATTCCCATGGATGTTTCTCCATTTGGGGTTTTACCACATATTTTTTGTGTTCTCTTTTCCTAGGAATGTCGGCATATCTCTCAAACATAGTGCTCAAGGAAAGACCAAACATCTATCCATCATCTATATCTCAATTTTTTTTGTAAGTAGGTTGTTTCTATAATAATTTGGTATTAAAGTAATAATTTCTTTGGCCTTTCTTTCACTTAGATGTATCGGTATTTTGGGTTTGTGGAGGCTACCCTCCCACCCCCAACACCCTCTTTTGCTTTCTCAACCCATATTTCTCAATTTTTTGGGTTCTTTTACATTCATCCTCTAATCCATATACCTTCTATGACTAGTTATCTTATTCATTTTCTCTAGATAATGGAATATTATTTAACAAACCTTTTCTTCTAGTTCCTTAAGCTTAATGTCCACCTAAATATAGTAATTTTGGGGTTTTTTGGAGGTCTCCATCCCACACTAAGTGTTTCTATTGTGTTGCAAATATTGTTGGGTTTTTGGACCCTACCCTCCCATATCACGACTTTTCCAAGATTATGGCACTTTCCATAGTACTCATACAACCATCTCTCCAAGAACCCTAACCATATCCATAACCTAGGGTTTCCCTTTGCCTCCCTTAATATTTTCCATAATGTTTACCTCTTAATGGCTCCTAAAAACAATCACTAATATCACAATGAAGAACATAGTATACAAATCATTGTATAATAATTTTATTGTGCATTCATTGAATCCATTAAACTTCAACCTATGGTTTCCACTTGTAGATTCTAGCTAGATACCATAATTTCATTACCTAAATATGGTCGTGATATGCACAAAGAAGTTTCATATTCTTGGATCCACAACCTCATCACCTAATTCCAATCCTGCCAAGATATGAACAAAGAGAAACACCTCCATGCATGTAACCATTTATAAGGACTTTCCCAACCTTAATGGTGGCAGTCTCACCAAACATTTGTAGAGATCTATGTCAAGTGTACAGATGAATAGGATACCCAGAAACACAACTGCATGCATCACTATATGGGATGCATTGTTCCAAGCCTTAAGAAGTATTCTTTATCCTCTATGTTATTTATCCAACATAATCTGTAAGAATTTACAATTGTGAAAGGGTTATTTACCAGTAACTTCCTTGATTTCCTATTAGAGATATGAAACATGTACTTGTAGTCAAATTCAATTATGGATTTCTTACTTATTTATGTATAAAGTATCTTTGATTGAGTGTGCAATGCTAGACCGACACTTCCTTTACACCATAGTTATAGATTCCTTAAACACATGAGTGGTTTCTCAAGAAAACATGTGTGTTTACTCATATTTATACCTTTTATAATCCTCAACATTCATTCCCATTAATAGACATTACTGTAAAAATTAATTTAATCAAATAAGAAGAAATCATTACATTCACCCTGAACAATGTAACATTCATAATATATAATATCAAATACACATCATTAATGAAAAAATAGATAAACACGCGGTCATATACACCGAATGAAAGTCATGTACTTGTATTGGAAATAGGTCCAACTATATATTTTTATACAAAATGGACCATCATTCCCAATACATATAATGGATGCTAATGCCCAAAAATGGAATAAGGGAAGCTCATGTCCAAGAATCAAATAAACATCTCAGTCCAAAATGCCACGTCATGGCTGATGTACATAGTGGGTGTCTCAATAACCTTGGCCACCCTAAGTATCCCCAGGATAATATCCAAAATCAATATTCCTCCTCTTTAAGCAAGAGGAAGCTTGATCCTTCCCACGTCTCGGTGTAGATTGTCTCTCTAGGCTCTGAAAGGGAAACAACAACATATTAGTTTTTCCCACAAATCTATATTTTGTACATTTAAAAATTACAATTAGAATCCATATCTTCAGTACTAACCTAAGACAAGACAACATATCATAATGGGGTTTCCCATCTCTTCAATCCAATCCTCTTAGCAATGTCTCCCTGCAACAACTACAAAAATCAATTAATACATATATATCAAAATGTGTTATTTTTTGAATTTCATTCATGCTTTATAAGATTTTAATTATCCTATAAATCTCACTGTGAAGATTGAGAAAATTACAAGATATTTTCTTTCCTAGATAAGAAGTGGAGAACTGTGCTCGACAAGTTGCTCCAAGGCAATGTTGTGGGAGGGGGTTGATGCAGGTACAGGAGAGGGGGATAATTTAGGTACATGGACATCGGTAGATGTAGGTACATAGGAAAGGGGCGACATAGTTACATGGTAAGGGGTCGATGTAGGTGCAATGTATGGATTCGATGTGGGTGTAGGGGATGGGGATACAATGGTAGGTGAAATTAGGGGAGGGATTTGATGGCGGGTTGTCGAGGTTGGACAGGTGGGAGATCCATAAGAGGGGATGGGTATGGGAGGAAATATAGCCCCATTGGATATACAAGGGATGGTGTCTCCCTAGTGGGGACTATAGGTATTCCAATCATGTGGGTATGGTCCCCAGTCAGAGGACTCAACATGAACTATGGAAAAATTGGACTAGGTGGAATATATGGAGGTATGGGTATGTATGATGGAATATGGAACCTACATCAACATATGTAATATGTTTGATTAGTAGAAAATAATTTAAGTTAAACATACAAAGACAATTAATTTACATCAAATACATAATTAATTTCACACATGTTACCTAGGTGAGGGGTGATTTGCTTAGCCTAGGTGGAGACCTAGGCTTTGTCTCTTTGGAAAGCACATGTGGAAACACAACAACATTAAGATTGATTTCTCAAAAATAATTTTTATAATTGCAACTAAATAAATTTTTAAATCCTACCTTCATACACTCATTTAAATACATGTGTGTGAGGTGTTTCAATATCCTATGTTGTTGCCATGGAAGAAACAAGGTTGGGAGGAATAATGGCATCCCACCTCCATGCAGTTGATTCATCTCGAAACAAATGTACATGCTAGAAGACATTAATTACATATAAATATTTTAATAATTTTTTATCTAATAATTGTCAAATGTACAATTACAAATATACTCAATGATTTACCACCATTACAAATCATACTAACCTCGGGACAAAAAACTATCTCATGCAGGATCCTACATCGGGACATGGAAAGTATGCATGTAGTGAGTACATTGATGGGGTGATGATTGGTTGTCGAAAGAATCATTTTCCTGACTAGTTTTCATGGAAGGTCCATGATCAATAGGATATGAAGGACCTGGATATAAGGGTCCTCCATATTTCCCTGATGGGTCACTCCTAGATGATGCCACAAATGCATTGTGTTGTGATACACTATGTGTAAACTGTGATAAGTGGTAGTGTTAGCTAGGTGATTTAGTAACTGAGGTGTCTGTAAGGGTGGGGGTTAAGAGTACACCTAGGAGAAGTTGGTCCTCTCATTAGGTTACACATAGAAAATTCCCTGTCCTAGGTAGATCTAAACCCCCTAAAACTCACTAATTTCAAAATAGTTCACGTGGAGAGCCAACATGAACTTAGCATATAGTTTATGAAGAAAATATAGTGGAACCTCTCTATTATTGCAAGGAGGTTTGTTGAAAACCATAAACCATTGAATCATTCAATTTTTTTCATGGATTGTATGTGCACCAATCCATGCAAAGGCACCTTTTGCATGGATCAGTAGGTTGGCCTATCCCATTGTCAAAGTAAAAGCTAGAAATAGTTTTTTTTTAAATATTCAAATGTTGAATTTGTTCTTTATTGAGACCAGTGGAATAAAATTTTATTGGTCCTATATTTAGTTATGCTCAACAATTGACTATGGGAATTGTCAACAGAGGAAATTATGCTATAAATGTATGTGGCTAAGTGATATAGATCTTGAGGGCTGAGTCCCGAGAGGATTGAATGTTGAGAGAGGAGGAGATTAAAACTGCAAAAATGTTAACATTTTTATCCATACAGTAACATAGAGATACATAAAGTAAATAGGACACATGGAGGGGTGAGGCTCAAAGAGGGTTCTTTCATCCTCACTTCTCAAACTATACTAAGAAAGACACTTAGAACCAATAACTCAATAATAACTTGCTTTATTGAGAAGGATAAAGAATTTATATAATATCATTACAATGTTCCTTGAAACCATAACATGGATTAAAAGCATGGGCTACCAAATACCATGGACAATTTCCTTGAAGCCATACCATGCAACAAAACCATGGGCTACCAAATACCATGGATGGGAGAGGGCATCATCTCTATTTTATTCTTTTATGATGAATGGAAGAGAATGAACTCTCCATTTAATTCTGTTATGACTTATACATCCGAATTTAGACCATAGGGCCCCCTGAAATTTAGGTCATTAAGGATAGTCTCTATGGTTCCTTGTTGATATATTTGTAACTTCAGAATGTATTCACTTGTATATTTTATATGTTGTACTTATTTGTACCCTGATGTTCCTATCAGGAGAATCATTAATGTAATCAAGTCATGTAAAGTCATAGAGGTTAACCCTCCTTTGTAAGTCGAGGAAATAGTCCCCACAGTTGAGGGGTGCTAGGGTTATTAGACTCTCCTAGAGAAGCCATCCCTGGTAATCAATTGTCAACTCAGAAACTAGTATAAATAGAGAGTGAGACTCTCTATTTGACACACACACTCACTCAACTGTAGTGCATGAGTGAGAGAGAAGGAGCTCGCACAAGTGAGAGAGAGATCAGTTGTCAAAGATCATCTTTGTGATTTTAGGTTTTACTTTTTCCATTGGTGCTCATTCTAACTCTGAGGAAGTTGCGGGTTTTTCTCCTTTATGGTTTCCCTGAGGAAAAATATTTGTGTCTCTTGTCTCTTGTGATTATTGTTGTGCATGTTATTCTCTCAGATAAGATCCTAGATCATATGATTAAATGATAAAAATATAACATGGTATCAAAGCTAAACTGAGAAGAATACACTGTACAGCTGCATAAGATAGGGCTTCTTACTTTTTGGGTCTCTCTCCATAGATCATCAGCAAAAGGAGGCTGGGATAACTCTCCATTGAAGGGCACACCTTTCTGTCAAAACAGAATTTGATTCCAGGCATTTTCAATTTTTGACTTGTCACTACTGCAGGGAATTAGCGCTTTTCACAGAAGAGGAATTTTTGAGTGAGCCCAACATAGTATATCTCTACTCCTAAAAGTAGAAATTTATAGACCAAGATCAAAAATTTTGTTTGGGTAAAACTCCGGGAAATTCAAACCCTAATTTGACCCCAGACCTGAAAACCTTAAAATACTAAAACTAGTAGTTTTGGTACATTTGCGATATATCAAGATTGGAGAAGGAACAGAAGCCAAAAATTTTACAGACCAAAGAAACATTTGTGCTGAAAAATGTGTAAAAATGTCAGCCTCATACTCACTATATGCTGGGAGATATGATTCCTCCAAATTAGGGTTCTAGCCTTTTCCAGGATTCATCCCTAAACAGAACACCTAGGGAGAATTTCTATATCTCGGGATAAGAAGATCCAAATGAAATCTTGCAAAATGTTTTAGATAGGGCATGGACTTTACATTATGTGGTAAAAGGTTCATACCCTGAAACTGAAACAGTGATACGTGGAAGTCTGTACAAGTTTGCTATGCTGAACAGTCCTAAAATAAGTCACCTTGGGAAAACTATCATAACTCCCAATTGGTGAAACCCATTATGCTCAAAGCTATGGTGTTAGAAAGAGGAAAAACAAGGATACCTTAGTGAAAGGTTTCAGACATAGAGGAGCATTTATTTTGTATATATTGCAGAAACAATATCACGCAATTGTGCAAAAGAAATTGAAGAAAACTAGGGCATCAGATATTTTGTAGTTCTGATCACAGTTTTGGGAAAATGAGTATGATGCTCATCTCGCCTTAAGGAGGTGCATATTTATATCCAAACATATCTAAAATATTCCAAGTTTTTAAACTTATGGTTTCTCTGACAAACCCTAGATCAGCCAGATCTGGAACCGGGACAGACACCTCAAATCGGTAAGATCAAATCTTTTGCTATTTACATTTGAGGTTCTCATTTCAAAATGACCTATCACACCAGCTTGATGGCAAGATTGGTGAATATGACAACTTCCAGGTATGGAAGTATAGGACCTACATGATCCTTGAAGAAATTGACTTGGATCAATATTCCAGTAAGAAAGTTCTAAGAGCCATAGGGAGATGAGGCTAAGGCTAGAGCCAAGAGAATCATTGTAGATTCTCTTAAACATCATCTCAGCCCTCACGCGTCATCCTTGAAGACACCATAAGGAAGTGTTCAATGCTATGGCAAAGCAATTGAAGAAGAATAAGATATTGTCATAACCACCTTGAATGGCCTCCCAAGATCATAGGATTCATTAATTCAAGGAATGTGTGCTAGAAGGAAGTGATTACCTTCAGCAAACTCTGGGAAGAGTGCACACAAGAAAAATCTTGACTCATAATAAGAGAAGAGAATATGGGAGCAACTGAAGATCAAGCTCTCACGATTCAAATAATATCCCTCAAGCGATGAGGAATATGAAGGACTCGATTCTTGAAGAGCCTCTTATCCATCTTAGCACTTGGATAAGAAATAATGTTGTCATGAATGAAGAAGATGATGAAGCGGAAGGCTCAAGAAGGAGTCTACCCACGAAACAAATAAAGATAAGTATTCAATTGTCATTTTCATGATATTGTTTTGTTATGCATTTGTTTATATTCAGTTGATGTTTTATGCATGATAAAATGTTTGCATTAATGACAGTATACTACTAATATTCATGTGATGGGTAAGTATCCCATGGTGTTATACAACTCTCCATTTATACTTATCTAGAATGAAACCTTTTTGCTGACATATTGGATTAGTGCACAATATCAATGATGTCATGGTAGAGATGGAAGGCATCTAGAAAGTTTCTGTGAGATATGGATGAATGTTGTATTGGCTAAAATAGTTACATGATTATATCTTTATGAATAAGAATTTTTCGTTATGAATATGATTTATGAAATGTTTCTAACCATACAACTAATGCATTTTACTTGTAGGAAATATCGCATACAATCGCCTGCAAGAAAAGAAGGATGAGACTTGTTCCGAAGAACAGGTGACAATAGTTCAAGAAATAATCCAAAATGAAGAATAGTATGACAAGACTTCAAGAGGCCTTAGACACACTCTAGTTGCGTGACTCTGTTGAGCGACATCATTGATGCAAAGCCTTCAAGCTATGAAGAAGTAGCCAAGAAGAAAGGGAAGGAGAGTACCAGTTCAAGAAGAATGATGTCTAAGATGCCGTATCAAGACCTGAAGGGAATTCTGTAGATCGAGAATGTAGTAGATGGAAACATCGTTGGATATAAGGAAAGATTCATAGCACGAGGCTTCTCACATAAAGAAGGAATAGACTACGAAGAGACATTTGCAGCCACTGGGAGTTGAGCCACGTGACAGGAAGACTCATGTGTGCAATTAAAGAAGGCCTTGTACGAGCCCAGAAGGCACCCATGTGATAACACATACATGAGGATATTGGATATCACCTAGAGTGATGAAAATATTAACATTTTCTAAAAGGTTGAAGATGAAAGACTATAGAGGATGACAAGCTCACAGATGGGTGTGAGAAGAACTTTTCAAAAGGTTCAATATAAAGGATCTTGGTATCCTGTAACCCTATATGGATACATAGAATATTAGTAGCAGAGGAATCTACTTGTCACATCAGTACAAAATGTTTCAATACATAGAGTATGAAAGGAAGAGGGAGAATGATGCTTTGCTTAAGAGGGAGTGACTGTAGAAGATCCAGAGGTTCGACATGGTACGATAGGATGGACAGCTTACTGATGGCTCTAGGATTTACTAAGAGTAAATCAGATTCCAACCTTTTCTTCAAGGTTGACGGCGGAAGACTAGTGATGCTCTTGTTATATGTTGATGAACTATTCCTGACAGGAAAAGAGGAACTCATTAAAGTTGCAAGAAGGATACTTGCTGTCAAGTTCGAGATGATGGACTTGGATATGATGCACTACTTTCTAGTCATGGAGGTGTGGTAGAATGCAGATGGAATATCCTTGGGACAAGGGAAGTATATAGTAGATATCCTGAAGAGGTTCGGGATGATGGACTACAAGGTCATGAACACACCAATGGCATCGAACCTGAAGCTATTGAGTGATGCTTCACCAGAGTCAATTTATCCTACGATGTATCATTAGATGATTGGGTCCTTGATGTACCTAATGAATATGAGACCAGATATTTTCTTTGCTGTGAACACATTGGTCCAATTCCTGATGGATCCGAGACATGTTCACCTGATGGTTGCAAAGCATGTAGTGAGGTACCTAAAGGGTATAGTTGACTATTAGCTCAAGTATGAAGCAAATCAGAAGATTAACTTGGATGGTTATGTGGATTCAGATTGAGCAGTACCATTAATAGAAAGAGCACTTCGGGGTGTTTCTTGAGTATGGGATCAGGTGTGATCTCTTGGTTTAGCAGGAAGGAGTCTTGCATGGCATTGAGTACAGCCGAGGAAAAATATATTGACACTTTCTCGGTTCCTTAGGAGAGAGGAGTAGTGAAGCTCCAGTTTGTAATCCAGATCGAGATCTCTTGAAAGAGGGATTTCTAGCATAACCAGTGAGGCAGGTTGTCTGAGCATAAAATCCTGGCGAAGTTCATAGGTTTCTCAGACTTAAACGTTCCTATAGGTTGTCCTTAGATGTAATTAGCCATAGAAAATATCATAGGTTATCCTTGGATGTAATCAATCGTGATGTGATTCTATGCTAGAAATGGCTAGAATGAATTTTGAGTACTTCAGGGAGAAGATTGGTGTTCTCCAGATCGAGGTTCCTTCTAAGGAGAAGTGATGAGTTCGAGAGCCTTTCTGACATGGTGGCAGGATTGGTTCCTCCCATGGTCAAATGTAAGTGCAGGAGCCTTTTTGACATGGTTGTGGAATGTGTTCCTCCCATGGTCAGATGTAAGTGCAAGAGCCTTTCTGACATGGTTGCAGGATGTGTTCCTCCCATGGTCATATGTAGGTGCAAATCCTTTCTAACATGGTTGCGGGATTTGTTCCTCCCATTGTCGGATGTAAGTGCCGATCATTTCTAACGTGGTGGCAGGCTGGGCCGCCCATGCTCATATGTAAGTGCAGAGCCTTTCTAACATGGTGGCAGGTTGGGCCTCCCATGGTTAGATATAAGTTTTGATCCTTTCTGACATGGTGGCAGGTTGGGCCTCCCATGGTCATATGTAAGTTCTGAGCCTTTCTGACATGGTGGTAGGCTGGGCCTACCATGGTTAGATATAAGTGCTAAGCCTTTCTAGCATGGTGGCAGGCTGGGCCTCCCATGGTCAGATGTGAGTGTTGAGCCTTTCTGGCATAGTGGCAGGCTGGGCCTCCCATGGTTAGATGTAAATGCAGAGCCTTTCTAACATGGTGGCAGGTTGGGCCTCCCATGGTCAAATATAAGTGCTGATCCTTTCTGACATGGTGGCAGGCTGGGCCTCCCATGGTCAGATGTGAGTGTTGGGCCTTTCTAACATGGTGGTAGGCTGGGCCTCCCATCGTCAAATATAAGTGTTGGATGAGCCTGTCTGACATGGTTTTAGGTTGGGCCTCCCATGGTCATATTTTAGTGCTGGGCCTTTCTAACTCTGGTGGCAGGCTGGGCCTCCCATGGTAGGATATATTAAGTGCTGGGAGGGCCTTTTCAACATGGTGGCAGGCTGGGCCTCCCATGGTCGAATACAAGCATTGAAGAATATGAATACCTACATGGAGGCTAGGCCTACAACCAGCATGAAAAAGGGTTGGCTCTATAGAACTTCCTATGACGAGTAGAATTAAGAGATAACACCATTTGCTCGAGACAGCGGGAGCAGTGATGATGATGATGATGAAACTTTCATGATGATCTAGTGATGATGATGATCTAGCTATGATGATGATCCAGCTTTGCTGGTGATCCAGTGATGAAGACTTGTGCTAATGATTTGTGTCAAGAGATTACCTTCCCACTTAAGAGGGAGTGTTGATGTATTTGTAACTTCAGAATGTATTCACTTGTATATTTTATATATTGTACTTATTTGTACCCCAATGTTTCTATTGGGAGAATCATTAATGTAATCAATTCATGTAAATTCATAGAGGTTAACCCTCCTTTGTAAGTTGAGGAAATAGTCCCCACAGTTGAGGGGTACTAGGGTTATTAGACTCTCCTAGAGAAGTCGGCCTTGGTAAGTAATTGTCAAGTCAGAAACTAGTATAAATAAAGAGTGAGACTCTCTATTTGACACAGACACTCACTCAACTGTAGCGCATGAGTGAGAGAAAAATATCTCGCACAAGTGAGAGAGAGATCAGCTGTCGGAGATCATCTTTGTGTTTTTTGGTTTTACTTTTTCCATTGGTGCTCATTCTGTCTCTGAGGAAGTTGTGGGGTTTTCTCCTCTATGGTTTCCTCGAGGAAAACTCTTTGTGTCTCTTGTCTCTTGTGATTATTTCTGTGCATGTTATTCTCTCAGATAATATCTACATCATATTGATTAAATGATAAAAATCTAACATTCCCTTATGGTTCTGAGCTCTTGAACCAAGGTTCTTAATTCGTTTAAATATTGGTTAATTTGGATTTATGTTCTTAGGTTCTCCTCAGAGTTAATGTTTACTTCTAGATTTTGTTTAGGGTTTTCTGTGCTTGGGTTATCCTTAAAGTTATTGTTTGTTTTTGGGTTTGGTTCCCAGTTCTCTGCCATTCCAATGGAGGAACCACAATCTATATGTAAAAATAATGATTTTTTTAAAATTATGATTCATGTACAATTTATTAAATCACTAAAAAATGAAAGAAAAATGAAAATGTTAAGAAGAAAAATACTTGGATGGATGTTTAGGATGTTTGATTGGTAGGCGAGGCATGCATGCATTGTGTATCGTCATCGTGGAAGTCCTAGACACTGTGGAAAAGTGATAGAATGATGAGGAAGTGGGCTGCGACCTATTTTTTAATACATAGAGGAGTGCACACACATTATTAATGTGTGCATGTTATTAGGGGGTTTTTGCTTTGAGAATGTGCACACACTCCTTTATCAATGTGGCTTCTTGCGTGGAGGTTCAACAATTGTTGAACCAGGAACATGTGCACATTTTTTAAAGTGTGTGTGCATTGTTAATTTTTAAAGCTCATGCGCTTTTGTTACAATGAAAGTGGGTACCATCTTCATGTAGGGACCCAATATTTAAATACATAAAAAAAATATTGATATACTCTATAGTTTTAGGAAGAAAAGATGTGGAATTCATATTCTTCCCTCTAATAATAAAATAAAATTGACTTATGCTATTTAATGTACAAAAAATAGTCAAAGGGTGTGTTCTATAACCTCAAAGGACATCAAATACCTTCTTTTTCTTGAGCAATAGGTAAGAGGATAATTAACCAAGTTGAATCTCTAGTTATTTGGCAAGGAATTGTAACACCAAATAACTGAGCTTAAATTATATTATAGTGTTTTAGGAGTTGATGATCATCATTTGACATATGGTGGCTAATTCTATCTCACACAATGCCAAAATGAACATAATCATCTCAAAACTAAATCAACTCAATCATTTATTTGATTCGTTGGATTTATTCCTAATTCCTAAAAGGTTGAAGTCCACTTTTGATGAAAGGGATAACAATACATGTCTAAATAATATGACTAATTGGGGTGGGGGGTATGCAACATACCCTAACTTTTAACAACCAAAATTTCATTTATGAACTCAATTAAATTCACTGACAAATGGCACGTCCATAATCACATGCAAATTAGAATTAATAGCCTACAATTGGTATATGTTCCTCATTTAGTTTTGCACAAACTCGATGTTAGGACTTATCTAGTGATGGAATGGTAGGGTGCATGTGGGATTAACTCATCGCAACACCATTTTGGCCTTGATTTATACCTTCATCTCCTCAAAAATTTGGGAAGGCCCTTTTGGTTCAACAATGAAGGAAATATTGATGCAATTTTGGGTGTTATCAGTGGTGTTCTTATTGACATTTGAGGAAATTATTTGGTTTGCAGTTAGACCTTATTTCCCCTCAACTCTTGGGATATTTTATTTTTATTAGTTTCATTCTCTCTCTAGTTGCATTATTATGAATTGAATAAGTAACATTTTGGTGGAGCTTGGAAAAATTTTCTTTCTATGCCATGTCCTTTGCACTCTTTTTGTTTATTTAGTCATAGGATCCTAGGTATTAGTGCTAGTTAGTGTATCAATATTGATGTAACTTTAGATGCATTATAGAGAAACTAATAGGTGGATTCTCTACTGAGATTGATAGATTATTGTGGCATGGCATCATTTTTGTCTCTTCGGCCTTAGGTATCTAAACCTTTCCATCGACCGGAGCTCAGGGGGCCAATTTGGATAGTCATTGGAAAGGGAAGAAAAATATTCAATTTGAAAGGTTTTGGATTTTAAATAGGGTATTTGTTGATAGGAATAACTAAAAGGATGGATTCCCTCTACACCCATTCCAATAGTCACCCCCACTGCGAGCATGCAAACCTAAAAAGGGACATTCAATGATGTGAAAGTCATTGTGATAATTGTCAAGAGAACATAGAAATGGTCATGAAAAGATGGGAAACATGATGACAATAATTGGAGTTAAAAAATGATAGGGAACTAATGGAAACAATGAGACAACTCATTACTATGAAAGCACAACTTGAAAATCATAAGAGAAAACTGGTTTTATTGGAAGTGGGAGAGGAATGCCAAAAGGAGAAGTGGGAAGAGGAAGTTGCAAAAATCAAGGAGATGCAAGACAAAGTCCTCCATTTGGAATTGGAACAAAGGTTGTGTTTTGAGGAACTTAGATATCGTGTCTCTCATGAGGCATTGGTGGGTTCAACTAAGGTGGTTGTTTTGGAGGAGGAAACAATGGAATATAAATCACATAAGGAAGAACTTCAAGGCCATGGTTACTTGGATTTTGTAGCAGGTCAGGGAAGGCCTAGAAATCATGGATTTGCTTATTTTCCTTTGTTAATTTTTTTATGTCTTGTAAATTTGGTTTTTTAATAGGCCAATTTGTAAGACTATACACATAACAAGATTTGAGCCCGAAATCTGACGACCAAATCCGACGAAATCCGACGGAAAGTAATTTTTTGTTGGATTGCAATGATGACAAGTTTTGTTTTGTCCAATTCTTTTTTATCGTTTTCAAGAATCATCGGTTTTTCGACATTTAGGGTTGTCGATTTTTTGAATTTATTTTTTGACGAATTTGCGACTATCATCTGTCGGATTTGTGACGACAGGCCGTCGGTTTTGCAACGACATCAGGATAATAGTATAAAGACATATTTCCAATGGTAAGTAGGTTCATATTGATGGATATTGGATGGTAGTGAAATTATAAATATAAACATTCTGACATGTTTGCTATAGAAGCGACGGACGGTTTGTGAAAATTATTTATTCCTTGACGGACGGTTTAAGGAATTGTTGTATTCTTCGACGGCTGGTTTGGGGAATTTTTTTTCTTCGACAAACAATTTACGGGAATTTTTTTATTCTTCTACAAACCACCATTTGAGAAAATTGTGATGCATGGAACTTTATTTTTTAATATTGTCGATAGTATTCATTCACGAAGTTTGTGACAAAATGTCAAATAGCAATATTCCTGATCCAAACGAACAAAATTGAAAATTGCTTGTTATACTATGGGATGCAGTGAAACGAAGGGGTGATGGGAAATGTTATTGTCCATGTAGTAAATGCAGGGGATTTAAGAGGAGAATAATATTGATCACAATAGACACAAAACATTGTAGGGAACATGGACATGCTGAGAGGGGGAATGAATATCGTCCATTTGTAGGTTTAGCATTATAAAGTTTTTTATATTTTTTGCTTTGGAAAATGTATGTATTATTTTAATATTTCCTATATTAACTTATATCTTTTGATGTATTCATGTATTTATAAAGGAAAGACATCCTATGACATATCATCTAGAGGAAGTGCTTTCAAAACAAGTACCGAAGGATCATGGAGCGTATATGCTTAATGGAGAACAAGTGAATGATCATATTGAAGAAGATGATCATACTAATAATGTAGTTGAAGATTGTGGTACAAATACATTGATCCATGATTCATTTAATGTTATAATGGATGATGACGATGACGATGATAATGAAAATATTGATGACTTTGATGATGTTCACGATATACCTCTTCTTGATAAGGCATATGAACCCCTTTATGGAGGCTCCAAAAAAAATATTCTCTCTACTATATTGTTGATAATGAACTTGAAGTTTATGAATGGTATTTCAAACATATCAATCAAAAGGATGCTAAGTTATGTAAAATAATCCATCACATATATACGATTGTGATAACATTTATCTTTATTCCTCTAATAATTGTATTGTTAATTCATAATTCAAATTAATATGGATGAAGTGTGTTTTGTTAATATTATTTATAAATTATATTAACTCTATTTTTTATTTTTATTTGATGTAGCTTGATAGCTGAATTTTTGTTACCACCGTCAAATATTTTACCTCACACATATTGAGATTTATATTCCATCATGAAAGAGATTGGAATTCATTATGAATCAATTCATGCATGCCTTGATGACCATGTTATGTATTATAATCAGCATGAATTTGCAACAGATTGTTCGGAATGACATATAAGTATATATCTAATAGATAAAGTAACAAAAACAGTGCCTCACAAGGTTCTTCATTATATTCCCATCATTCCACGTTTGCAACGACTGTTCATGTGAGATAACATAGTACAATTTATGGATTACCATGCCATGAATAGAATTCAAGGTGATGTTATTCGAATGCCTATATATGGTTCTACATTTAGAGATATGGAGGAAAAGTGGCCTCACTTTAAAGAAGAACCCCGTAATCTTAGGATTTCTTTGGCAGCAGATGATGTTAATCCATTTGTACATATAAAATCCATTTACACAGTGTGTCTTGTTTTTGTTATCAACAATAACATTCCTCCATGGTTGTTAATAAAGAGGGAGCACATAATGGTGTTGATGATTATTCCACGTATTTTGTGTCTACAACTATTTTATTTCTAATCTAGTTGTGGCATCTCATTTGTCGTATTATGTTTCCAAATTTCATATATATATATATTATTTTTCTCTTGTGCATGGTTTATATATCTTAATGGTTCTCATGATTATATATTTTATATGTACGTTAAATCAATCAGGTAAGTTCCAAGTCAAAGATATGAATGTATATATCGAACCTCTTATAGACGAGCTACTGAAGTTATGGAATTGAATCACTATGTATGATGTATCTAGACCATTACGACAAAGGAAATTTTAATTCCATGCAATGGTTGTATGGAAAATACACGATGCCCCATGGTTAACCCATTTTTGTGGATTGTATTTTTAAGTTCCACTTTAATTGCATTTAATTATATGAAGTAGTTAATATAGTTTATATATAATTATAATTGACATAGATATTCCATATCTATATATTGTAGGTCTTCAGACAAAGGGTAAATTTGCATGTCTAATTTGTGGTCCTAAGCTCAAATACTGTCGCTCAAAAAGGTTAAGAAAGGAGGTGTTTGATGAGTATAGGCGTTTCCTCTCTAAGAATCATAGGTATAGAAAAGCCAAAAAAAATATTTTCAATGGGAAGCAAGAGACTGCATTAAAACCATGGAGAATGACACCTCACCTTTGGAAGATGCAATACAATAGAAATTGTCAAGCTAGTACGTATGGATCATCAGATATGAATTGTTATGAATTTAAATTTTTATTGTGATTTGTTTGTTGTAGTGACCATAATTGATTTTTGTAATTTATTTATAAACTAATATTCATGATGTCCTTCATGATCATGAAGGAATTAATGGGATTCCATGAGGAATGAAAAGTTATCCTATACAATTTAGAAGGTTTCCTTACTATGAGCACCTACAAATTACTCATTTTTTTGATACAATTCATATTGGAAAGAATGTGACCAAAACATTATGGTGACTACTGGAGCTAAGGAGCGAGAAATATAAAATTGTGAAAGTTTGAAAATACATTCAAGTAGTAAACCATGCAATGAAAGATGTCATTCAATTTCATAGCAATGAAGACCAAATTAATATAAACTCAATTCCATGGATGTTTATGAAGCAACAAAGTAATGTTGTTAAAAAAGTAATGCGAAAAATTAAATTTCCCACTGGATTTTGTGCTTACTTGAATAATATCATAACAAAAAAGGTGATTTTATGGGGGTCAAAACACATTATTGGAATGTCTTCATCAAGGTAATTATTATTGTTATGTCCATATATATATATATATATATATATATATATATAT
>LPNX011102962.1:37364-142365 GCA_001517045.1 Pseudotsuga menziesii
CATCTCATTGAGTTCCTGTCGAGCTCATTCAATGATGATCTGAGCAACTTGGCCGGAGAGTAATATATGAGACTGATACCAATACATATTTTCATTTCATCTTCATGCCCATGCTTATTCCTCTACGCATATTATCGAGTTCCCATGGAGTTCATTCCATAATTATCAGAGCAACTCGACCAGAGAAGAATATCAGAGACTGAGCTAGCGATTGAACAGTGGGAGCAACGATTTGGACCCATGAAGACTAAGGAGAGTGGATTGTGGTTGTGTTGTGGAAAAGGAGGCCAATTAGAATAGAAACTATAAGCCAAGACAATGCATCCCAAAATTGTGAGTATTGTGCCCTAATTCATTTCTATTTAAAAAAAATTTAAATTATTTCTCAAATCTCCAAGGTTTCATTACTAATTCGATTTTCCTTGGGGTTTCATTGCTAATTTGTTTCATAGATATATTTTGAGTATTTGGTATCAAAATCCAACATTATAAATATACTTGACTAACCATTATCTCCATTTACGTATCCATGAAAACCCATATCGATATAGAGTTCCATACCCTATTACAGAGCATATAATTGACCTAGCAAGCGGACCCATCATAAGAGGATGCCAACAAAGGAAAGGTAGAGGCTATTAGAGCAGGTTACCCTCATTAAACACCCATGAAAATAGAGGTCATAGGGGTAAAAATAGAGTTGCATTTGACAGTTTAATTTGACCCATATCAATATAGAGTTACATACCCCGTTGCAAAGCATACAATTGACCCAACGAGCAGACCCATCATAAGCGAAGGCCAATAGAGGAAAGGAAGAGGCTACTAGAGAAGGTTACCCTCATTTAGCACCCATGAAAACAGAGGTAATAGGGGTAAAAATAGCATGAGAGGCACAACCTAAAAAAAATCATCCATACAACGTGAACATTTTGGCTTTTTTACGCATTTATATGCAATTTCGTGGCAATTGAGTTTGTCATTGAGTTTGGGCATGAGTTTGTGGAGGGTCTGAGTAGAATACTTAATGGATTTTTTCCATGAATTTGTACATTGTTGGCCAAGAAATTTAGATGGGTACATGACAAGGTTGAGATCTCTTTTATCTATGGGGGTCTAAATTTTCTCACACGTACTCAACGTTTTCATGTTTTCCTAAATGTGTTATTTGAACCCACATAGTAGATCATATTGCACCCAAAACTCTATTGATGGATGGAAAGTTCACCCTTGAAGAGTTTGGGGGTGTGGCATCCTACCCTTGGGTGTATATTAGATGCACCCAAGTGTGAAATCAAGGAGAAGGAACATGTACCCTAACCACTCAGGTTTTTACACAAAACTTTGACTATAATTCAAGATCATTATAAAATCACTAGGTTAGAAAGCAACTCGAACCTAACCCAATATTTTCCAAATTGTAGCAACAACGGGGATTTTCCAAAAGTTTTCCAAATGTTATGGATTTCTTCTTTCAGGTTTTTTATTATAAAAACCTTATATTAGAAAGAAACTTGAACCTAACCCATTAATTTCCAAATTCTAGCGACAACAAAGATTTTCCAGAAGTTATTTTGTTTGGCTGTCAAAATATAAGAAAAACAACAACTGGAAGATTAAGAAGATTAAAATTTGGAAAGGACAAAACTATCATTGAATTTTTCTCTCTACCTGATGCCACCTATATTAATTAATGAATATCATCCATCTCAACTTTAAATAACTCTTATGTCATGTTTTTAGGTTTGTGGCACAGTTTGTGTTTGACCATGTGTTTACACATTTACAAATGTGATATTGTTAATGATTTATTTTAAATCATGCATATGTGTTTTGGTTACATTAGAATTCAAATCAACAAATGGGCCTCACCATGCCTATTTAAAATACATATGCTTTTCAAATAAGCACCATTGCCTTAGCATATTCAACAAGGAATTTTGAAGGAAGTATAGAGTTCAAATTAAAAGGAGTTCCATCAGGGAAGAAGGCCATGCATTGTTAGTGTTAAAAGTTGCAAGGGACTAGAAAATTATCAAACCCATTTTTATCAAGCACCTATAGCCTTCACTACTCCACTGTGTTGCTTAATTCTTGAAATACATAATTGCTCATATTGTAATTCGGAATTGTTTCCTCATTTATTTCTATTTAAATAACTTCAGATAGAGGTAGTCCTGGTTATATAGTTGTTGTCTTCAACATGAAATATACCCCAAACATTTCATTCTGGATCCATCTCCCCTATCAAATCCCACTCCTTTTGTTCTAAATACTTGTATTATGGACTAGTAGGGGCACCATTCCTTTCAAAATTATATTGATTCATGCAAAGAACTAAATGAAAGTTATTCTTTAATCCAAATGTGAGCTATAATTTCATATTAGCAGTCATTAGCCAACAAAGGTCAACTTTACTGAGAAATATGATTCTCATACATTTCGAAGGGAAATGTTGCTTGAAAGACAAAGTGAGGCCCCATTTTTGAATCCACATTTCATATCAGAAATCCAAGCCCTGCAAATACTTGTAATGTCTAGCTTGCTTGACACAAAGGGGAGGATTTTGTTCTAATTTCAACTTGAATTTTTTAAGGAAAATTTAGCTAATTTTACTAACATGTGATGTTTAAAATTGCTGAATTTTAGGACATTCCTAAAACATTGATTTTTCCTTTGGAAATTATTATAGGTAATGTTTACCCATCACACATCCCTGCTAAAGTCCTATTGAATGAAAAAAATGGATAATGGATAATTCAAACACCTGGCATCTGATTTTCACTCCTTCATTACAAGAGAAACACCTGGCATCTGATTTTCACTCCTTCATTACAAGAGAAACATACTCTGAATTCTATACTAAATCTGCTAGATGCCAACTGTACATATCCTATGATATGTTGCTGAAGGGTTTGCACTTACATTCCATTATAAAAATATGGGTGAAACCTATCCCTTATCCTACTGAGGTCTTGGATGTTCAATCATACGTTCCAAAATGATAATTGTAGGGAGTTGAAACAATCCCTCATTACTAAGACAACACATGAAACAACGCAAATTGACAAGATAAAAAGGAATAAATCAGAAAAGATTACAGACTGATATAAATGTATTTAAAAAATTGTTTTCGTTCCTGAATGTGCCAAGTACCATATCTGGAAATGTCATCTCTTCACCACCATGGATTAGAATACTTGAGTGATGTAGAAATCTATTGTGAGCTCAGTGAATGATATATATATATATGAGTGCTATAGGTTACCACTGGGAAATATGCCTCCAAGAATGCTTGTAGCAGTTGGTCTGATTTCTCCTATTATTTTGGTGGTACCTACTTGAAATATCCCAACTCTGTTCAAGTTAGCGTTGCCTTAGGGTTGAAAATTAATATGTTAATGTTATACCATAACTTACTCTCCAATATTGTCTTAAATATGGGATGAAACATTGTAAAATCATATTTCAAAATCAACACTACCTTCTAGGGTTCCATAATCATCTGCAAGGCATAACTTTTGACATGAACATACATACTAGATCGGGATAAAGCTATGTTTATTTTAGCATTATGGGTGAAAAATAGAAGACTACAAATCAAGGATAATTTGGGGATAATATTCATTATAAAAGGACCTTTGGGTAGGCATAATAGGGCATCAATTCATCCTCCATTGGATTCCTTAAACCATTCGCCTCTCTCCCCTTCATTTGTAGGTATAAAAATATTTACTTTGGGAACAAAGTACTTATATAGTTCGATCAAAGCCATCAGTTGTGCAAGATCCTGAAAGTGAGGATATTTTTTCATGTTTCACTTTTGTTATCAAAAGGAAGAGTGAAAAATTAGGAAGTACCAAATCTATTCATTATGTGCATGTGGGCTTAATGTAGGGAAAGAAGTCATATCTACTTACTTCTTCTTGAATGGGAGCAATGATGAAACCACAATAGTGGTTTATAGATGGATATTTAATAACCATGGAAAGATTCATGATTTAGTCATAAGACATTCCAGTGTAGTGTTTGTAGGATTTCCACTTTACAAATAAGGCATTGACTTGATAGTCATAATCCCATTAGTATGATAAATTATGGGAGAGAGAAAAACATCCCTATACAAATATTAACTGAAAGTATGGTTTTGGTGTATCATTTGGAGAATAACATCCTCTAACAATAGTTGTTGTTATGACTCTTAAAGGGCCCTACATGAGATCTAGGCAATTTTAGGCCCTTAATATTTCAAGCTTAACAAGCCATAAAAAATAGGTATGTGGACCCTATTAGTGAAGGAAAATATCATAAAACATATTAGGTAAAATGGACAATCATCTACAACACACAACAACATTCATGGGAAAACTAACAAGCACTTACACCATCAAAAGTAAGGTTTACAACAACAACAAGCATGTTGGGTGCATCATGAGTTATGGGTAGTCAACAGTTACTTATATCCATGGAAAAAACATAATATGAGGTCCAAGTACAATTCAAGATTTATTGGCATACCCTAAAATAAAAAGATCGGTAAACAAATAGTTCCATTAAAGTCCAAAAATTTTTAGTTTGTTTTTAAACAAGTGCATGATCATCTTTAGTTCTAGGCAATATGTGAAGAAATTTCCTGTAGTAACATTCCTTGAAACATTGCAAAGCAATCCCTTTTATTCACTGTGTTAAATGATGGGTAGTTTTTGGGGCAAGAAGCTTGGTAATTCAAGAAAGTTTTCCATCTAGAATTTAGAGGATTTGATTCCATATCAAGGAGTTTCCTATCCTATCAAGGAGGAGTGTTCATCCTTGAAGATTCACATCTACCATATGAAGGATTTGTTCAACATTATTAAGTACCCTTATTTGAAAATTGTTCTTCAATGAGTTTGTTTGAGATGCAGCTTTAGATCATCTCATAACAATACTTCTCTTCTTTACTTAAATTTTCCTTCCACCTAGATGCTTTAGTGTTTCTTGTTGATGCAGGAGCATCTCACTCTCATCAAAATATTCAAATTGTTAATCAGACCTTAGGGTCTTTATATTTCCCAAGGGAGTGGATTCTCTTAAAGGAAATTAGTGTAATTTTCCTAAGTTTGTAAATAGGTTTCAGGAATCCTAAAACCATGCATAAATATAAGATATTCATGGACACTTGTGTAAATATCAAGAAAATATTTAATGACAAATTGAATAGAGAAGGATTGAGTTATTCGGTTAATTGGATATAGGGGTTGACTCTATTATTAAACATTTGTTACAATTTTATAACATTTAGTTTAGGAATTTGTCATGATGAGTTGGAAGTTTATATAAGTTATATGTAAGCCTACGGGTGTAGAGTAAGGAGAGAGGAGTGGCCAAGAAAGTGAATAATTGGGACAATGTAGAATGGAGAAGTGACCTAGAAGTTGTGTGATCAGGTCGGTGTAGTGATATAAGCTCTCTGAATGTGAACTCATCTATAGAGGTTGGAGAAAGTAATGCATTTCATCGGATATCCATTAAATCCGACATATATGCTATACTACCGACAACTCCAATTCGTTTGTTATATGACTTTAGCCATGTCTACAAGGGGCACAATATGACTGTAGACTGCTTATCCAAAGAAGCATTGTATATGAAGTCTAGCCTCCTCTCCTTCTCATAACGTTTAGATGATAAATCATTGAGGAAGGCATGATACAGTTAATTTAAGAGATTTTTTATTTAATTTAAGGCCCCTTAGGGGTGTGTTTTCTCCACCCTTGATGCCTCGCTAGCCTCCTCTCCTTCTCATAACTTTTAGAAGGATAAATCATTGAGGAAGGCATGATACAATTAATTTAAGATATTTTTTATTTAATTTAAGGCCCATTAGGGGTGTGTTTTCTCCACCCTTGATTCCTCTTTGGATAAGTTGTTTCAGCTCCTTATGTTCTACGTGTGGTATTGCTACTTCAGTCATCTTGGGATTGTGGGTTCCATCCCTCCCCTTGGGAAAGTTTTTGATACTTATGATCTCCACTCGTGTATGGAATGACTTATTGTCAGGACTACGATAAAAGTTACCTTTGATTCACTATTGAATATCAAGGAACACCTCTTATTCTTCTAAAAAAAAGTTACAAAATATTTGCAAATGATTTTATTATATATTTTGAGATCCGTAAACTGGGTCTTCAATATTTTTGGTGAGGAAACAAAATAAATTAAAAAATGTACACCTAAGAATTTTGTAAAAAACATAGTGTGTATTTTGAGATAAATTGGCTAAAGCATTTGCTATGGAACGACTTGATATCTATATCATGTTAAAGGACTATGTGATGAACTGTTATACTAGGGAATTATTGATATTATTCAGGATAATGATATCACTATTATGTCATACTTATAACTCTTTCCAATTTTTTACTGGTATTTTGCTATTATTTGTCAATTTCTTTTTTGCCATGGTGCAGGTAGAACCAAAAAGGTATTTGTTAGACCTGTCTTCCTCCAGCGAGGGGAGTTTGGGAAGGCTAGAGGAAAGTGAGACATCCAGTAGGTCCACAAGGGCTAGATCAACTAGATGTCAGAAGATCATAATAAAATTCAATAAACGCATGGAATGTTTTCTCATAGGAGCGAGGTCATGTTCCTATGATGATGAGACAATAGGAGACATCGAGGTTCCCTTAAGGTACAAACACCTAGTGAAACAATGGCTACCTAGGGATCTTAGTCAAGTCAACACTAATTTTTGTGTGAATGAGAGGATATATAGAATTGCACCATCATCATTACATGGACTCTAGTTGTTTTGTATGGATGGCATAAAGGTCGGATACGACAGATGTACAGAATTGATGGAGTATGTTGGACCCTCTTACAACTACAATGATTGGATATGCCTAGTCTAATATACATGACGTATGCATAGATATGGGTTGCCAACAAATTATTTACAACCGAAAGAGAAATATCAAAATAAAGGAGCAACGTTGTACATTGACGGAAGGCCAAAAATAACTGAGAATATTGCACGGTTTATAAATAGTACACAACTAGGGTCTACACTTAAGCAACCCAACTGCATATTTGAGGCGTGTGAAGAAAACTATGTCATTGTATGCTCCATTAAATCAATAGTTGTTGGGAAAGAGTTTCTTATTAATTACAATTTGAATCGAGTAGATACAAACACGGTTAGTATGGATGTGGTACATCCAATAATTTACCCAACCTTTTATTAATTATTTTAACATCTTTAGGATTTTTGGTTAGTATATAATTTAAAAAAATTATTCAATTTCCTATGTTGAATCTGCAGAGAGGTGATGGGGGGCGAATCACCCTAGGAACAGGTGAGAGGAGTACACAATACGCGAGGAAATATGTATACATCAAAATGTTATGTTTTTAAATTGTTATAGTGAGTATTTTGGTTTTGTTAGGTAATTTTTAGTATGTTTTTGATGCAGGGTTCTGTCAGGGGAACCTCCCTCATAGTAGATGTTAGTAGACCTGCCTCAAGACAGAAGGTATAGATCAATATTTCCATTGTAAAAATTTTGGATGGAAAAACATATCTGTTGTTATGTTTTTTCAATAGTATATTCGGTTCATTTATATAACCTTATCTATTTTTTATGCAAAGTGTTAATCGAGGAATCCACTTGACAATTGATCAAATGAATTTAGACTCAGGGAAAAATGTAAACATGAATGTAATTCTGCATTTTAAATACTTTAAAATTGTACACATGTATAACGTGTAGCATAATGTTTATTTTGTTACATATTTTTTCATTTTTATGTTTGTGTTCATTATGATAATGTTGTCTACTTTTTTTGCAGGTTGATGATCGAGGAAAGTCCCTGGTTGTTGATCAGATGACTAGAGCCTCGGGGAAATAGGTAAACCTAAATGCAATTCTACATTTTAAATACTTCAAAATTGTACACATATAAAACATGTAACATAATGTTTATTTTGTTATGTATTTTTTTTGTTTTAGGATTGCATTCATTGTGATAATGTTGTATACTTTTTTTGCAAGTGGATGATCAGGAAAAGTCCCCAACTATTGATCATACCACACCGTCGTCTAGGCACTAGGTAAACCTAGATGTAATTGTAGGAATCTATCATGATAGACATTTTTTGTTAATATAATTTTTTGCACAAACTATTGCTTCAATAACTAAGCAATGTTTTATATATTTTTGTTGCAGACAAATGATTCAGTCTATGAAACAACAACTCAGTAGTCTTTATATTTTGATGTCTACCAATTGTTCAATGATGTTGGCATTGGTTCTTCTATAGACCCATTAAAGGTGCTACAAAATACCTTGAAAAAAAAACATGAGGAAATGGTTCGTCTAGCATTGACACTTCTATAGACAGACGAGATCAAAGCAAAGGTTCAATTGTTGATCCAGAGATGCCAGTCCTTGAGAGCAAGTTGCGGAATCATAATGTAAACTAAATTTTTAATTTTTAATTTTATATGATAGTGAACTTATAATACAATGGTTTGTATTTACAGGATATTCTACAACCTCACACTGGTGGTGAAGGCGGTGTTGGTCCCAGTGAACAAACCACTCCATGTAGACCACATACTGCACCCTTTTTGTCCACTGATCAGTCGAAAACATGCTCTGCGACACCCCCTAAGGCCAGCAGAGGGTGCAGTCGATGCTGACCGACCCACAACAGATCCTACAGAAGAAGGGGTGGAGGCAGGGTTTGATACTAATGCTGATGTTGAAGCAACATTTCTAATATCTTCTCGTGTCACTAGCATGGGTTAAATAGTGAAAACATTTTTGGTGAACGAGGAACTCGTTCGAATAAAGAAAAAGAATATTCTGGGTAATTATAGATTGTTCAATTTAGTTTTTATAATTTGTTTCTAATATACCAATAATTTTTTTTAATGTTGACTAATGATGGCATGATTGTTTTGAAATAAATGATGTATTTTATAAAAATCTAAATGATTTGGAATTGGAGATATTCGGGCCCACCATCCACACAAGGTGGGAAAGACAACCAAAATCTTTAAAGGATGAGCTTACTAATCAGTCGGTTGGCCTGTTCAGCAAAGCTATCTTCGATACATTGAAGGTCCTAAAGAAGGATGGACAACATCTAAATATTGTTCGAGACCAATATAGGGTTCACTTAGAAAATAACCCTAGGTATGAGTGCACTTTGATGATTCCATCACAAGAGTGGAAAGCCCTAGTGGAATATGGAAAAGAGAAGGGTCTGAGAAAAGAGGGAAATATACCACCAGGCACAGGGAGGTGTGCAATACATTCCATAATGTAATGGTAAGCCTTATTATTATTAATTTTTATATCGAAATTGGAACATCGACTAACGTAATTCAACACCTGATTAGGTTGTCAAACACATCAAAGGCCACAAAGGCAAGACTGGAGAAAATTGGTCAGCACAAGCTTGGACATGGTGGTTATTCGAACTTGGAGGCATGATTTGTAAGTATCGAAAACCCGATACTGCATCCAAATAATAAATAGAAAATTATTTTCATTTTATTCTGGGGAAAAATGTCAAATTAATGACGTTATGCAAACATGCAGGCCGACCGATTCAAAGAGCTACCCACTCAGGAAAACTTGAAGCTTAGCTTCTAACACAGCTTTGAAGCTGTTGTTGAACATCGAATAAGCTTGTTTGGGCATACATAATATTCTGCTGATCCATCTGGTTCATAGGTATATACAAACTATATAGTTTAATGAAACTTTATTAATTCTCATGCAATTTATTCGTTATAAAAAATAAACATAAACTATTTATTATATTTTGAGCAAAAAAGTAATGATCCCATTAATGTCGAAGATGTACACTAACCAGTCGAATATCATGCTTCGATTCCAAGTAATGAATTTATTAATATGCTATTTTTTTGTATAGATAATTGCAAATGATGAACATTAATTCTAATTCTCCACAATTCAACTGTAGAGCATGTAGATGCAGGTAACACTGAATAGGTTGAGCCTGGATAGGATAATGATGAACATGATGATGTTCCCATGCCAGGTAAAAAAACACCTTTGTACTATTTTTTTAAATGAATTACTTGTAGTTATAAAAATAAAAATAAATTAATGAAACATTTTCACATTATTGCAGCAATTTCAAGCCCCTCACCGCAAGTTCAACCTGGCGAGCAATCTACTAGGGAGACCAATCAGCAAATTTCAGAAGATGTGATTCTTGGTAATTATGTATCTAGTGGAAAATGAGAGATTAGTGACCAAATAAATGACCAAAATCTGCATATCAATGACCACTTTTGGTTTGGCGATCGTTGGTGGAAAACTAGAATATGACCAAATTTGGTCACGTAATAAAAGACCGTAAATTAGCTACTAAAATTGATTTTTGGTCATTGATATGCGAATTTTGGTCATTTTTTTTGTCATTTATATCTCATTATTTGGTCACGTATCTATCAATTTTTGGTCATTTTATATGCAAATTTTGGTCATTAATCTCTTTTATTGGTCACTAATTTAGTCATTTTAGTCATTTTATGTGTGGTTATTATATTTTAGTGGTTTTAATGGTGTCCATTATTAATCAATATAAATTTTTAATATGATATTATGTTTCAATCAAAAAAAGAATCATACATTATTTATCATCATCTAATACACATGTGAATTATGCAATGTCGCATTAATTAGTTAATTACAACACTTATAAATAATATAAAGTACAACTGTTCGGGTACACAGGGTACTCCCAAAAGACCGAACACCTTCAGAAACTGCTTCAAACAAATAGATCATAGATCAACACACTGATTTGTGTCACGTGGTTAAAACCCTCAAGAGGGAAACAGTCCACGGCCCCAGCCAAGTAGCTACTTGGAGCAATTTATTATGCAAAAGAAAGAAAGTTACATGAGCTTCTCATAATCGATCAACTAGCCAAGGACCCTCTATGGTCTTTAAATAGAGATCATAGACCAATCAGGTGTTAAGCCATGGATCAATGGTAGGTATGATCTAAGAGAATTTGAACCGTCGGATTACTCTATGTCTAGAACATATCGTAACTGTCGGATTAGAATATTTACAAAGGCATACTAATGCATACTAAAAAAACACACTTTTACCTAACGGATATATTACACAAGTTGATCTTAACTAACTCCTAAGTGTCTAAATATCCTAACATCCCCCCTTAAGAACAACTTGGGATAGGATTGAATGATTTACAAAAGTGACACTATTAGGAGAAGGACGGAGGCATTAGAGCCTATCCCCCCCTAAGGACACATTCCTGAACTCGTAACATAGACCAAAGTTTAGAAAACTTCGCTTCTGTAAGAGACTTGGTGAAGATGTCTACAACTGGATCATCGGTTGGGCAATAGAGCACTTCAATAACACGATCATGAACAAGATTTCTGATGAAGTGCATGTGTAGCTCAATGTGTTTGCTGCACTGATGTAGAAATGGATCTTTGGAAAGCTTGATGGCACTTTGATTGTCGGACCAAAGTGGGGTAGGTTGATGCTGCTCGTATCCAAACTCTGAAAGGATCTGTCGAAGCCATAAAGCTTCCTGAATGGCATTAACTGCGGCTCGATATTCTGCTTCTGCTGAAGAAAGAGAAAAATCTTGTTGTTTCTTACAAGCCCAAGTGACAAGTCCAGATCCCAGAGGGAAAACATAACCTGCAGTAGACTTTCGATCATCAGGATCGCCAGCCCAATATGAATCAGTGAAACCAACCAACAAAGGTTTCCCCCCTGTATTGTAATGAATCCCAAACTAAATTGTACCTCGAATATATCGAAGTATTCTTTTTGCTGCTTTCCAGTGACTTTCATGAGGAGTTTGCATATAATGGGCAACATGACCAATGGCAAAGGAAAGGTGAGGGAGTGAATGAGTCAAGTATAAAAGACTACCAACAAGATGACGATACAAGGTGGCATCTACTTCAGGGGAAGTACAAGTGGCAGAAAGTTTGACTCCAAAATAGAAGGGAGAAGGGGTTGGTTTACAATCCTCTATGTGGAAGCAACGAAGAAGGTCACAAGCAGACTTAGACTAGGAAAGAAAGATTCCTTCTTTGGTTTGCAAGACTTGGAGACCAAGAAAATAATGCAAATGTCCTAAGTCTGACATTTCAAATTTTTTCTTAAGACTGGATTTCACATGGGTTATAAATTTAGGGTCACTACCTGTAAGGATAAGATCATCAACATAAAGAACAAGTATGATGAGATGATTTCCTACTTTCTTGGTATAGACATTGGGGTCAGAATGGCATCTAGAAAAACCAGTGTCAAGGAGAAAGCTATCCATTTTGGCATACCAAGCTCTAGGAGCTTGCTTAAGGTCATATAAGGATTTCTTAAGGAGACAAACAAGGCTAGAGCTATTCTGAACATATCCAGGAGGTTGTTCCATGGAAATTTCCTCATGTAAATCACCATGTAAGAAGGCAGACTTGACATCCATTTGATGGAATTCCCATTTATGTAAGGCTGGAAGGAAAAGAACAAGGCGGATGGAGTTCATTTTTGCTACAGGGGTAAAGGTTTCATTTTAGTCAATCCCTTCAACTTGGGAAAAACCTTTGGCAACTAAACTTTCCCTAAGTCTTTCAACACTTCCATCTGATGCATACTTAGTTCTGTAGACCCATTTACATCTGATAAGTTTTCTTCCTTTTGGAAGAGGAACGAGATCCCAAGTATCGTTTACCATTAAGGAACGATATTCTTCATCCATAGCTGCATCCCAATCTGGATTTCCTGAAGCTTCTACAAAAGTTTCTGGATCATGATTCTCAGAAACTTGAGCCAAAAGAAAAGAGGCTCGCTGAAACTGAGAACGTGTTTGACGTTGATCTCTAGGATCACTAGCAAGATCACTAGCTGCTTCACATGTTGAACGGACCCATCGACGAAGTATTGGTGCTGGTACAATTGGAGGAACATGAGCAAGTGGAGGTGGATTTTCATCCTCACTGTCATCATCAGAAACTGGAGTTGAAAACCTGTTATAAAAAGAAGAAGAAGAAGGCATAATCGTCGAATCGGGCTTGCAAGCCAAAGATGGCACACCCGCCAAGTTAGGCTCACAAGCCAAGATATTTTCATCAAATTTAACATCTCTTCTAATGATTATATCATGATAATGTGGTTGAATAATTCTATAACCTTTTACATCTTCAGAATATCCAAAAAATATGCACTTTTCACTTTTAGGCTGCAATGCTTTCCATTTTTAATCCGAAATGTGAGCCCATGCTTCACAACCAAACACACGAAAGTGACTTACATCTGGTTTAATTTTACTCCATGCTTCTTCCAGTGTTATACCTTGTAAAACTTTAGTGGGTGTGCGATTAACTATGTAATTTGCACAATTTATGGCCTCAGCCCAATGTTGAAGACTTAGTCCCTTAGATTGTATCATACAATTAGCCATTTCTTTTAAAGTGCGGTTCTTCCGTTCAGCTACACCATTTTGTTGTGGTGTATATGGAACAATGTGTTGTTGTTGGATTCCTTGTCCAGTGCAAAAAGTAGTGAACTTGTTGTTAACATATTCTCCTCCATTGTCAAATATTAACTTAATAATTTGATGACCAGATTGTTTTTCAACAAGGACCTTGTAGGCCAAGAACATGTTAAATACTTCGCTCTTAAGTTTTAGAAAGTAAACCCAAGTGTGTCTAGAGTAGTCATCAATGAAAGTTAAGAAATATTTGAAACCAGAAAAGAAAGCAGATGCAAGAGGGCCACACAAGTCACTATGCACAAGCTCTAAGGGAACCGAGGCGTGCCAAAAGGCACATTTGTCAAAACTATCCCGATGATGTTTTCCAAGTACACAACTGGAACAAACACCATCCTTGCAAGATACTAGCGGAAGACTAGTCACCATATTGTCTTTACATAGTTGTTGCAATGAGCGATAATTTAAGTGACCAAATCACTCATGCCAAAGTTTGCTCAAGTTATCACTATGAGCAACAAAAACTGAAGGAAAAGGTTGTGACCCAAAGTTGTTAAATTTGTATAACCTGGTAATATCATCAACAGTTCCAATAGCAAGGAAATTTTGAGGATTTTTAAAATCCTTGATTACAACTTGGTGAGGTGTAAACGTCACAGTTTTACCTTCACCTGAGTGAGTAATTTGATAGACTGATAACAAATTGCAGGAAATTTTTGGAACACATAGTACATCACTGAAATGACCATTTTCTACTAGAACTGTTCTAGATCCTACAACACTTAGAGATCTATCATCACCAACAAATATTTGTTTGATGTTACATTCATGCATAGTAAAAAACATGGCTTTATCCTTAGAGATATGATAAGATGCTCCAGAATCAATGAGCCATTCAATTGAAGTAGAAGAAGAAGATGCAGTGTAAGAGTAACCGGAAGCACAAAGTGCATGTCCATGAAAGTTAGATTCTGAAGACAAATCTAGGTTGATGTGGTGCTTCTTCATTGCTGCTTCCAAGGTTGCCCTCTTTTTAAAACACTTAGATTCATCATGATTATCTTTTCCACAAAAATTGCAATGACGTTCAGTATTCTTTCTTTTTGGTTTGGATCCTTTGTCATTTTTTAAAGAAGGAGCTGACTGAGAGGGTTTGGGACCCTTGTTGTTTGGATTATTATTGCGAAAATTTTGTTTCTTGGGAGGCTTGGACTTTTCTTTCTTTTGGGACAATAAGGCTTTCCCAGATGTATCTGCATTGTTATTCATTCCAAGATGAATGAGCTTATATTGCTCTCTAATTAAGGAATCACAAAAGGATTCAAGACTAGGCTCTTGATAGCTAGCTGCAGTCAAGGATTCTTTCATGGAGTAGAATGTAGACAGAAAAACAGAATATGCAGGTCCAATTTTGGAAAGAATAAGATAAATACATTGTTTGTCTTCTTTCTTAATCTTGCATTCTGCACATAAGAGTCTAAGAGTTTTATACTTAGATAAATAGTCTTGAATCCATAAAAAATCATTTGGATTCAAGGAAATCAACTCATTCTCGAGTTGATGACCCCGAATTTCATTGTGTTTACTAAACACAGCTTCCAACTTTTCCCAAGCTTTATCAGGTTCATCAATTTCAGATATGTGGAATCGCAAATCAATAGAGATTGACATCCCAATCAATCCACGAGCTTCATCACATCTATTTTTTTATTTAATTTTCTTATCATCATTAGTGGGTTCAGTTTCTTTCCCTGAGGTTATCCTGAAAATTTCCCTACTTCGTAGAACATCTTCCATACGAGATTTCCATGAGAAATAGTTAGAACTTGTAAGTATAATATCACAAGAGGTGGCCATATTGTAAACTAATGGCTGAAAGAATAGAAACTAACTATCTAGATGCAAAGATCTCGAAAAAATATGCGGTTTAAAAAAAACGACACTGAAAACTGATTCTGGATGATGAAGTTATGCATGATCAAAGAAAATGTTGGAGATGTCCCCAATAGTGACGTGGCAGATATTAACTTGACCAGCTAAAAAAAAGAAGCCCCCTCTTCCCAAGATCAACCTTTGACAATCACTTTTACAATAAAGTTGTTTTGAAGTGAATCACTTTTGTAGAATAAGTGATGTTCACTTTTACAATAATGTAACTTTTAAATAGTGCGGCAATAAATTAAAAGACTTAAGTGACTCACTTTTATTTTATTTTATTTATGTGAGATGCACTTTTACAATAAAGTAACTTGAAAATAGAATTTGCATGCACTAAAAAGTAGTTTGATAAGACTTGAACTCAAGACTTATCAAGGAGTTAAGCAACTTTGGACCAAGTGAACTAAGTTTGAAAGGTACGTAAAAGTATGGAAAGAGGAAAGGGACTTTTTTCTTTCTTTCTTTCTTTCTTTTTTAACTCTTCTCTCTCATTCTCTGTGCTTGCTTTCTTTTCCTGCAAATCACACAAAAAATGAAAAAACAAAAACAAAACAAAAAATTCCACACAATGAGGTTAAATATTGGTTCGCTTACCCGGAAAGTCTACGTTTTCAAGTTTTGTCGTTGTTTCTGATTTGTCGTGTTCGCACAAGGTGCATGGCAAAGAGCATATGCAGCCGAGAAGACAAAAAAAAAAGTTTCCCTCGCTGTTTCTGATTCACCGCGATCGCGCAAGGTGCACGGCAAAGAGCATATGCAGCCAGGGAAGGCAACAGTCCGACACTAAAACAAAAAAGATATAATAATAATATTGATAAAATATGAGAGATTTAAAAAAAATAAAACAAATCCGTCATTGTAATATTATACCTTCAGATTTGCCGAAATGGGTTTCTGGAACAAACGGAAATGGTTTTCGGTGAAACAAAAATTGTTTTCAAATGGAAACGGTGCTCCGAGCGCAATAGAACAGCTCCCACAGGCCACAAACGCACAGAAAATCTAGAACCATAAACCCTTTCAAAGTTTCGGCAACACCGGTTCCAGATCTTGATCAAAACCGAAAGAAGTTCTTCATAAAAGCTCTGATACCATGTTTGGGTACACAACTCCCAAAAGACCGAACACCTTCAGAAACCGCTTCACACAAATAGATTCCAAATAAACACACCGATATTTGTCACATGGTTAAAACCCTCGAGAGGGAAACAGTCCACGGCCCCAGCCAAATAGCTACTTGGAGCAATTTATTATGCAAAATAAAGAAAGTTACATGAGCTTCTCATAATCGATCAACTAGCCAAGGACCCTCTATACTCTTTAAATAGAAATCATAGACCAATTGGGTTTAAGTTCACGGATCAATGGTAGGTATGATCTAAGAGAAGTTGAACAGTCAAATTACTCTATGTCTAGAACATATCGTAACCGTCGGATTAGAATATTTACAAATGCATACTAATGCATACTAAAGAAACACACTTTTACCTAACGGATATATTACACAAGTTGATCTTAACTAATTCCTAAGTGTCTAAATATCCTACCAACAACCATATAAGTTTTAAACCGCACAAATTATATTATATAAAATGTCAAGTATTACAATAAATATGAGTTTTCTCAAAAACTATCTCCATACAAGTTTACATGAAAATCATCTAGTACATCGATGACTTTTCAAAATATTACATTGGCTAAACCATCCCACTTGTACTTGACTGCTAAGCCATACTTAGATCCTGTGAAAGCTTTGAAACCATAGTTAGAAGCTTGAAACCCTCAGCAACAGGTTCTTCATACTCAATGGCCCACTTTCTAAGATTTCTATCTGCGCACGTGCTTTTTTATCCACATTGCACGTGCTTCTGAGCTTTACATTTTCACATGTACTTTTGTATCCACATTGCAGCAGCCTCCCTCCTCATGTTGTTATAAAGCTTGTGAGTAAGGTTACCAACAAAACATGTTAAGCAATAAATTTTGTTGCTCGCTAAAAAGAGAAAACAAATAACTGAAAAAATGTACATAGTAATTTCACAAGATTTAACATGGAAAAAAGAAACAATTCCAACAAAAAATAGATGTACTCAAAATGCATAAACATATAGAACCAACAGACCTTCAAATACATGAACATGAAATATCTCTCCACAAGACTTGAAGATCAATGGCAGCATTGCGCAAAGCAAGAAATTCTTTCCGACCAATATATGAACGAACTTTGCACTGAATATTTTTTGTCGAATTTCTCAATACCTTAGTTCTTCTAACATCTAATTCAGCCATTTGACCCGCTCTGAGAAAAACCTTGGTTTTTCCTATCTGAATAGTAAAACCAATTTTAGGTTGTTTTTATTAGCATTTTAACTGAATAAAACAATGGTGAAAATCCATAGCCTTAGAACATATACACTTCAATCCTATTCTGAATCACACTGAAAAAGATGCAATCCTAAACCTAAAAAAAGCACAAAATTGAAGGGCATATAGAAAATTCCATGTGGAGTGAACATAACAATGGTCGTAATATTTTTCAAGCTGGCTTACCGAGATATGGGAAAAAAAAATCTTTCCATTAGTGTGGACCTCTCAAGTCATGGCAAACAAAGGTGGCTACTGAGCACAAAGTTATGTTTGATCCTTTGACTTTACAAGCTCAGAGTTATGCTGAGGGGCATTGAGAATCTCTTACGGATCTTTGAAATCATAACAAAGGATAATGACAAATTCAAGTGTACATTTTTCATTATGATAACAAACTCAGTTACCTAAGACTTCAAACATTGCCTTGATTTATTTCACCTGGGAATATTTTCGATGCATCGATACTCACCATCACAAACTACCATGAATAGTAGAAAAGTTTCTTTTTCCATGTCTTGTAGAACGAAAATGATAAAAATAACAAGATACAGCTTCCCCATTTTGAAAATATTAAGCAATGAATATATAACAGAGAATAGAGTCCATTTATTAATGTGTCTTTATTCATGCCTAAAATGGTCACTTCTAATAAAAATAACAAGATACATCTTTCCAATTTTGAAAATCATAAGTAAAGAATATATGCTGACACATAAAATGGCATCATTTCATTAGGAACACCTCTTTTTTCAAATTTGTCTATTCAAATAACAAGTGCCAACCATATTTTTTATTTTTTAGTAATCTTCCTAAAGCCAATTACAAGTCACAACCATGAATCCAAGTTTTATGTCGAACATTGCATTTGTAATACTAACAAATTCTCAGCTCATTAGCCATACTTTCACACTGTAAAGTTTCTCTTCACATACTTGAAGGATCAAAGCTGAAGAAAGGATTTACTCTATTGGCATCAAGAAACAACTCTTATCAGAGCAATATGAAAATTGGCATAATGTTGCAGTTGCATTTGTTGAAAAAGTTGGTCCGCAATAAAGCATCATGGCTGCATTGTTTGATAGAAAATTCTCCATCATGCAAAACCTATGATGACTATAACATATTCTCTATTCAAAAAATTATTTAGGGGTCTAAACACAACATAACTTACAATCACACTTGATCATACAATCACACTTGATTGTTATTCAGACTCTACATATATGAGAAGATATATTAGGCATGTGAGACAACCAAACATGTTGCTCGCGGATCTCCCAATTGAAATATTATATTGCAGCATCTGTTGGCGAATTAAATTATGAATTTTTGCATGGCGCAATCACTTTCGATGAAGCCAACTCTATATACTTGATGCAAGATTTCAACTATTCCTTACTAGAACTTTATAATACTAACTTCTTTCCTAAAATTGGGTTATTTAGATTCAATCCAAAACCTGAAGACAGAAATTCTGGTCAATATGTGATCAAATGTCATTTTTGGATATATAAACAACTACTATATGAACTCTACTCTCTGCAGAATTTCAGATGAATTAATACGACTATTGAAAATTTATAATGCTTACGAGTACCAAAAATGCAAGGAATCCATAGACATCATAGAATGATTGACTATCCTATCACCCTGAGAATACCCCTGAAGCACTAGAGTTAGCTTGACTACAAAATAAAAAATGAATCCTAATGGCTTCCATCTCTGTGAGCTTTGAATATGCATAATAGACAACAATGTTGCAACCAATACCAATATAATATTTTTTCAGGAAATAGAAGTTCCTCGCATACAAAAAGTAGTTGTACCCATTTGTTCCTTATTGAGAAGGAAGGCAGGGGGGGTAAATGAGGCTAAATTTTCATTTTTGACAGACCTCATAATTAGAGCATTACAATAAAATCAATGTAAAAATATACAAAATAACACCATTTCTAAAAGACAGAGAAAAAGAAACTTTTTGGATTGGACAACCAAGAAAATACACCCTTTAGGCTTTAAAATCCATTTCAGTAATAGATTTGTATTAAGGAATCCATATCCTATTTTTTTTTCAATGTTCCACTCCATTAAAACCAGAATCATACAAGTCTCTTCTTTCAAATTGCCATACCCAAGAATGTATAATGCACAAGTACAAAAATTGAAAGCTAGAACCACAAAGTCAGTGTAATTACCTGCAGTCAGATTAATCCATACATGGTTCTTATTTCCAATTCCTATCGCATTTTCATTGTACTTCTATAGAATGGATTATCCTCAAACCACTAAAAATTGTCCTTGGGTGACTCGAGCACCTTCAAACCTTATATATTCAACCAAATCAGCAAATGTTAAAAATAATGTTCTTTCACAGAGATCGTCCTTGACCCCAAGTTTTAACTTTAAATCCAATCTAGGTTTGAGAACCAAAATCATTTCTACTCAGCAATTGACCACATACCATTTTTTATTTTACTTCTTTATTATCCAATGTTTATATATATTCTCGGTAAAAGAATATGAACAACAAAAGCTCATTTAAATCGGCCAAGATTCTGGTGAAATTTTTCTGTCCAAGTCCTATTTATCAAACCAAGTCCGGTTACTATTACTACATATATATCATATTCCTATGCACAAACTCCTTGGGGCAATACCATCATGAATTTTTCCCGTTGACTTTGTTGCTGCTATAACACGTACTCTGCATTTTTTTATCAAGTTAGACTACAGTAAGTAATACTAAATTTTCTTCCTTCACCAGTGTTTTCTTGATCGTCTTCTTATCGTAGTACTATCTGCAAGGATACTTTGAAATTTATCCACTTATGTTCAACTTCGAAATCCCTTTTTCACAGAGCCTAGTTATATGGGAAACTTATCACAATTCACTACCTCCTTACAACTCCCTCATCCCCAGACCCACTCAAAATAAATAATATTAACTAATTTGGATATTGAAAATTTTGTAAGCTGACAGGTTAATAGTTATTGTTATTGCAACTAAATTAAAACAAAAAAAAACACTAAAATCCAAAACATGTTGAAAAAGTGAAATACCATGACTGTACGGCTTCGAGAAAGAGGCAACTCCTAAAGAAAATTTTCAAACGCATCTAGCTGTACTCTTCCCTTAACTTCAACACACTTGGACCAATATTTTGCTGAGGTTTTCTCACCACTGAATCCAACCAACCTCAAGTCAGAATCTATCAGTTGCAGTTCATCTTTACAACTAATTCATATAAAAATTAAATCATTGAAAAGTAGATATAATAATAATACAAAAACTAAAATCTAAAATGAAAAGATGTCTTTAAATTTCAAGGGTAAACCATCAATCAAGTCCACATATATAATTTCTACAAAACAACATTCAGACACAAATGAGGTCAAACTAAGAATTTCACAGATACTGATGACCTTGAAAAATAGTTACCCAAAACACTTGAATCTCAACATGATGAAATTAATAGAAATCCACAAATGAAGTTTCTAGAGTTTATATTCAACAAGGATATCCATACCTTTTGAAAACAACAAAAATTGTTTCAATGACAAAGGGATTTAATTGTACAGTTCTCTCCCAAAGTGTTTCATAAGATGACGATTGAGCTGAACTCTCGGATTTCCACTCATTCAGGCCATCAAAATATTTCATTTTCCTACTAAGGATTTCACTTTTCCCTTCTCCAATGAGCATTCTCTTATGGGAGACAAAAAGATCATCTAATAAATCAGATTTTCCTTCCTCCAAATTACCTTGAATGGTGTTTTCCCATTCTATAGATTCTTCATTTTGGATTGCATTAACAACTTTTGCATATTCAATAGATTAATCTCCCCTTTGAACCTATATATTCATCAAGAGACATTATTTCTGGAAGTTCCTTTTGTTCCCTCATTACCTCTTCAATAAAAATTTTAGCTGCACTCATGTCTGATGCATTTACCTCAAATACTTGACCAGAGGATGTACATGATGGAAAATAACCAGGGGAATCCGCACCACTTCCAATTTCATTATGGTCAAGACTATCAACTGCACTAGCAACTTCATCCACATTTGTGACTTCATTGATTTGAGTAGGGTCATGTTTAACTTGGAGTTAGAGTTGTCCACCAACAGCTACTTCTGGAGCTACTTCATCCTATTCAACTTCCACTTGAAATTCTCCTTGTGTGTTTTCTTAACTATCCTTCTATAATCAACATCTAAGTCAGGTAGAACTATCATATAATCAATCTCCTTTGCTTTGGAAATCCTCCATTGTGATGATTCCTTGGATGCTAATTTCTCTGCAGTCATGCAACAAAGACGTTCAGGAGTGATTTCACCTTAAACAAAGCGTACCCTTAACTCAGGGTTGTTTATATATTTAATATTAAATAGAAGAGACCTTTCCTTTTCCTTGTATTTCTTGTTAACACTTCCTTCCTCCAAATTACCTTGAAGGGTGTTTTCCAATTCTGTAGATTCTTCATTCTGAATTGCATTAAGAACTTCTGCATCTTCAATAGATTGATCTCCCTTAAACCTATATATTCATCAAGAGACATTATTTTAGAAAGTTCCTTGTGTTCCCTCATTACCTCTTCAATAACAATTTCAGCTGCACTCATGTCTGATGCATTTACCTTAACTACTTGAGAGGAGTACACAATCTGCGAGGCAATATGTATACATCAAAATGTTATGTTTTTAAATTATTTTAGTGAGTATTTTGGTTTTGTTAGGTAATTTTTAGTATGGTTTTGATGTAGGGTTATGTCAGGGGAACCTCCCTCATAGTAGATGTTAGTAGACCTGCCTCAAGGCAGAAGGTATAGATCAATATTTCCATTGTTAAAATTTTGGATGGAAAAACATATCTGTTGTTATGTTTTTTCAATAGTATATTCGGTTCATTTATATAATCTTATATATTTTTTATGCAAAGTGTTGATCTAGGAAGCCACCCGAAAATTGATCAAATGAATGTAGACTCAGGGAAAAAAGTAAGCATGAATGTAATTCTACATTTTAAATACTTTAAATATGTACACATGTATAACGTGTAGCATAATGTTTATTTTGTTACGTATTTTTTTATTTTTATGTTTGCATTCATTATGATAATGTTGTCTACTTTTTTTGCAGGTTGATGATCGGGGAAAGTCCCCGGTTGTTGATCAGATGACTGGAGCCTCGGGGAAATAGGTAAACCTAAATGCAATTCTACATTTTAAATACTTCAAAATTGTACACATATAAAACATGTAACATAATGTTTATTTTGTTATGTATTTTTTTTGTTTTAAGATTGCATTCATTCTGATAATGTTGTATACTATTTTTGCAGGTTGTTGATCAGGGAAAGTCCCCAACTATTGATCATACCACACCGTCATCTAGGCATCAGGTAAACCTAGATGTAATTCTAGGAATCTATCATGATAGATATTTTTTGTTACTATAATTTTTTGCACAGACTATTGCTTCAACAACTAAGCAATGTTTTATATATTTTTGTTGCAGACATATGATTCAGTCTATGAAACAACAACTCAGTAGTCTTTATATTTTGATGTCTACCAATTGTTCAATGATGTTGGCATTGGTTCTTCTATAGACCCGTTGAAGGTGCTACAAAAGACCTTGAAAAAACAACATGAGGAAATGGTTCGTCTAGCATTGACACTTCCACAGACAGACGGGATCAAAGCAAAGGTTAAATTGTTGATCCAGATATGTCAGTCCTTGAGAGTAAGTTGTAGAATCATAATGTAAACTCATTTAGAATTTTTTAATTTTTAATTTTATATGATAGTGAACTTATAATACAATGGTTTGTATTTACAGGATATTCTACAACCTCACACTGGTGGTGAAGGCGGTGTTGGTCCCAGTGACCAAACCACTCCATATAGACCACATACTGCGCCCTTTTTGTCCACTGAACAATCGAAAACATGCTCTGTGACACCTCCTAAGGCCAGTAGAGCATGCAGTCGGTGTTGACCGACCCACAATAGATCCTGCAGAAGAAGGGGTGGAGGCAAGGTTTGATACTAATGCTAATGCTGAAGCAACATTTCTTATATCTTTTCGTGTCACTTGCATGGGTTAAATAGTGAAAACATTTTTGGTGAACGAGGAACTCATTCCAATAAAGAAAAAGAATATTCTGGGTAATTATAGATTGTTCAATTTACTTTTTATAATTTGTTTCTAATATACCGATAAATTTTTTTGATGTTGACTAATGATGGCATGGTTGTTTTGAAATAAATGATGTATTTTATAAAAATCTAAATGATTTGGACTTGGAGATATTCGGGCCCACAATCCACACAAGGTGGGATAGACAGCCAAAATCTTTAAAGTATGAGCTTACTAATTAGTTGGTTGGCCTGTTCAGCAAAGATACCTTCGATACATCGAAGGTCCTAAATAAAGATGGACAACATCTAAAGATTGTCCGAGACCAATATAGGGTTCACTTAGAAAAGAACCCTAGGTATGAGCGCACTATGATGATTCCATCACAAGAGTGGAAAGCACTAGTGGAATATGGAAAAGAGAAGGGTCTGAGAAAAGAGGATAAGATACCACCAGGCACAGGGAGGTGTGCAATACATTCCATAATGTAATGGTAAGCCTTATTATTATTAATTTTTATATCGAAATTGGAACATCGACTAACATAATTCAACACTTGATTAGGTTGTCAGACACATCAAAGGCCACAAAGGCAAGACTGGAGAAAATTGGTCAGCATAAGCTTGGACATGGTGGTTATTCGAACTTGGAGGAACGATTTGTAAGTATCGAAAACCCGATACTGCATCCAAATAATAAATAGAAAATTATTTTTGTTTTATTCTGGCGCAAAATCTAAAATTAATGACATTATGCAAATATGCAGGCCGACCGATTCAAAGAGCTACCCACTCAGGAAAACTTGAAGCTTGGCTTCCAACACGGCTTTGAAGCTGTTGTTGAACACCGAAGAAGCTTGCTTGGGCATACATGATATTCTGCTGATCCATCTGGTTCACAGGTATATAAAAACTATATAGTTCAATGAAAATTTATTAATTCTCATGCAATTTATTCGTTATAAAAAATTAACATAAAATATTTATTCTAGTTTGAGCAGGAAAGTAATGATCCCATTAATGTCGAAGATGTACACTAACCAGTCGAATATCATGCTTCGATTCCTAGTAATGAATTTATTAATATGCTATTTTTTTGTATAGATAATTGCAGATGATGAACATTAATTCTAATTCTCCACAATTCAACTGTAGAGCATGTAGATGCGGGTAACACTGAATAGGTTGAGCCTGGATAGGATAATGATGAACATGATGATGTGCCCATGCTAGGTAAAAAAACACCTTTGTACTATTTTTTTAAATGAATTACTAGTAGTTATAAAAATAAAAATAAATTAATGAAACATTTTCACATTATTGCAGCAATTCCAAGCCCCTCACCGCAAGTTCAACCTGGAGAGCAATCTACTAGGGAGACCGATCAGCAAATCTCAGAAGATGTGATTCTTGCTAATTATGTCTCTAGTGGAAAATGAGAGATTAGTGACCAAACAAATTACCAAAATCCGCATATCAATGACCACTTTTGGTTTGGCGATCGTTGGTGGCAAACTAGAATATGACCAAATTTGGTCGCGTAATAAAAGACCGTAAATTAGCTACTAAAATTGATTTTTGGTCATTGATATGCGAATTTCGGTCATTTTTTGGGTCATTTATATCTCATTATTTGGTCACGTATCTATCAATTTTTGGTCATTTTATATGCGAATTTTGGTCATTAATCTCATTTATTGGTCACTAATTCAGTCATTTTTAGTCGTTTTATGCGTGGTTATTATATTTTAGTAGTTTTAATGATGTCCATTATTAATCAATATAAATTTTTAATATGATATTATGTTTAAATTAGAAAAAAAATCATACATTATTTATCATCATCTAATACACATTTGAATTATGCAATGTCGCATTAATCGGTTAATTACAACACTTATAAATAATATAAACTACAAATGTTCGAGTACACAGGGTACTCCCAAAAGACCGAACATCTTCAGAAACCGCTTCACACAAATAGATCACAAATAAACACACCGATGTTTGTCACGTGGTTAAAACCCTCGAGAGGGAAACAGTCCATGGCCCCAGCCAAATAGCTACTTGGAGCAATATATTATGCAAAAGAAAGAAAGTTACATGAGCTTCTCATAAACGATCAACTAGCCAAGGACCCTCTATGCTCTTTAAATAGAGAACATAAACCAATCAGGTGTTAAGCCATGAATCAATGGTAAGTATGAACTAAGAGAAGTTGAACTGTCGGATTACTCTATGTCTAGAACATATCGTAACCATTAGATTAGAATATTTACAAATGCATACTAAAGAAACACACTTTTACCTGACGGATATATTACACAAGTTGATCTTAACTAACTCCTAAGTGTCTAAATATCCTAACATCCCCCCTTAAGAACAACTTGGGATAGGATTTAAGGATTTACAAAAGTGAGACTATTAGGAGAAGGAAGGAGGCATTAGAGCCTATCCCCCCTTAAGGACACATTCCTGAACTCCTAACATAGACCGAAGTTTAGAAAACTTCGCTTCTGTAAGAGACTTGGTGAATATGTCTGCAACTTGATCATCTGTTGGGCAATAGAGCACTTCAATAACACGATCATGAACAATATTTCTGATGAAGTGCATGTGTAACTCAATGTGTTTGCTGCGCTAATGTAGAACTGGATCTTTGGCAAGCTTGATGGCACTTTGATTATCACACCAAAGTGAGGTAGGCTGCTGCTGCTCGTATCCAAACTTTGAAAGGATCTGTCGAAGCCATAAAGCTTCCTGACTGGCATTAACTACGGCTTGATATTCTGCTTCTGCTGAAGAAAGAGCAAGACCTTGTTGTTTCTTACAAGCCCAAGTGACAGGTCTAGATCCTAGACTGAAAACATAACCTACAGTAGACTTTCGATCATCAGGATCATCGGCCCAATCTGAATCAGTCAAACCAACCAACAAAGGTTTCCCCCTTGTATTGTAATGAATCCCAAACTGAATTGTACCTTGAATATATCGAAGTATTATTTTTGCTGCTTTCCAGTGACTTTCATGAGGATTTTGCATATAACGGGCAACACGGCCTATGGCAAAGGAAAGGTCAGGATGGGAATGAGTCAACTATAAAAGACTAGCAACAAGCTGATGATACAAGGTGGCATCTACTTCAGGGGAAGTACAAGTGGCAGAAAGTTTGACTCTAGACTGGAAGGGAGAAGGGGCTGGTTTACAATCTTCCATGTGGATCGACAAAAAAGGTCACAAGCGTACTTAGACTGGGAAAGAAATATTCCTTCTTTGGTTTGCAAGACTTGGAGACCAAGAAAATAATGCAAATGTCCTAAGTCTGACATTTCAAAATTTTGCTTAAGACTGGATTTCACATGGGTTATAAGTTTAGGGTCACTACCAGTAAGGATAATATCATCTACATAAAGAACAAGTATGATGAGATGGTTTCCTACTTTCTTGGTATAGACATTGTTGTCAGAATGGCATCTAGAAAAACCAGTGTCAAGAAGAAAGCTATCCATTTTGGCATACAAAGCTCTAGGAGCTTGCTTAAGGCCATATAAGGAGTTCTTAAGGAGACAAACAAGGCTAGAGTTATTCTGAACATATCCAGGAGGTTGTTCCATGTAAATTTCCTCATGTAAATCACCATGTAAGAAGGCATACTTGACATCCATTTGATGGACTTCCCAGTTATGTAAGGCTGCAAGGGAAAGAACAAGGCGGATGGAGTTCATTTTCACTACAGGGGAAAAGGTTTCATTGTAGTCAATCCCTTCAACTTGGGAAAAACCTTTGGCAACTAACCTTTCCTTAAGTCTTTCAACACTTCCATCTGTTGCATACTTAGTTCTATAGACCCATTTACATCTGACAAGTTTTCTTCCTTTTGGAAGAGGAACGAGATCCCAAGTATCGTTTGCCATTAAGGAACGATATTCTTCATCCATAGCTGCATCCCAATATGGATTTCCTGAATCTTCTGCAAAAGTTTTTGGATCATGATTCTCAGAAACTTGAGCCAAAAGAGAAGAGGCTCGCTAAAAATGAGAACGTGTTTGACATTGATCTCTAGGATCACCAGCAAGATCACCAGTTGCTTCACATGTTGAACGGACCCATCGAGGAAGTATTGGTGCTAGTGCAATTGGAGGAACATAAGTAGACGAAGGTGGATTTTCATCCTCACTGTCATCATCATAAACTGGAGTTGGAAACCTGTCAAGGAAGCTGGAAGAATAAGAAGAAGAAGGCACAATCGTCGAATCAGGCTCGCAGGCCAAAGATAGCACACCCGCCAAGTTAGGCTCGCGGGCCAAGAGATTTTCATCAAATTTAACATCTCTTCTAATGATTATATCATGAGAATATGGCTGAAGAAGTCTATAACCTTTTACATCTTTAGAATATCCAACAAATATGCACTTTTCACTTTTAGGCTACAATGCTTTCCGTTTTCCATCTGGAATGTGAGCCCATGCTTCACAACCAAACACACGAAAGTGACTTACATCTCGTTTAATTTTACTCCATGCTTCTTCTAGTGTTATACCTTGTAAAACTTTAGTGGGTGTGCGATTAACTATGTAATTTGCACAATTTATGGCCTTAGCCCAATATTGAAGACTTAGTCCCTTAGATTAGATCATACAATTAGCCATTTCTTTTAAAGTGTGGTTCTTCTGTTCAGCTACACCATTTTGTTGTGGTGTATATGGAACAGTGTGTTGTTGTTGGATTCCTTGTTCAGTGCAAAAAGTAGTGAACTTGTTGTTAACATATTCTCCTCCATTGTCAGATCTTCACTTAATAATTTGATGACTAGATTGTTTTTCAACAAGGGCCTTGTAGGCAAAGAACGTGTTAAATACTTCCCTCTTAAGTTTTAGGAAGTATACCCAAGTGCGGCTGGAGTAGTCATCAATGAAAGTTAAGAAATATTTGAAACCAAAAAAGGAAGCAGATGGAAGAGGGCCACACAAGTCACTATGCACAAGCTCCAAGGGAACCGAGGCGTGCCAAGAGGCACGTTTGTCAAAACTATCCCGATGATGTTTTCCGAGTACACAACAGGAACAAACACCATCCTTGTAAGATACCAGCGGAAGGCCAATCACCATATTCTCTTTACATAGTTGTTGCAATGAGCAATAATTTAAGTGACCAAATCGCTCATGCCAAAGTTTGCTCAAGTTATCACTATGAGCAACAAAAACTGAAGGAAAAGGTGATGACCCGAAGTTGTTAAATTTGTATAACCTGGTAATATCATCAACAGTTCTAGTAGCAAGGATATTTTGAGGATTTTTAAAATCCTTGATTACAACTTGGTGAGTTGTAAACGTCACAGTTTTACCTTCACCTGAATGAGTAATTTGATAGACTGATAACAAATTGCAGGAAATTTTTGGAACACATAGTACATCATTGAAATGACCATTTTCTACTGGAATTGTTCCAGATCCTACAACACTTAGAGATCTATCATCACCAACAAATATTTGTTTGGTGTTACATTCATGCATAGTAGAAAACATGGCTTTATCCTTAGCCATATGATAAGATTCTCCAGAATCAATGAGCCATTCAATTGAAGTAGAAGAAGAAGATGCAGTATAAGAGTAACTAGAAGCACAAAGTGCATGTCCACGAGAGTTAGATTCTGAAGATGAATCTAGGCTGATGTGGTGCTTCTTCATTACTGCTTCCAATGCTTCCATCTTCTTAAAACACTTAGATTCATCATGATTATCTTTCCCACAAAAATTGCAATGACGCTCAGTCTTCTTTCCTTTTAGTTTGGATCCTTGGTCATTTTTTAAAGAAGGAGCTGACTGAGAGGGTTTGGGACCCTTGTTCTTTGGCATATTATTGCGAAAATTTTGTTTCTTGGGAGGCTTGGACTTTTCTTTCTGTTGGGACAATAAGGTTTTCCCAGATATATCTGCATTGTTAATTATTCCAAGATGAATGAGCTTATCTTGCTCTCTAATTAAGGAATCACAAAAGGATTCAAGACTAGGCTCTTGATAGCTAGTTGAAGTCAAGGATTCTTTCATGGAGTAGAATGTAGATACAAAAATAGAATATGCAGGTCCAAGTTTTGAAATAATATGATAAATACATTGTTTATCTTCTTTCTTGATCTTGCATTCTACACATAAGAGTCTAAGAGTTCTATACTTAGATAAATAGTCTTGAATGCATAAAAAATCATTTGGATTCAAAGAAATCAACTCATTCTCGAGTTGATGACCCCAAATTTCATTGTGTTTACTAAACACAGATTTGAACTTTTCCCAATCTTTATCAGGTTCATCAATTTCAGATATGTGGAATCGAAAATCAATAGAGATTGACATCTAAATCAATCCATGAGCTTTATCACATATATTTTTCGATTTAATTTTTTTATTATCATCAGTGGGTTCAGTTTCTTTCCTTGAGGTTATCCTGAAAAGTCCCCTACTTTGTAGAACATCTTCCATACGAGATTTCCATGAGAAATAGTTATAACTTGTAAGTATAATATCACAAGAGGTGGCCATACTGCAAACTAATGGCTGAAAGAACAGAAACTAACTTTCTGGATGCAAAGAGCTCGAAAAAATATGTGGTTTAAAAAAAACGCACTAAAAACTGATTCTCAATGATGAAGTTATGCTTGATCAAAGAAAATGTTGAAGATGTCCCCAACAGTGACATGGCAGATATTAACTTGACCAACTAAAAAAAAGAATCCCCCTCTTCCCAAGATCAACCTTTGACAATCACTTTTACAATAAAGTTACTTTGAACTGAATCACTTTTGTAAAATAAGTGATGTTCACTTGCATGCACTAAAAAGTAGCTTGATAAGACTTGAACTCAAGACTTATTAAGGAGTAAAGCAACTTTGGACCAAGTGAGCTAAGTTTAAAAGGTACGTAAAAGTATGGAAAGAGAAAGGGGGCTTTTTTCTTTTTTTCTTTTTTTTGGTAACTCTTCTCTCTCGTTTTCCATGCTTGCTTTCTTTTCCTGCAAATCACACAAAAACCGAAAAACAAAAAACAAAAAAACATTTTCCACACAATAGGGTTAGATCTTGGTTAGCTTACTCAAAAAGTATACGTTTTCAAGTTTTCTTGTTGTTTCTGATTTGCCATGATCGCACAAGGTGCATAGCAAAGAGCATACGTAGTCGAGAATACAAAAAAAAACTCTCCCTCACTGCTTTTGATTCACCGCGATCGCGCAAGGTGCACGGAAAAGAGCATACTCAGCTAGGGAAGGAAACAGTCTGAGAATAAAACAAAAAAGATCTAATAATAAGACTGATTAAATATGAGAGATTTTAAAAAAATAAAACAAATACGTCAGTGTAACATTATACCTTCAAATTTGCCGAAATGGGTGTTTCTGGAACAAACGAAAATGGTTTTTGGTGAAACAAAAACTGTTTCCAAATGGAAACGGTGCTCTGGATGCAATGGAATAGATCCCACGGGGAACAAATGCATAGAAAATATAGAACCAGAAAGCCTTTCAAATTTTCGGCAACACCGGTTCCATATCTTGATCAAAACCGAAAGCGGTTCTTCTTAAAAACTCTGATACCATGTTCGGGTACATAGGGTACTCCCAAAAGAACGAACACCTTCAGAAAGTGCTTCACACAAATAGATCACAGATCAACACACCGATGTTTGTCACATGGTTAAAACCCTCGAAAACAGTCCACGGCCCCAGCCAAATAGCTACTTGGAGCAATTTATTATGCAAAAGAAAGAAAGTTACATGAGCTTCTCATAATCGAGCAACTAGCAAAGGACCCTTTATGCTCTTTTAATAGAGATCATAGACCAATCAGGTGTTAAGTCATAGATCAATGGTAGGTATGATCTAAGAGAAGTTGAACCGTCGGATTACTCTATGTCTAGAACATATCGTAACCGTCGGATTAGAATATTTACAAATGCATACTAATGCATACTAAAGAAACACACTTTTACCTAACGGATATATTACACAAGTTGATCTTAACTAAATCCTAAGTATCTAAATATCCTAACAACAACCATATAATTTTTAAACCACGCAAATTATATTATATGAAATGTCAAGTATTACAATAAATATGATTTTTCTCAAAAACTATCTCCATACAAATTTACATGAAAATCATCTAGTACATCGATGACTTTTCAAAATATTACAATGGCTAAACCATCCCACTTGTACTTAACTGCTAAGCCATACTTAGATCCTGTGAAAGCTTTGAAACCATAGTTAGAAGCTTGAAACCCTCAGCAACAGGATCTTCATACTCAATGGCCCACTTTCTAAGCTTTCTATCTGTGCACATGGTTTTGTATCCACATTGCACGTGCTTCTGAGCTTTACATCTTCACACATGATTTTATATCCACATTGCAGCAGCCTCCCTCCTCATGTTGTTATAAATCTTGCGAGTAAGGTTACCTACCAACAACACGTGTTAAGCAATAAAAAAATTTGCTTGCTAAAAAGAGAAATCAAATAACTCAAAAAATGTACATAGTAATTTCACAAGATTTAACATGGAAAAAAGAAACAATTCCAACAAACAACAGATGTACTCAAAATGCATAAACATTTAGAACCAATAGACCTACAAATACATGAACATGAAATATCTCTCCACAAGACTTGAAGATCAATGGCAGCATTGCGCAAAGCAATAAATTCTTTCCGACCAATATATGAACGAACTTTGCACTGAATATTTTTTGTCGAATTTCCCAATACCTTAGTTCTTCTAACATCTAATTCAGCCATTTGACCCACTCTGAGAAAAACCTTTGTTTTCCCTATCTGAATAGTAAAACCAATTTTAGGTTGTTTTTATAAGCATTTTAACCGAATAAAACAATGGTGAAAGAATCCACAACCTTAGAACATATACACTTCAATCCTATTCTGAATCACACTGAAAAAGATGCAATCATAAACCTAAAAAAGGCACAAAATTGAAGGGCATATAGAAAATTCCATGTGGAATGAACATAATAGTGGTCGTAATATTTTTCAAGCTGGCCTACCGAGATATGGGGAAAAAAAATCTTGCAATTAGTGTGGACCTCTCAAGTCATGGCAAACAAAGGTGGCTACTGAGTGCAAAGTTATGTTTGAGTCTTTAACTTTGCAAGCTCAGAGTTATGCTGAGGGGCATTGAGAATCTCTTACGGATATTTCAAATCATAACAAAGGATAATGACGAATTCAAGTGTACATTTTTCATTATGATAACAAACTCAGTTACCTAAGACTTCAAACATTGCCTTGATTTATTTCACCTGGGAATATTTTCAATGCATCGATACTCACCATCACAAACTACCCTGAATAGTAGAAAAGTTTCTTTTTCCATGTCTCGTAGAACGAAAATGATAAAAATAACAAGATACAGCTTCCCCATTTTGAAAATATTAAGCAATGAATATATAACAGAGAATAGAGTCCATTTATTAATGTGTCTTTATTCATGCCTAAAATGGTCACTTCTGATAAAAATAACAAGAGACATCTTTCCAATTTTGAAAATCATAAGTAAAGAATATATGATGACACATAAAATGGCATCATTTCATTAGGAACACCTCTTTTTTCAAATTTGTCTTTTCAAATAACGAGCGCCGACCATATTTTTTATTTTTCAGTAACCTTCCTAAATCCAATTACAAGTCACAACCATGAATCCAAGTTTTATGTCGAACATTGCATTTGTAATACTCACAAATTCTCAGTTCATTAGCCATACTTTCACACTGTAGATTTTCTCTTCACATACTTGAAGGATCAAAGCTGAAGAAAGGATTTACTCTATTGGCATCAAGAAACAACTCTTATCAGAGCAATATGAAAATTGGCATAATGTTGCAGTTGCATTTGTTGAAAAAGTTGGTCCGCAATAAAGCATCACGACTGCATTGTTTGATAACAAATTATCCATCATGCAAAACCTATGATGACTATAACATCTTCTTTGTTAAAAAAATTATTTAGGGGTCTAAACACAACATAACGTACAATCACACTTGATTGTTAGTTAGACTCTACATGTATGAGAAGAGATATTAGGCATGTGAGACAAGCAAACATGTTGCTCGTGGATCTCCCAACTGAAATATTATATTTCAGCATCTGTTGGCGAACTAAATTATGAAGTGTTGCATGGCACAATCACTTTCAATGAAGCCAACTCTATATACTTGATGCAAGATTTCAACCATTCCTTACTAGAACTTTAAAATACTAACTTCTTTCCTAAAATTGGGTCATTTAGATTCAATTCAAAACCTGAAGATAGAAATTCTAGTCAATATGTGATCAAATGTCATTTTTGGATATATACACAACTACTATATGAACTCTACTCTCTGCAAAATGTCAGATGAATTAATACGACTATTGAAAATTTATAATGCTTACGAGTACCAAAAATGTGAGGAATCCACAGACATCATAGAATGATTGACTATCCTATCATCCTGAGAATACCCCTGAAGCACTAGAGTTAGCTTGACTACAAAATAAAAAATGAATCCTAATGGCTTCCATCTCTATGAGCTTTGAATATGCATAATGGACAACGATGTTGCAACCAGTACCAATATAATCTCTTTTCAGGAACTAGAAGTTCCTTGCATACAAAAAGTAGTTGTACACATTTGTTCCTTATTGAGAAGGAAGGAAGGGGGGGTAACTGAGGCTAACTTTTCATTTTTGACAGACCTCATAATTAGAGCATTATGATAAAATCAATGTAAAAATATACAAAATAACACCATTTCTAAAAGATAGAGGAAAAGAAACTTTTTGGATTGGACAACCAAGAAAATACACCCTTTAGGCTTTAAATCCATTTCAGTAATAGATTTGTATTAAGGAATCCATATCCTATTTTTTTTTCGATGTTCCACTCCATTAAAACCAAAATCATACAAGTCTCTTCTTGCAAATTGCCATACCCAAGAATGTATAATGCACAAGTACAAAAATTGAAAGCCAGAACCACAAAGTTAGTGTAATTACCTGTAGTCAGATTAATCCATACATGGTTCTTATTTCCAATTCCTATTGCATTTTCATTGTACTTCTGTAGAATGGATTATCCTCAAACCACTAAAAATTGTCCTTGGGTGACTCGAGCACCTTCAAACCTTATATATTCAACCAAATCAGCAAATGTTAAAAATAATGTTCTTTCACGGAGATCGTCCTTGGCCCTAAGTTTTAACTTTAAATCCAATCTAGGTTTGATAACCAAAATCATTTCTACTCAGCAATTGAACACATACCATTTTTTATTTTACTTCTTTATTATCCAATGTTTATATATATTCTCAGTAAAAGAAGATGAACAACAAAAGCTCATTTAAATTGCCCAAGATTCTGGTTAAATTTTTCTGTTCGAGTCCTATTTATCAAACCAAGTCTGGCTACTATACTACATATATATCATATCCCTATGCACAAACTCCTTGGGGCAATACCATCATGAATTTTTCCCACTGACTTTGTTGCTTCTATAACACGTACTCTGTATTTTTTTATCAAGTTAGACTACGGTATGTAATACTAAATTTTCTTCCTTCACTAATCTTTTCTTGATCGTCTTCTTATCGTAGTACTGTCTGCAAGGATACTTTGAAATTTATCCACTTATGTTCAGATTCGAAATCCCATTTTCACAGAGCCTAGCTATATCGTAAATTTATCACGATTCACTACCTCCTTACAATTCCCTCATCCCTAGACCCACTCAAAATAAATAATATTAACTAATTTCGATATTGAAAATTTTGTAAGCTGACAGGTTAATAGTTACTGTTATTGCAACTAAATTAAAACAAAAAAAAACACTAAAATCCATACCATGTTGAAAAAGTGAAATACCATGACTGTACAGCTTCGAGAAAGAGGCAACTCCTGAAGAAAATTTGCAAATGCATCTAGCCGTACTCTTCCCTTAACTTCAACACACTTGGACCAATATTTTGCTGAGGTTTTCTCACCACTGAATCCAACCAACCTCAAGTCAGAATCTATCAGTTGCAGTTCATCTTTACAACTAATTCATATAAAAATTAAATCATTGAAAAGTAGATATAATAATAATACAAAAACTAAAATCTAAACGGAAAAGATGTCTTTAAATTTCAAGGGTAAACCATCAATCAAGTCCACATATATAATTTCTACAAAACAACATTCAAACACAAATGAGATCAAACTAAGAATTTCACAGATACTGATGACCTTGAAAAACAGTTACCCAAAACACTTGAATCTCAACATGATGAAATTAATAGAAATCCACGAATGAAGTTTCTAGAGTTTATATTCAACAAAGATATCGATAACTTTTGAAAACAACAAAAATTGTTTCAACGACAAAGGGATTTAATTGTATAGATCTCTCCCAAAGTGTTTCATAAGATGACGATTGAGCTGAACTCTCGGCTTTCCACTCATTCAGGCCATCAGAATATTTCATTTTCCTGCTAAGGATTTCACTTTTCCCTTCTCCAATGAGCATTCTCTTATGGGAGACAGAAAGATTTAACAACTTCTGTATCTTCAATAGATTGATCTCCCTTGAACCTATATATTCATCAAGAGACATTATTTTAGAAAGTTCCTTTTGTTCCCTCATTACCTCTTCAATAACAATTTCAGTTGCACTCATGTCTGATGCATTTACCACAACTACTTGACCAGATGATGTACATGATGGAAAAGAACCAGGGGAATCTGCACCACTGCCAATTTCACTATGGTCAAGAATGTCAACTGCAACAACAAATTCATCCACATTCGGGACTTAATTGATTTTATTAGGGTCCTTTTTAACTTGGAGTTGGCGTCCTCCACCGACAACTACTTCTGGAGCTACTTCATCCTCTTCAACTTCCACTTGAAATTATCCTTTGTGTGTTTTCTTAACTATCCTTCTAAGGTCAACATCTAAGTCAAGTAGAACTATCATATAAGCAAGTTCCTCTGCTTTGGCAATCCTCCATTGTGACAATTCCTTGGATGCTAATTTCTCTGAAGTCATGCAACAGACACACTCAGGGGTGATTTCACCTGAAACAACATGTTCCCTTAACTCAAGGTTGTTTCTATCTTTAATATTAAATAGAACATACAATGTATTTTCCTTTTATTTCTTGTTAACACTACCGTATATTCTGAAAAGTTCAGCTTCAACTTTAACCGATACAATCTGTGCTAGCTCATAACTTTGCATGCTCTACTCATGCCCTTCACTTTGACTCTCCTCTTTCTCTAATTTGACCCTTTTGAAGGGATTTGTTTCTGCCTCACCATTATATGGTGCATTTAACTCAGAGTTCAACTTATTTGTGCCTGGTGTGAAACTTGTCCTAAGCAACCTAAAGAAACTGTTGTTTCAGCCAAAACCTGATTTTGCTCAAAGTCTTCCCTTTCTCGTTTTAAAATTTTAGATGATTCCTCTTGACAATATTCATCAGTCATGGTGTTGAACTCAGGGTCTTCCAATTTAATAACTTTATAATCCTCACTTGCATGCATGTTTAATACTGTTGAATCAATATGGAAATTATTTTATGTTTTCACATCCTTTTTAGGTTGTTCACCCCCTACCATAGCCAAAGAAGATTCCAAGGACTCTCTCAGTTTGGCTCTAATAGAATCAAATGAATCAACATGACCCTTGGGAGAATATAAACCTATATGTACTATCTTCTTCTCCTGTGTTGGATATTAACGCATCTTTACATTGGGTACCCCAAAGAGAACCTTTAACGGTACGTCATCCATTAAAGAAGAGTATGGTGGATTAGGATCAAAATATACATCTGCATATTGCTTTGATATTTTCTTAGTATTGTTGCATTCATGCACTTATAACATTGACACGGTTCCAGACTGCCCATGATATTCAAGAATTTCGTGGGACTGTTATCCACCGAAAATTCAGTTAGCAATAGATATCTTAAAATTTTCTGGTTGAGGTCAGAAATAAGTTATAGGTAAGAAAACACACTTCATTTTGTGATCTTTGTACAACAAATTGAATTTCATTGGGCATAGAGGACAATTTGGTTGCTTGATATTCAATGTTGCGCATTAACTATTGTTTGGCTTCCTAATATTTAATGTTTTAAGCATACCCAAAGAAAATATGTAACCAATAAATATACATGTATATGAAAGGCTAGGGGAATTCAGGCACTCTTATAATTAAATAGTTAGATGTTTTAGTTCTAATAGTTGTGATATTTTTGAAACATAGCTGGATAAGCTATAATAGTAAACATAGGAGACTAGAAGAAACTTGTCAAAAGGGAAGTTGGCAAAGATTGATCATTGGATTTCTTAGCTAAGAAAACTGTGCTATAAGAATAAAGACATTATATAATAAAAAATTGTCAACATGAATTAAATTTGTCAACAAGTGACAAGTCACTAGGCTTCTTACCTGATTATTTGTACATAATTGCATCTTGAGAAGTTCAAGTTGTGAATTAGGCTCAGCAACCTTAACATCTCTTATGCCTTCTTGTGAGTTTAAATTGTTATTTGCAGACATCAACTCACAACAATTCTTGTTTAAAGAGAAGAATAGTTCCCCAGCTGTGTCTTCCGTTGCAGTTGAATTTTCCTCCATATGTTCAAAAAATGTAAATTGATAAACATGGTTATAATTTTGAAGAACACAGGTCTCTAAACAATATACTTTTAGCCCTAGCTGAACTCTGTCTTTCTCAACAGTAGTACATTCTCTTGCTTCTTGTATTTCCTGAATGGACTCATTGATCTTCTTTCTTTCATTTTTCAGGGTTTTCAGACTATTTTCCAAATCTTCAAGAACATTCCCCGTGGATCTGTAACTGTGTTCTTTATCTTTGATGAGATCCACATTCTTTGTTTCCTCCCTTCATGTCTCTTGGCATATTTCTGCATAGGAATTGGTTTCTTTGAACACATTTGTGAATCTATAGCATTCATGTTTAGGGGAGCTATTGTCTTCATTGTTAATAGACATATTCTCTGATCTTTTTTGCTTACTATTTGAATATTCAGATATTTTCTCAGACCTAATTCCTTCTATATCCATTGACTTTGGTCTTAGGCATCTCAATTCCAACTGCATGTACTCTCTATTTTCTTGTAAATCTTTGAGGAAACATCAGTCTAGGTTTTTCTATGTTGTACATGCTTTCTCAGTTGGAATTACACGTTCTACAATTTTAGTATAGGGCTCTGCACTCTGATGCAACTTTAACTCAGATGCACTTACAGGGTCCTTTTTTATGTGGGGTAGATTAAAGTGGTTTTTTCCATCTTTGGGGAGAGGATATTTTGCATATGTAGCCTATAAGAAATATAGTACATGTCACTAACTCAGAGAGCAGCCTTATTTCATTCCTAAGAAGAGCTACACTCAAACAAGTGGGTAATGTCTATAAACGGATCAAAACTTCAAACGAACTCCCAAAACACATTCATAAAACACTTCACCTTGGGAATTTGATTTGATTTCTAGTCATAATTTGATAATGGTGTTTTTTCTCCACTTTCCTCCCACTGTGAAAAAACTTGAGTTGAATTTGTATTTTTAGTGCCACTTTGTGGCTCCTTGATTGGATCAAACTGTTTTATAAAGCAATGAAATTTTTTCTTCAACCGTTCAAGTTCTGCTTTTGATGATTCATGGTTCAACTTCTCCATCTCAATAAGCTCCTTTACTATCCTTATTACCGAACTGAAATTAGCAGAAACCTTAATGGTATCACAAACAACTTCAAGATTGGTTTTATCTTTTAGGGTCTGAAATGATGTGGCATATGGCTCATATATTAGAAACAACATGCAGTGGAGAAGCTTGGTGGAAAAATATATTTTTTTAAAAATAAAAACTACACTCTAAGTTTGGAAGGCTTTATACAACCTTAGTTGAAGTCTGAATATGATTTTCTACAACTGAAATTGAATGAGAAGGAAGTCCATAGTTGGCCTTGAGTTCCATTTCAATTCTATGTAGACTATTCAAATTTTTTTCTGAGAGATATCATGCTTGAATTTACATTTCTCAAACTACTTGGATTGATTATGGTAAAAGCAATGAGATTATTCCTCTGTCTTAAGTTATCTAGATGAATTCAGCTCTGAGAGACAGACAGATTTAACATCTATGCAGCTACACAAGTCAAAAAGTTTGTAACAATAATTGTTAACTCAAGTTTTCTCACATTTTAAGAAGCTTTAGGAACCCACCAAACACTATAATATGAATCACAGCTAGTAGAGCTCAGAGATATGGCACACTTCCTGTGGCATCTTCTTCCAATCGAAGCGAACATTTATGTATACATTGCAGGATAAGAGGATTGTGCTTCGTCAATGTGAATGTGTAATCTATCTACAGCCTAAGTAGCAAAATAAAGAAAAAATAAAAAAATGATGGATTCTTACACATGGGTCGTCACTTTAGAGTGAAAATTGGAGCAATCAGAATAACAAAACAATGAAAAATAAATATACAAAACAAAATATGGCTTCCTGGAATCTTTCTTACAAATGAAAAAAAGAATCCCAACACCATGATGAAAAATTGAACATAACCTTGATATCAATGTGAACGTGTATGCAGTCTAAACAACAAAGTACATACCAAATTAAAAAAATGATACACAGTGGCCAGTACTTTACAATAATAATTATCAAAATAATAAAACAATGAAAAACATATACAAAACACAGACCATAATCCCAATTCATAAAAAACTTAATACAAATGAAGAAGGAGAAACCCAACCCAATGATAAACAAATTAAAACCAACCTTGTTATCAATTCAAACGTGTAATCTATCTGCACTTTTGAACAACATAATTAGGAACAAACTGAAATAAATAGATATATTTAAAGGGGAAAAAATAAAACAATAAGAATCAATGAATAACACACCTATGAAACATAAACCATAACTGACATTCAATCAATATAAAAAAAATTGTAAGCATATTACTCCATATTTTGTCAATTATCTATATGTATGCATTATCTATATCTTCACACCAAAAGGAAATGTAACTGCTATGAAACAAAAATGCCTATATTTTTCAGAGTAAATCAAATCGAAACAAATAAATCGTTAAAGGAATGGAGAAGAATCAAAAAAGCCAAAATTGGAGAAAAAACCATTCCATATCTTGCCATGATTGTATAGATGCCTGCAAAATGCACAAGAATACAGCCAGGACATCTTATCTATCTCCATATTTTCCTATATCTGAATTGTTGTGTTTATTCTTCAATGAATTCCAAATAGAGAAAGAACATTATTCACTATTAACGTAAACAATTAGTAGCAATATCCCTAAGCAATGCCAATAATCATCACTGAAATTGATAGGAATGAAACACTTTCAGTTCAACCATACTACTTACATTATAGTGCGAAGCTTTAAGGTCTTCAAAAATGGAAATTTCTCATGGTTGGAGAAACTTGATATATAAACCCTCGTTTCTACCATTTCAAAATTCAATGGAGGTACAAAGCTAGAAATGCCTCCTTGTTGTCGACATACTAATTCTGCCTCATTCATCACCCAAGAGGTGCCTACCACTACTCCAATAGAACAAAATAAGTTCTCATGCTTCTATGGATGGCATTTATATATTTTGGTTAGAGATGTTATAATATGATTTTCTTGATCAGAAGTTTGGAGCCTCCTCTTTGGATGGATCATTAACTTTGGATTCTCTGTAAATAGTTGTCAGATTTTTTACTGGCCAAATGGGCTTCAATGACATCTGCATACATCACATGTAGCGATGTTGTAGGTAAATTTGGGTAAAGATCCATTTCTTTCTTCCCATCAGCTCTTTCTTTTGGAAAAAATGTCATTTATATGAACCACTGACCAAAACATTTCATAAAAGTAGCTTCTATTATCTCTCAGGTATTTGGCTCCAGAATATTTCATGTATGGCAAGGTTAATGAGAAGACAGACATATATTCCTTTGGATTAGTTATTTTAGAACTAATAACTGGAAGAAAACCAATCAATAGAAACAATCCTAAGGGCCAAGAAAGCCTGGTTATGCAGGTACGGTTCTAGTGTTTTTACTCGTTTTGTGTTTAATAATCTTGGATTACTTTGGTTTCTTTATCTTGGTTTAGAATCTTATCTCTGGAAATTTCAAAATTTAGGCAAGGCCATTACTGGCAGCTGGCTCTGTTCAAGAACTCACAAATCCAATTTTAGAAGATGCTTATGACATGAGTGAGATGAAGAGAATGGTCATTGGTGCATCATTTTTTCTAAGGCAAGCTTCCCAACTTCGCCCATGAATGAGCTAAGTAATTACTCTCATTCTCTTTAGTTGCAAATATATTTTTAAGTTTCTTATCTTATGTCAAATTTGGTGTGTTGATGACTTTCCCTTTCGTATTGGGAGTCAGTGCTAGAAATGTTTTTCCACATAATAAGGAACAGTACACGAAATAGTGAGTTGATAGTATTCTGACCTAAGACCAAGGGTGTTTTGATATATGTTTAGGGTGCCATATCTAAACATTTGTTCAATGGTTTAATTTATAGAATCGTCATGCTTACACAGATTAGGCTTGAATTCTTTGTGAGTTGTATCAAAATATACAAAGCCTTGATTGACATTAAGGACCTTAATTTGTAGAATCGTCATGTTTACCCATATCAGACATTCTAAATGTTGTTTGTGGGATATAGAAAAATATACAAAACCACAATTTCCAATAATGACCTCCATATTGCCAATAATGACCTCCAGTTATCATAGTTTTCTTCGTCTTATGTTTTTGGAAAATGCATCTTATATTTCATTAATGGAAAAAAGGGAATATATCATATCTCAGGACAAAGCTTGAGTATGCAAATTACCCCTCCTAGCATACGCAAAAAGAGCCAGCATATCTGCTTTGGCTCCAATTCAATTAAGAGTATATATCTTTTCTTGGGATACCTATCCTAGCTGAAATCTAGATTGCCAGATCTGAATTGAAAGTTTTGATTTCCCCAGTTGAAGCGGCCTAGATTTGCATTAAAATTGCTTTGTCAAACTTCAAACTTGGATAAATGTTCATGGAAGCACTTGAAATTATTTCTTCATGATTGTTTGGATGTCACTTGTCATCACATATTTTGAAATTACTATAAGGAGAAGGAGATGAGCTAAATTATTGGACCAAAAGGCAATTGGAAAATTCCAAAGACATAGATGAAGTGGTTGAGGATGAATATGAAACAAATTCTTGGAGTGGTCACATCCAAACTCACCTAAAACTTGCAATGCTTAGAGTTGATGATGATGTGGTATCAAATAGCACACCAGGTCAAAGTTTAGATCTTTCACCTGCGAAAAAAATCTTGAAAGATTATTTGTATGGGTGTTACAGTCATTCCGCCAGCTTTGATTGATTTACATCAGCTTCTATGAACTTGATATTTTTTCTTACTCCTGTTGCTTCTCTAGAGTATATCCTAAAACCATGGATTCAAATTTAACCTGTATGGGTGAGACTCCTGAATCTTCCCTTGCATTTTAGGGAGAGGACGCCTGTCTAAAACGAATTTTTCTTGTAAAATTATCAGAAGACCGGCCTTTTGTGCAAGGTTCTTTTAAGATTGTTAAAAGAGACATGAAAGAATTTAAAAATATGGTTTTTACATGTATACTTGATGGCATATTGCCAAGATTTACAACACTCATAAATTGGGTACCTAAGAAATGGTCAAAAATGAAAACAATGTCTCAGAAAGTTTATATGCAAAGTGTCTTTTTAGTAAATTAATTTGAAAAAAACAAGGAAAAGAAAAACCAAGGTAAATTAATTGTGTCTGTTTTAATTTGCTTCAACTAAGTAGACACTTGTATGTGATCCTCTGGAAAATCAATCGATATTACAACCCAGGTGACATAATAGAGACGTGCACAATAACCATTTAATCATCTCATGCCAATAGCCCGCAGATGAGACAGAAAGTAAAATCTTCAACATAAGTTAATTGTTAAACACAGTACTTAACTGAAAGGGATGCCTCCTTTTTGTAGGAGTTTGGATTGTAATTGAAAAACCATAAATAAAGAGTAAACAAAACATTGATAATCAGGCCTTATGCTTTTGCAAAGCACCAATATTAGGGATGGGACACTAATAACAATAACAGAAAGTATTAAATTCTTTGATGAGAACTTGTATAAAAATTAGTGTTAAATAGAAAATGTTAGAGGTGAGGCAATGCCATCATTAGGAGATCAACTTGGGAAAATTTTGTGGCCAAACCCTAGCTAAATATTTTGATTATATCACTGTGTATGGTTGATGAACATTTGCATAGCACTCCATAAACTGAAAAGTGTAGAGGCAAACACATGTTATCATTAGGAAATAAGCTCAAGATAATTTTGTGGCCAAACCCTAGCTAAGCTTTGCAGCTATATCACTATACTTGTTTTCTTTGTAGACCATACTTCTTTCTTTTCCCATATCTGAGAAGGAAAGAATTTTTTTTTTTAAAGTAGGCCATGCTCCCAACTTGTAAAATCACTATCATACAAAGGACTAAGTGAATTGCCAAAATAAAAAGACTCCTTATCTGGGATGATTAGTCAATCCAGAACCTTATGCGACACTTAAGAAAAGAGAAAATCACCACTTTTCCGCTAACTTTCATTTAAGCCAGAATCAACATCATCAAGACCAAAGTTGAAGAATATATGCAGCTGATGTAGTTTGCCAAGGACAAGCCCAAAAAAAAAAATCAATAGTCTTACTCATTAGTATAGATGGGATAAATAAAAGGCCCATTTGACCCCATCTATTTAAAGTTTCAGTTGAAATGAATGATCCATATGCTACACGCTCAAATTCACAACATTCTCCTTTGGCGGGAGATATTTCCAAAAAATTTACTTCCACTCAGCTTGGTTTCTAGATTGGAAAAGAAGAATAAGAGATTGAAATGGAGTCTTGACATTAGTTTAACTTTTTCATTTAAAATATCAAATGTTCCTAAAATCTATGACATGATAGGATTAAAAATTATGAAATGAATTGTGGCCTTTGAATTCTATGATGGGACAAGATTAAAAATTATAGATTGAATGGTGGCCCTTGAATATAAAGGATGATCGTTTTGTCTCCTACCCAGTGACAGACATTTGAATCTTCAAACTCTATTTGTGATCTGTGTTTACATCCAAAAAAAACCACAAACAATTTATATTTTAAAAGACTGATGGCATCAATCATTGGATAGCTAGAACGAAATGAACCCAATCCAAATGATCAAATTGCACACTACACTTCCATGTAGGTGGGGCGGTTTCCCATAGGAGATTGCAATTTTGTTACCCTATTTAGCCCACCAATGGTTATATTTGGAAAGCCATATGGATGGTTATTGATTTTCGTGGATTTGATAATTTATCTTTAACAACTTCACCAAAGGAAAAGTTGTAGGTGTTTTGATTCCAATAAGGCAGTTTCAACTATACCCTAGGCAACAAAACATTGACATGTTCAATTAGAACGTAGCCAAACAGAGTTGTCAGAATTGAATTTGACAATCAACAACATTTACCATTAGATTTCGGACTTCAACACTAGCATCCAACTAGTATATTCCATATTCATAAACTGAAATATAACCTCCAAATCCCACATCCTCAAGTTCAAGTTAAGTAAAACAAAAAAATGATGGGAATATTTTCATGGCTTCCTATAAAATTTGGGAAGAAGAAACCATAGTGGATTTTCTTGTTTATCACACAGACCTTGATAAATATAAAACTGGTTTTATCGTTTGATTGGAAAACTAGAAATCAAAATCTTGGTCACTAAAACCACTTATTATGAAAAAATTCCATCCTTTCAAAATCCTTCAAAAACGTTGGGGTGACCAATACTACATGAAATTATATCCCCAATAAGGCTAATCTATGATGGTCTTAATATATTCTTTCTAGAAAAAAACTAAGTTCTGTAGGTATATTGTCCTAACATATCACACTCCAGGGAATTCAAAATTGCAATATCAATTAAAACTATAAACTTTTAACAATTAAACACAACTGGAGTGTTCTAACAGAGGCTTGAAGATAAGAGTATCATTTACTACTCTATCCACAAAATCACATATCCAAATAGCTAAAGCTCAAACCCTAGGAAGATGCATGTTTGTCATTCTCATAAGTGGATGTGAAATCCTTACAATAAAAGCAATGAAGGAATGCTGATGTGTATCATGATAGAAGGACATTCACAAAGAAGAATTTAATAGGTTCTATTCTCAAATCCTATTGGATTGGCCCTAGGTGTTTTGATGAAATGGAAGGATCCAAGTGAAACAATAACTCATGTATTATCATTAAGTTATTGATTCCAGAACAAAAATGGGATTAAGAAAATACAAGCCTAAGGTATTCCCAAACGTCTATTATATTTATATTTGAAATTAATATTGAAGGTTAAGGCCTATGTATGGAATGCATATTAAGATTGATGGTTGATACCTACATATGGAATGGCTATTGTTTAAGATACCATAGGCATGAATCCAAAAATTGTTTGAACTGAGCACAATCTGAAGACACTCTTCTTAAAAGGAAAAAGAAAGAAACCTCCATTGTGAAGGTTGTTGAAGGTATACATCCTTTCAAAGCCTAATTTGACTACTTTACAAGGCAAGTAGTGAATGGGATATATTCTGTAAGGAAAATATTCATAGAAGTATTTACAAATTCACTTGATACGACATGATAAAGCATTACTCCATTTATGTCGCTTCTATAGGTTTTCAACCCAAAATCAGTTAAGGCTGGAGAAGAACATAAATAATGGAAAATAATTTATTACCTTGCTAATAAAATAAAGAGACAGGATTGAAATATTATTTCAATTTTAGTACACTCAAAATGAATCAAGAGAATGTTCCCTTCCATAGAATCATCTATACAATACTTGTACATATAGCATCCGCTTTAACAATGAGGTTTTGGCACTGAATGAGCCAGAGCCGAGGAAGAAATGGAGCTTGCACTTTGATAACATTAAGTGCCATCCCCAACCTACCCATAATTCACAAAATGAAAATCACTCTTTAATCTCAGAATGCCACTAGAAATGGGAGAATCCTTCTTGCATCTTATATGTTCATATAAATTGCCTCTGAAAATGGCGAAACATTTTTTCTGCCCTTTTTATGGAGGGTAGAGTGAACTTATTCTCAAGTGGATCTGATACCTGAATTTTATTTGGAAGGGGATACTTTCATAATAGATCGAATGCTCCTCTGATCCACATTGAAAAAAATTCAATTTTTATGTCCTCTTCAAAGCTCCTTTCACGCTAAGCAAAAAATCCACTCTACAAAAATGGATAGCCAAGATAGATAATACAAATACACTAGACACCTAAATTAAACTAACCTGCAATCATACTAGTCAGTTCCCTACTTGTTTGGTCATGCTATGAGGGAGATAGAAAATGTGGTGCTCCAGTGATATCACCAATGGAAGGAGAATATGATGACGAAGAAACATCAGGAGGTACATATGATGATGGAGGGTTAGGAACCACATTAGGTGGGGTTGGAGGAATTGCAAGGAGAGGAGATGATTCTAGATCAGGGGAAGAAACCAACACCTGGGAAGATGGAGACTTGTTAGGGGATTGAACAGGAGACTATTTTCCAAACATTTCCCGAGGAAGGAGAACTTTGGGCACTGCAAATATCGCAAGGGGTTTCTGATAAAAAATTGTCTTCATTATAGAAGCTTGAACAATACATGTACCCACTGCTACTAAACCATTGACCCTTATGATGTTGAGGGTATAAGTCCCAGCTCCCATGGCTTCTATGGCCAATGTAGGTTGAATTGGATTCACTATGGAATCCAGATATCCAAGAGGATAATAGGAATGCAATACATGGTACTTGAGAACAATGGCCTTGTTTTCGCATTTCCAGTTGGTTACCTATTTGGAAAGGTTCTTCAATAGTGCCTTTCACGCCTAAAGATCAACATTGGGGTAAATTTCTTGTGGTGTTCAGAATTTCATGCAATATCTTGTGAAGAATATAAAACAGAACAAATTCTCCTTCAAAGCGCATCAAATCCCACCAAAAATAAACCCATTTATTCGAATTCAATGATAATTTCCTATATCCAGAAGTGGCTAATATATTTAACCCAAGCCTTAAACCTGCACATTGCACAAGCATGAAAATCGACAGCAATAGAACAAAATGATACAAGCAAGGAATGAAACCATAAACCCATTGGTAAAACATCATCTGTGTAGTTTCCCATGAATATAGCGAGATTTTGCTTGACTGCCTCTCACAAATGCATAGTGCCATCACTCGAAATGTTTATGGAGAAGGTCCTCCCCTTAGCAGATCAGAAGAGGCTTCCATGCTTTGTACCCCTACTCTTTCCCCATAATACTGATACACATACAAGATTATCTCGAGATTGAAAATTTTGGAAATTATCCACCAAATTGGATCCACCTAGAGTAACTCAGATTTTTGGTTTAAAAACAAATAAATAATGGTGGGAGTTGGGGGGCTTGATATGCGAGAAACAACCTGTCTACCTCGACCATAGCCTCCAGGCACAAACAATGAAAAAGTAGAAATGTGGTCAGAATGCATGCAAGGTTTACTTCTTTCTTTATGTTTTCTCTCCTGTCAATTTGGGATTTTACTACTGTGGGTATATGGATACGCCCGAATCCTTAGTATTCGATGCTCGAGAGAAATGGGGAGGGATATTGATATTTATCAGAAATGCAGGTGTTCAAAGCTGGACTCAATCACTTATCAGGTGCAGAGGGCGGGCGCAACCTATGGATTCTATATGGTTTTTATTCATGTAGGGAAAAATCCCATTGGAGGATCATATATGACCACTGAATGAACCCTTAGGTTGGATAACCTTTAAGAGCCAAAAATCAGTGCGCCATTCACCTTCCCAAATCAATTTAAATGGAAATTAAAGCAAGAATACATGTATCAAATTAATATGAAAAGGAGAAGGATACAACTCAATGATGATAATCTAGTCTAGAAGTCCTAGGACATGTGCTAGAACATCGTGACGATAGCTAATTTGGTGTTACTATTTGAGCTATGAAAAATGGGGTGATCTACATTTTACTAAATTCTAACACTACAGATGGACCCCCTAGACTACCCCATCTGAATCCATCTGCAGTGTTAGAATTTAGTAAAATGTACAAATTCATTGTCAAATTTGTAATTTTGTCCATTGCCGGAGTGACACAACTAAAAATGACCAAATAAATGACCAATTGTAATCTGGTCATTTGTAGTCTGGATATCTCGTGATCAAATTTGGTCATTTTTAGTTGGTTTTTATCCTGTGACCAAAAGTGGTCATTTATCTTTGTCATTTTTAGTTAGCTCACTTAGAATTATCAATTTTGGTCATTTATCCCTTAAAAAAACTATGGTGACCAAAATGTTTGCTCTCGTGGTCACTAGTCTCTCATTTTCCACTAGTGTGTAAAGAGAAGAAAAGTAAAAAAGAAGCAACTCAAGAAATTTTCTCTAATTTTCCACTAGTGTGTAAAGAGAAGAAAAGTAAAAAAGAAGGGACTGAGGAAATTTTGAGTACTTCTTTTTTATAACACAATGTAGTGCATGGTTTTTTCCGCTATTTAATGAATGAATGGTTAAATGAATGCCTTAATGAATGGTTTACTGAATGGTTTTATCGCCTATTGACTAAACGAATGTTTTTTTCAGTTATTGAATGAATGAATGATTTATTGAATGGTTTAATGAAAGATTTTTTCAGCTATTGAGTGAATTAATTTGTAGTAAATTGTTATTTGCAAGTAGATGCATTGGGTTTGGGGAATTGAGAGTGGTGTGAGGGGGGGAGGGGCCATAAGAGCTTCCACCTTCACGTGGTTGGTCCTGTTTAGTAGAGAATATTAAATTATTCTCGAAACAGAGAGGAGCTCAATGNATTTCTATAAGTGTAGTGTTTAAATTTTACTTTTGTTATTTGACTCCTCCATTGAAACTTGTTACAGATAGCGTTGGGAAACATTTTCATAGTTCAGAGGAAAAAAATGTCATTTTGATGTGATCAATGGCCTTATATACATAGTGTTGTGGTTCTCCATGCTTCCTTAGGTGATCTCTTATTACCAATTACTTTACTTGAATAGTATAGTAATTTACATTGTTAAATTAAAAATTTCAACAACAACAAAATGTTCATTAATATTGTTCTTTCTAATCATTGATACAAACTACTGAAACTGTATTTATTTAGCTTTGTTTTGTTATTTTCATAAACAGACAAATATTTATTTGATAGGTCCTAACATGAAATTATTGCAACAAGAAAATATTTGTAGTATGTTGAGTGATGTTTTGAAAGGTAAAGCAAAAGAAGACAATGCGAAGCTCCACAAATCAAGGTAAGTTGTAACAAAAAATTTATAAATGGTATCGACAACAATATTCCTAATTCTCATACATATTTTGCTTCAAATAATTTGATTTGTATTCCATAATTGCTCAATTTCTACCATTCTTTGTTCCGTATAAATTTAACTTGCTTGAATTGACAATAGAATATATTAAATATGCTTAGAAATTATCAAATATGCTTAGAAGTCCAAAAACATGCACAACATGTTTTGTTGCCTAAAAATGTTAGGTTCCTTATTGTCGGTTTTTAATGGTTTTCTTTGTAATAGAATTGTTGTCAAAATAATAGATACGTTTTTCACATCTTATTAGATTGTAGATACAAACCTAGGGTTTCCTAATATCTCTATATATGGTCAAAAGTGATCATATCAAAGAGATGTGAATTTTCCTTGATCTATATAACTAGAGGCTGTAAAGTCAGTTTATGGATTTGTTGATTTTTTTTCATCTATGTAATCACGAACATGGAATTTCCATAGACCTAAAGTCAATGAATACCTTTCACAAGTGATAGATATCTTCTCACAATAAAACCTCTCTCTCGGTCACTAGGGATAGAGATCTTGGTCCATTCACTATTTCTTATAATCATGCTTGGTTCACTTTATCAAACAATCATAGTCATAGAAATATACTTATAGTCCACCCATATACATTCATCTATGTCCTAAATTTGGGAATAGAAGATAAAAGTATTAAAACTTGGGCCAAGACACATTCTATAGATCCCTCAAAGGAAATAAAACACAACGAGAAAATACTTAAACAATAATAAAATGAAGAAGTAGGGATCTGGGGGGAATCAAGGAACAAAAAAGTAGCAATTAAAACTTGATCAGATCATACAATCCAAAGGATGAGGTTAAATCCAAGAAACCTGCAGCTTAAGGAAAGTATTAATAACATTAATTTTTTCATAGTTGAGCCAACTTTAGATTAATATAGAACCATATCTCAAAATGTTCCCTTCTAAATGGAACAAAGAAAAAAAATATTCAGTAACAAAGAATGTTTCATATAACCCTCATCAAGCCATTATTTTTGCATAAACGATGGAAAACATTTATATTTTCCAAGTATTGGCCTTATATTTGGCCATATTGGTTGTTTTCCTAACCAAACATATTGAACCAAGTATTTCTAGGTGAAAAATTGGTGTCACATAATTTACATTAAATGGCATATCCCCCATACTAGGTTATAAAGAACCTCATTACTCTATGCAATCATGTCCTAGGGTTTGAATCCTCAAACCCTAATTATTCCACTATTACATCATCATAAGAATCAATACTTCCATGAAGCATCAAGAATACAAGAACTCCATGATATTTTCCTAGCCTTACATACCATAAGAATAAATATCCAAAAACACACAAGGTGTTAAATCTACTATCCATGTCTTCTACTAGGGTAGAAACCTTAGTGTTACAACAAGATACATAAGTGATACATAATAACCATCATCGACAATGGTGTAATCTTCTCTAGGTTTTTCATGTATAAAACAAACCTTATTCATCACAAAAAAAATCCTAACATCACAAATGAGCAAGCTCTCCAAGAACATATAAGACATTTATCATCCCTTGTCTTCTCCTAAGGTTTCCACATGAACCCTAAGTCTTCAATACAAGTACCATGAAGGGTAAAAATGATGAATGAATATGAGATAATACTCCTCCCTTATATATGCAAGTAGGTGAGGGAGGATAACATAAAAAAAGGACAAGTTTCCCTACAAGTAACCAACACGGAGAACCCACGTGGAGCATTCTACATTCCAAGGGTGTCACACAAACTCTCCACATTAGCATGGTTGTCTTCCTCAAGGTTTTCACACACTAGCCATGTTAAATTGTATACGTATGTGGAAAGAAAAATCTAGTGTTGGCCTCCAAATATACTTTCTTGTCCTAGGGCTTGAATCCTCAAACCCTAATTATTCCACTCTTACATCATCATAAGAATCAAGACTTCCATGTAGCATCAAGAATACAAGAGCTCCATGATATTTTCCTATCCTTACATACCATAAGAATAAAGATCCAAAAAACATACAAGGTGTTAAATCTACTCTCCATATCTTCTACTAGGGTAGAAACCTTAGTGTTACAACAAGATACATAATAACCATCATCGACAATGGTGTATTCTTTTCTAGGGTTTACATGTATAACACAAACCTTAGTCATCACAATAAAAATCGTAACATCACAAATGAGCAAGCTCTCCAAGAACATCTAAGACGTTTATCATCTCTTGTCTTCTCCTAAGGTTTCCACCCGAACCCTAAGTCTCCAAGACAAGTACCATGAAGGATACAAATGATGAAAGAATATGAGATATTTTTCCTCCATTATATATGCAACTAGGTGAGGGAGGATAACATAAAATAAGGACAAGTTTCCCTACAAGTAACCAACATGGAGCACTCTACAATCCAAGGATGTTCATGTCAAACTAGGGTTTTTTCCAACCCTGAAAGTGAGATTCACTGCAAGTCAAGATCTTGGGTTCAATTACCCTCCTCTAAGATGGTTTGGTCTCCAATAGGGTGTTAGTCCTACACTCCCTCTTCCAGGGTGTCTTGGTGGCCAAGTTCCCTTCTGTAAGTTGTTTCTCTAATTGTGTGTCCAATTCCCTCTCATATACCCAATGCTACTCTGATATGTGCCAATGTGGTCAGTAAGCTCCCATTATCCCCCTCAGTATATGTGCTTGGGTCCATCACCAACCTCCAAGAAGTATGCTATAATTTAATGGAAATTTAAGGTCATTTCTTGAACACAATCTTGTGGTGGCATTTTTTTGGATGATGTTGGTGAAATGTTTTACAAGGAAAATGTGAGGTGATAGTGATATTTTGTGGCCAAAAATAGGGAGAGAAAAGAGCATACAAAATGGAAATTACTTGCATTCAAAAGATGCACATTTTGGATAAAGAAGCATGAATTGACATTAGCATGTTTTCCTAGGACAAGGAGGTAGGTTTAACAAAGGACATTGTAACCATAGGAGGAACATTTCTTTGTTGCAATTTATGCTAACTTGTATAAATTTGGGAATTATAAATTTTAATGTGATTTTGAAATTTCACTTCTCACCAAAGGTTTCCCAAATTCATTTCTTATGAATATTCAACATTCGCATGATCTTTAATAAAAATTATAGTATAAAACTATGGACGATATTTCAATTTCAATCAACCCCAATCCACTACGAATTGCAAGAGTAAGGATTTCAAATGTATGCCAACAAGTTTTAGCTATTTTAGGGAAACTTTTCTAAAGATAAAACCATATTTTAAATCACTTTAATTATTGTATATTTACAATATTAAGTATGCCTTATTAGTTTTAAGGTGTTTGTCAAATCACTCAACAATTTCAACCCTTAATATGTCAAATTAGCATGAACAATAAGTTTTGAAAATTACTTAATCGAGAAGACAATGAAAGATGAAAATAAAATATGCAATTACATTGGTTTTGGATAGATGAAAACTTCATATATGTGTTTGTCATAATTAAGTACATGTGCATGCCACAACTTTATCACAAAGATGGTACAATTTTTCAACCTCTCCAAAACCCTCTCTAGGGAAATCATGAAAACCCTAGCCACCACCAAAAATATCCAACTACCAAGCACCAACATTAACAAGTCCTCCTTGGTTTCAACAACAATATTGTGTCACACAAGCTTTCCACATTAGCATGGTTGTCTTCCTCATGGTTTTCACACCCTAGACATGTTAAATCGTATACGTATGTGGAAAGAAAAATCTAGTGTTGGCATCCAAATATACTTTCCTGTCCTAGGGTTTGAATCCTCAAACCCTAATTCTTCCACTCTTACATTCATCATAACCATAAATACTTCCATGTAGCATTAAGAATACAAGAACTCTATGACATTTTCCTAGCATCACATACAATAAGAATAAAGATCCAAAAAACATACAACGTGTTAAATTTACTCTACGTGTCTTCTACTAGGGTAGAAACCTTAGTGTTACAACAAGAGACATAATAACCATCATCAACAATGGTGTATTCTTCTCTAGGGTTTACATTTTTTTTATTATCAAGATGGATATTGACTAGTTACAGTCCGATAAGCTCCAAACACATAGGTGAAGGCGAATATATAATAGATTTTGATCCAAACAAATCCAATTTTCTAAGAAATAGTCGTAGTAGTTTCATCAATAGAGAAGACAACATTAATTCACTAGATCACTACTTTTCACCTATATGTGTTTTTCTGTGCTATTTATCATTTTGATTTGTGCTAGGAAAGCTATTTTTTCTTTGTTTCTTGATATTGAAGCTTTGATTTTGTATTTTTTCTTGTGTAGGTATATGCGTGCCATTACAGGAATGAGTGACATTGATCCTGTTAAATGACCAAAATTACAGTGGTGTAATACCCAGGTATTCATTGGTGGAAATATATGCTTCATTTCCTGTCCAATTTCTAAAGTAAGGGTTCTCGAAGCTGAGATGTTACTAAAAGTTTTAGCTCTTCATGTACAAGGGTCTTGCCATCTTATTTAATGTGTTTTTGTTTATTTCCCAAGCAGGTTAGGTGGGATGAATGTGCAACTAAAAGTAGTTTTTGATGGTAATGTGAGACTGGACATATGAAGAAACAAAGGTGATCAAACAGAAGTCTCAACATAGAAAGAGTGCATATTAGAGGGTCCATTCACGTAACGCATTTGTTTAATATTTGAGTAGTTTTGTTCCTACTCCAAGTATTTATGCTCAAGGCTTGATTATTTCCATTATAACCTTGCAATCTTCAAATCTTTCTCAAACAAGATTGTTATCAATTTTAAAGTTAGTGAATCTAGTTCTAAAAGCAAGTAGAAGAGAAGGGTTCATTCACATGGTATTGATTCTCTCTCATTTCTTATTCTATATATCTTCAATCATGGTAGTTTGTTTAGGTTTCTTCCCTTTGTGGTCAAACCATATCGTTTTCTTTATTTTTAAATCAATTACTATTCTAATGCAAATAGCTATAGTTCTATCATATTTGGCCATACTTTTTCCAAACTTTATGCCATAGTTTTGAGTGTGTGACTTTAAGAGCATTTGGAGAAGAAAAAACTCAAAACTAAAGGACACCTGAAATTCATGAATTGCTACCAGACTATTGATGACATTTTCTCATGAATTGGATGGTCACTTTCAGATGTTTTCTTCACCTTCTTATCAAGATTTCTCTCAGGATTTTTGGGCAGTTTCATTTTGATGTCATTGCAAAATAATTCCAGCCAAGAAACCCTATATTATTTTATGCATGTGTGGGTAAAGGATCAGATCTTGATCCATTTTTTAGGCTGGAAATGAGATAGTACAACAAAGTTTTGTCGCTGATTTTCCCAGCCATCTTCACCATCTCAAATTTTGGAAATTTCATCAGCTAGTTTTGCACACACAAATTTGTTTTTGCATTATGGAAATGTTGTTGAACAACAAGATAAAAAAAATCAGTCATTTCTAGCAATGTAACTTGAGGCAAAATTCCATTTCCATGTTTAAAATAATTTCTTCATGCCAAGCTAAGAATATTGTGATGATGGAGGAGCCTAAATCTCTATCTTGAAGATATTGTTGATAATTTTGCAGGTTGGCACCCTCAAGTTGATTATGTTTAAACTTTATACAAGCCCTATCCAATATTGGATGGAAGAGGCTTGTGGGAATACTTGCCATGCATGTTAAATGTATGATGATATTGTACATGCTCATGATATCTTGATGGAGATTGCAACATGTTTTCTTATAATGATTATTTTCAATTTACATTGATGGGTTATAAGCACACGTCAAGCAGAACACCTATGTTGATGATGATTGATCTAAATTATATCCTAGTTGCACAAAATAAAAAATACACGTATGGGCTTCAAATTCACAAGCCCTATATTCAACATGAGACCCACTTCCCAACACAAAAACAACAAGGGGTATGCATTTCTTTCAATGCTTGAGCACCAATGTTTATATTTTCATTTCAAGATTTCCTAGCAAAGATCAATCTCTTTGACACCATCATCAAAACTACTATTCTTTATGGTCCAGCATTTGGAAACCTAGTCTAGTTTCCATTGATTGGGCACATTTGGAGAGAGTCCAATCTATCATGCTCCAACATATTATTCATTGTTATCATTTTGTGCCATAATCCATTTGTCCAAGGCAGGTTTGGCGCCCGTCCTTTATGCATCACATGCATTTTTAGGCTTGTCTTTTTTCTTCACAATATTTCCCCCCTTAGTGACTCAACTACTAATCTACTAGATAAGAGAGGCCCATATTTGGCCATTTTCTCTTCAAAGGATGATCTAGGAATATTTGGATTGCTTCCCTAGGATGATCTAGGAATATTTGGATCTCTAAGGATTTTATTCCCTTTAGTCCATTAGTATTTTTATGAAGAACCTACCACACTTTAAGTAATCACAAGAAGCCCCTGGTCACCTCCTCTCAAAAATGGAGATGGCCTTCCATTATGAGAATTTGATGCAGCTGCAAAATGATCTTAATGTCTGTCCCAACTACATTCAGTTCCATTTGTCACATGATCTCAATATTCTGCACAGCAAGCTAAGGTTTGTTCACTTGTGGGTCAATACAGATCACTATATATAGCAAATAGAGAAGATAAGTTAATTGTGCCATCTTAAGAAGATGAACACAGAGGAACAATTTGTCTTCAGATGCCCCATATATTATGATATTTGAGGAAGAAATCACTGCATTTTCCATGATCAAAGATGTCTATATTTATACATGCACACAAGTTGACCATTCACAAACAAAAGACTTTGAGGGACCTTTCTAGATCCTAAAAGGTTGATCCATTAGGTTCACCGCCTCTTTTTTTGGCCTATCTTAGTGACTTTGGCACTAAACAATATGCAAATTTATCATCCACAAACAAATGGATGGATTGATGATACAACCTCCTCCATACTGGGTTGTAAAATGTGCATCTCAACACTATTACTAGTCTAAATGTCTCATAGTTATTGAAATACAAAGAATCCATTTTTTGTTATAAATCTTCCACCAACCACTTGTAGAAATAACATGATTCAATATTTCTTCAAGCTAGCTTTGAGAAATAGTTATTTAACTCAACAACCTTCATTTATTGGATAATGGATTTTTGGTTAATACTTTCACCACCCAACAAGAATTGAACTGTAATCCCCAGCATACCTTCACATCTTTTGAGGGTTTACTTTGAAATATATTAAATAAGACTCTATTCTAAATCCTTGTGAGATAGATAAAAAGTGTTTCATACCAGATTATTATGTGAACTTACCATGTCTAGTTCCAATATGACTGTACCTGGGGGATTGAAGTTTTGTACTGAAAATGTGTAGTATATAAGCATAATAGATTGAATAGTATTGCAACAAGGCCTTTCTTCTTCCAAGTTTATAAGGAAGGAACCAACCAAAAGTTGAAAATTCTAGATTCAACATATTGACCCATGAATGGGCCCTTTTTGTTCAGTACAACATGAAAGAAGTGGGAGCACTTTCCAATTTACTCTAGTTACTGAGAAAAACGAAAATAACTGCATCAATAATTACATCCTTCACTTATCGATCCAATACCACAACTCCGAATAGCATATCCAATTTTGAGAACCATGTTGTAAACTTCCTAGTATGTCATCCATGTATATTTACCCGCCTGTTCCATCACATAAAATCAAATCCTGGTAATTTATTCTGATTTTGCCTTAAATAAACTCATTATTATCTCTTGTCAGGTTATGGTTTCAGAAAAAGAAGAACCAGGAACACCAAGTTCTCCAGCTATGGATGGACCCCCTCTTCCAAATCAAAATTGAAAAGGTTATTTTTATTATTATTTTATACTTTATCGTTGGTTATCCAGCCACCAAGGAGAGGCAGTTGTCATCGGATATCCTTCCAATCCGACGGCACTGCTACAGTTTCGACAATAACTGTCTATTGGATATCCAACACCCAACATTGATATCCGACATCATACATCCAATGACAATTTCATTCTGGATGTCGAAAATTCGACGCTTGTCCATCGCACGTTCGACACCCAAGAATGTAAGAACTTACCCGATATAATATGGAAGGAAATCGACATTTTGACAAGGCTTCAGACTCGGGTCGAAAAATCGATGACTAGGGATGTCAAAAATTCGACAAAATATTGATATAAGACTTCTCCGGAATAGGATGAAACTCTGTCAAAATGTCAACAGGGTTGGTAAAGTAGTCTAATAACCAATGAATTCCCACCGACGACAAAAAAAAAAAGGTGTTGTCTAAAAACAGACATGTGTCTGTCGAATGTCAGACATTACATCTGTTGGATTTCAGTCTCAAATTTTGTTGTGACACCAGTCATAGTATGAACCCTAGGAATATAATATCTAGAACAAGAGAATAGGGTGACAACATTTTGAATAAGGACCATTCACTTGAATCTTTTTTTGGATTTTGGTTATCACAGTTGTATCATCATCCTGTTTAGTGAGGGTGGAGCCTTTTTTATTAATATAACTAGTAACCAATATTGTTGAGAAAAATGAGTCCATATGTTTAAAAATAAAGGTTAAAATGAATTAAAGTAATTAGAATCCAAAACTAATCTTTTATTAAAGTATTCAAAGAAGGAATTCAACCTCATATTTATTGATAAGAATATAAAAAATACTTATCATAAATTCACAATGAAACTCTCAACTTGCATTTAAAAGTACTCTTCCATAACATTTCTTTAAAATAACTATTGAACCAACCCTTGATATGATACTAAGTGAGACATTGCTAGAAAATATATCAAAGATAAGGCTTAAATGAACCACATAATGCAATGAAAAAAGAGTACATGACTTTGAATTAAAGAAAGAATTGACTTGAATATATCAATAGAATCCAAGTGAAACTCTTTAACCTTTCAAAATTTGAACCTAGAAAGTTTTGGAGACTCATCTTGACTCATAAATTTAATAAGCAAGGTAAGATTGTTATTGGAGATTGGAACTCATACCTTAAAAAATATCCTTAAATCCCTTAATGTATTAAATAAGAATCAAATGATTTCAACAATGAATGGTGATTGAACTATTAAATACATTAAGTTCAAGGTTAAGCATCTTTCAAAGGGAAAATCTAAAGACATTTAGGGGATTCGAGCAAAAATTCTAAAATATAGTGGCACTATTCTCATTTCTCACATACACAACCTATTCAATCCAATAGTTAAGCAGTCATTTCCTAGGATTTTGATAGAAAACATTATTGTTCCTATTTTTAAAAGTGGTGATAAAAACAATCCCTCCAATTATATGATCATCATGATTAGTCTTCTCAAGGTTAAGTTGTATGCTATAATTTTACAAAAATGATTAACGTGTGGGTGGAAACCATGACAAGAGAGAGAGAAATGATAAATCAAATTTTGAAGCTATCACTTGACTTTGTATCATTTGATTTAATCTTCGGATTAAAGAAAAAGGAGAGTTGAAATAACAAATACAATCTCCTATTTTTTTCGTTGACTGCAAAAATATTTTGATATATATCCTTGAAATAACCATTGGAATAGAAAGAAAGATATTAGAGTCCCCTTGGTTGAAAGTTGTAGTGATAAGGTTATCTGAGAGTCATTCCAATTTTAGAAGCAACAAGGGTTTGTTAGAAGAATTTAATTGTATATAGGAGTCAAGCAAGGATATCCTGTGTCCCCTAATTTTTGGAAGAACCTTTTTTAGAGGATGTAGGGTGTGTGAGCATGAACCTTGTAGTGCTAGTTATCACCCTCCTCCTATATGTAGATGACAATTTTCTTTTAACAATGAAATGTAGGGTGTGTGAACATGAACCTTGTAGTTCTAGTTATCAACCTCCTATATTTAGATGGCATTTTTATTTTAACAATGAACCCTTATCACCTCAAAAAGAAGCTTCAAATTTGTGAATTTTTTTGCACTAACTTTGATATGACTGTGAATATTTATACGAAAAAAATAATGATATTTAAGTTTAAAAATTTCACTTACCGAACTGTGTTTACTATAACCACAACTTCGAAGAATTCCCTTCATGCACATACCTTTGAATCAACACCCATCATAAGCTAAATTGGAACTATATCGCTAAAAAGGAATTAGTAGAGGTTGAAAGGACTTTTATGGATTTGAAAATAATTTTAGGGAAATTGAGTTATGGTTCTAAGATTTATTTTTATTTATTATTTTGACATGCTTGGTATCCCAATAACTTTCACAACAACATTTGAACCCACAATCCGACGAGCAAATCCGACAAAATCCAATGAAATTGACCATGCCGTCCAATTTCAACTTTAAAATTATGAATTTTGATCATTTTTTAATTCATACATGGCATTGTCATATATTCGATGGATGTTTGTTATTTGATGATTCCAGTTGATTATCTGATGGAATCCGTCGAATATCCGATAGTATGTTTGTATCATCAAAAGTAAATTGAGTATAGGGTATCTTAGTTTTCCATGAAATCCCATGATAGTGCCATGGAAACATGAGAAACATAATTATAGAAAAGCATGATTATGATTAAAAATTAAAAAAACATTTCAATTTCAAAATATATCCACTTATTGTATTTATTCAAACATATAGATGGGATATTCACTTTTCCCTCACCTATTTGAATGGTTGTGATTTCCTTGTGAAACCATCAAGAATGTCTACTAATCTCCTCTGATTAATGTGTGTAATCTCATTTCCCCATGACATTGGGGATGTATGATGTCTTTTTTCACTATGGATATATTGAATATGGATAAAACATAAGAGTTAAATAACTCATCAAAAAATGGGTCCAACGTTTTACGGAGCATCAAAAACCCATACCTGTACCTATTGTTTTTTACGATTGTGATGATGAATAGTGTTATACACCTGAATGGCACCTCTCAGTCCAAGTGCCGACATCCCTCATGTTGAAACACAAAAGGACATCTATGGATTGAGGTTTTCCCATAACACTATAGATTGGCTTATTATACAATACATTTCCTCCTCCATCCAGTGGTTTACTTTGCCTTTTTTAGATATGTCAAGACATATCCGCGACTCTATCCTTATGCAACTCGTGGATCATCCGCGAGTGTTGTTGTTTGCAAGTCGCGGATGGATGTATCCGCGGGTTTCCCTTATAGAAAGTCGCGGATCATACGTGAGTTGTCTTTCTACATACCCGCAGATGCCTATCTTGGACATTTAAAAATAAAACACGCGCTGATCTGAGATTAGTTAAGCCATTTACCATTAATCCTCTTAACTGTCTCAACCTCCTCAACCTTTGAAACTGCCTTATTTCCTCCATATAAATACAGGATTTGGGGAGGGTGTTGGATAGACTTTTGGAGAGCAAATTTATGATGGTGGATTGTATACAGAAGTATTTGGAGCAGTGGAACTCAGAATCCTTTGGTTGCAGAGGAGTCCTTGTCTCAGGCGTTGGGTTGTAATCTGAACTCTTTCCATTATTGATAATAAAGAGAATCCTTCTTCCATATGTGTTTCATGTATCTTGGTTTGATAAATGTTTATGTTTCTGCATCTTATATGTGATTTATCTAACCTGCTTATATATATATGAATCATCTTGTATCTGGAAGATTGTTTCTTGACAAGTGAAAGAGGAGCAACCTTGAAGACTTTGGAGGTGAAGCAGAGCGGAAGAGGACTAGCAAGGATCGACCTTCGTTAATCGAGTAAGTCTTTCTAATCCTCCTATTTCCTTTACTACACTTTAGAGTCAATTGTCTGCAAGTTGATTGAGTATGTTGGTAACCCCAGACCTATGGTTATTAGGTGTGTAATCCTGTACAACAGAACTGGCGACTCCGCTGGGGAAGCCTAGACTGCTGTAGGTTCTTTTTTTCTGTCACCTGACCAGTCTTTGCTTGAAGTCCACGTGTGATCTTGTATTCTGGTTTATACTTGCCTCAGTATTTGAAAGTCTTGGAATTTTTTCTTGTTCTTTGAGAAAAAATTTAGACCCATCCGCGAGTTGCTCTTAAGCACAGTCGCGGATACAAGTCTGCATCCGCGGGTTGCTGTACTGAACAGTCGCGGATCATCCGCGGGTTGCACTGTTAGACAGTCGCGGATATGCCTGGAAGTAGGTATTTTTAAGTTAAAGTTTGCTTGTTCTTTTCTTGGTATAATCCCTATTTTCTGAGTGGATTTTCCTTATGAATGTTGGGTAGCCTGTCTGAATACATTGGGTGATCACACTTTGTGCTTTTCAAAATCCCTTGAGTCTCTTTTGATTGGATTATTTACTGTTTACATACTGAATTATTTTGGCCTGTTTGGGTTGTGGGTTAAGGTGTCTTTGTCCAGATCAGTGATCAGGGTCTTGGGCTCTGATTTTTCCAGTCTGTCTTCTGACAATGGCTGGTTGTCACTTACCTTTGTAAGTCTACAGTGATTTTTGTCATTGTTTGCACCCAAGCTAGGGTTCCTAGCCTCCTTTTGTTGGTGGTATTTTGGTCCTGTCAGCCTGTTTGCTTCAATTGGATGCTTTTATACTATTTATTTGATTCAAGTTCGCTCAAGTATAGTGCATTGTAGATGCATAGTAGAATTTTGAGTATTTTTAAAAGTGAAAAGAAAACATAGTTAAATATTTTGCATTGTGATTTTGCATAAGTAGTGTTTATTTCAATTTAAAGATATTATCTCAAAAACTACAAAAAATATAGGCTTAGTTTCTCTTATCACTGCTTTCAATTCATCAATATATATTTGCAAGAAAAGAAAAAGAAGTTTGTTTTATAATAGTAATTTTGCTTTGAATACACCTTTATTTTCATTTATTTCTTATTTGAGTCAAAAGATCATAAAGTATACCACTCCATTTCCTCTTGAGTAAAGAACAGCCCTTTAAAATGAACGCATAAATTAAAATTTACTAGTAAGTTTTGTTTTTTAGGGGCCTTTCACCTACTAGCTTAGGATAGACTTGTGGGCTAGGAAGTGTAAACTTCCCACAAGTTATAAAACTCAGACGTAGTGGACCTTTCTTTAGGTAAATCCTTGACTTTATTGACTGTATCTGGGAAGCTCCTCTCAAAAGGGAGTTAAGCACTAGGCCACGTGGAGGCTTGGACAGAGGAGATAACCCTCCGAATCCTTGTCAAAGTGTAACTCAGGACTTTTACGCATCTAGGGATTCTATCCTAGACAGAGTTTCGGGCTCAGGTACCCTGCCCATGCATACGAGTTCGGCTTGCGACTGTCCCCCCAGACTATTGATATTGCCAAGGTAGCCTTTAGTCTCTTGTCTTTTAGGGTTCATACCTAGGAAAACCGGAAGGTTATTTCTGGTTCACCTTGAACGGGCTTGGAAGGTAACCCTTGTTGAAAGTGTAGGAGGGCGGTGGGTGATTCCTCCACTTGTGCCTGAGAACCACTTCAAGGAAGCCAAGGAATCATTCATCAGCTTTCTTCGGAAAGTATATCTTTTACCATGGTTTGATTGCTTGAGACTTTAGGAATTTTTAGTGTATGCTCTGTGGTTTTGCCTGTGTTTAGTTGGCCTTAGGATGTGATTTGTTAAATTTATAATTCTAGAGGACCAACCTATTAGAAGGTCAAGAAGTTTGAGAAACCTTCCTCCTATCACCACATTGGAGCCTCCACCTTTACCTCAAAGGAGGAGATTAGACACAGATGGTTCATTTGAACCTGTAGGAATAAGTGAAGTTCTTGGTGAACCAGAACTCATTGCTAACCGTTTTGATCTTGATACAGTCGAGATAGAAGAATTGCAGACTGACGAGTTTGCAAGAAACTTTAACACCCCCTTGACTGATTTAAATGATCCTGTGATCGTTCAGGTTAGACCTTTTGATTCACTAGTGTTAGGTGTCCCTGTGGGTAGAGTCATGTCTTCTGCGGAAGAAATTTCTTTTGTGTTCACCTCAACCCTTCCGGTTGAAGGGGTACTACCTCCCCTGGTAAGTGCCCCTAGATCTAGTTTGCCTTCTACACCTTTGACTCCAGCAAGCCGGGTGGTTCAACCACCGGTTCATTCAAACCTAGGAGGTAGTTCTGGTGACATGGTTACTGGGATCCCCAGTATACCTACCATTCCTTCTTCCTTCCCTTACACTACCCAGAGTGGTCCGGTAGGATCCTCAGCATATGTCCAAGGATTTCCTTGGAATGGGGGGCATATCCCCCCATCCAATCCATACGTAGGTCCATCTCCTTCATATGTAGGAGTGCACTTTGGGAGCAACACCTCTTATGGGAAAAGCTTCCAAACCCCTATTTCGGTCCCATACGCGAGCTCTCCTTTTTCGTTGTTTAGCAGAGGGATACCTGCTCCTGTCTTTCAGACCCCTGCTTCTATGGGGAAGGCCCGAACTTCTTACACCGCACCTCCCACACACAATCCTGTGGCTTACAGATGGAATCCATTTTAGAGCAACCTTCCCATTTCACAACTGGTGTTAGGCGGCAACCCCACTTTTACCCATGGGCATTTGGGGGCAGGTCCCTCAAATCCCCAAGTTGGCACATTTACTACTCTGGTTAGGCCCAAAATTCCTTTCCTGGCAACTTTAAACTTGCCAGACTTGTCAAAATTGATGAATGACCCGGTGAGGCATGACCCCTTGTGGCCACCTGTTCCCACCAAATTGCCATTGGACATCCCTAAGTTCGAAGGTAAAGCTGGTGAAGATCCTGGGGCACATGCCACCATCTTCCATTTATGGTGTTCTTCAAATTCGTTGAATGAAGATTCAGTGAGGTTGAGGTTGTTCCAAAGGACCTTGATGGGTACTATGGCAAAATGGTATATTGAGCTACCTTCTGCTGCTTTTAGTAGTTTCTGGGACTTGGCTAGTTATTTTCTCAGCCACTTTCAGCTTCCGATCCGATATGATTTCGGAATGGACTTGTTGTCTACTTTTAGACAAAACAAGGCTACCCATATCTCAGATCATATCCAAGAGTGGAGGAGGTGAAAGAGCCTTATCAAAGCTACCATTCCTCTTGAGTTTCTGTTAGATTGGTTCCTTAAATCATCGTTTCCATACATATCTAAGGATGTTTCCACATCAGGAGTAACGAATGAAGAAGAAGCCATACTCAGGACCCAGCAGTTGGATTTGATTTATTCACAATTTGGGATCTTGTATGAGATCATCCCTAAGGCATCGAGGCCTTCGTACGAGGCAGAGAAGCCTAATCCTGGACCCCATGCCGATGGTGTGGTTGGGTCCGTTAACTCTCCCACTGTAGAGTCTTTGACTAAACAACTTCACCAGTTGTCTGTCAAAAAGTCTACGACAAAGGCAGCAAAGGTTTCCCCCTCCCCCCAGAGTGCAAATGTTTTTGCACAAACCTCTCAGAAGGGCAATCAGCAGCCCGGCGGGAAGAAAAAGAAAGGTAAGAAGGGAGAGGGAAACCAAAACAAGCCAAAGCCCGCAAACAATGCTGATGGGGGCAAAAAAGAAAAGAAGAAGGTCAAGTTCCCTTGTAAGTTGTGCCAAGAGGACCACCTTACTCACCTTTGTCCCCTTATGGATCAAGCCCAGAAGCTGCTTAAAGCTCAACAACCGGCTGTCCTGAAGGATCCTTTTCCCCAAGGATAGAACACTACTTCAGTTTCTAATGCAGCAGGGGGCACTCAAACTGCCCCTGACCCAAAATATATCAACATGGTTAGATCTTCGACTTTGTTGTAGACAAGGAAAAAAAATTATGAGACTGAGACTTCTGAGAAGGGTAAAGCTGTAGGTGAAACTTTGAACCCTCTCATGATAGAGAAACCTGTTGAAACTATGCCGAAGATACCGAAAGGTGTCTTCAAGAAGGCCTTGCATAACCCTAACGCTAGGGCTTCTTCAAACTACTCCGTGGTTGAAGACTTAGCTCAAACCCCTTGTGCAATGTCAGCTTTAGAGGTGTTACAGAGTTGTCCCGCTCAGCGGGATGCCCTCTTAGCAGCTTTAGGCAGCATGGACTCTTCGAGTCTCATGGCGAAATTTCATTTGTCTAATGTTAAAATTCACCTTCCTTACGATGTAGCCCTATCAATAGATGTCGTCCATGGTGGTAAGACCATTGGAAGGGCAGTTGTTGACGAGGGGGCCTCTACATGTGTTATGTCCTTGAGCTGTTGGAAAGCTCTTGGATCCCCAGAGCTGGTCCCATCAAACACTTTGCTTACTGCTTTTGATGGAAGATCCTTCCGTCCGCATGGTATCCTACCAGCTTTCGAGATTAAGTTGGCAGGCAAAGCAGTGTCTGTTGAAGTAGAAGTGATTAATGCTCCTTTGGACTACAATCTGCTTCTGGGAAGGAGTTGGACTTATGCTATGCCCGCTATTGCGTCGGTCGTTCTTCGTGTAGTGGTTTTTCCACATGAGGGCAAGTTGGTTACTATTGATCAACTTGATTTTACCCGAAAAGGTCGTTTAGAGTCTAATGAATCCGCTGTGCCATTGGTTGATCAGGTCAAACCTATTGCACAGATCTTGGGGGCTGGAATGTACACATCATTGATGGGCACATTTGATCTTCCATCCCCGGTAAATTGTATTGCTTCTACTAGTGTGGGGAGGTCCATCGCTACGGTTGTCGATAGGACTGATCCTTGGGTTCTCCCAACTCCCCATGAACTGGAAGTGTCCTTATCAACAGTAGACGTGTCTTATCAAGATATCACTCACGCTGTTGTTGATCCCATTCCAGATCCTCTAACAATCTCAGATGATCTGGAACAAGTCTATTTGCCCGCATGGGTGGAAAACTCTTTACATTCTATAGATTGCTTAAACACAGTTCTACCTTCCGATGAAGCTATTCTGGAAGCCATGAGTGGACGTGATAATATTTGTGAGGATCTTCATCATTGATCCTATTTTCTTCCAGAACTGAGCAGGATAGAAAACCAAGAGTTTCGCGTGAGACTATCAGAAGACATTGATATACCTCTTAACCCTTTTCCTAGGGAAGGAGTGTTTACTGAGGGGAATATGGAAAAGATTTTCGCCACTATACCTATTAACATCTCTGTGAATCCAGATGTCATGGAAAACATCTATATAGGTGCAAACTGCTCTCCTGAGGAGATTGCTATCTACACTACCCTTTTTAAGGAATTCTGCGATATCTTTGCCTGGTCATATGAGGAGATGCCAGGCATAGATCCATCTATTGTTCAACATGAAATCCGAACCTATCCTGATGCCAAGCCAATTTGACAAAAATTAAGACCCGTGAACCCGCGTAAAACGGCGGCTGTGAAGGCAGAAGTTGAAAAGCTGTTGAAAGCTGGTTTCATATATCCCATAGCTTTGACTGAATGGGTGTCCAACCCTGTTCCTGTTGATAAAAAGCAAGGGACTATTCGCGTTTGTACAAACTTTAGAGACCTCAATAAATCCTTTCCTAAGGAAAACTACCCCACACCATTTATTGACCAGATCATAGAATATGCATGTGCGGGAAGTGAGGTGTTTTCGTTTATGGATGGTTTCTCCGGCTACAATCAAATCCAAATCAAACCAGAAGACCAACATAAAACTGCTTTCATTTTCCCTTGGGATACATTTGTGTATAATAAAATTCCCTTTGGATTGAAAAATGCTGGGGCAACCTTTCAACAGGCTATGAACTTTGCTTTTCATGACATAAAATCCATTGTCAAACCATACCTTTATGATCTGCCCACACATTCTCGCAAGAGGACCCAACATCTAGATCATTTAAGGTTGATCTTTGAAAGATGCAGATATTATAAAATTCGCTTGAATCCCCACAAGTGTGTTTTCTGCATCGATTCGGGAAGATTACTCGGATTCATTGTCTCTAGTAGAGGCATCCAGGTGGATCCATTGAAAGTTGAGGCCATTGTAAATCTGCCTCCTCCTCGTTCTCTTAGGCAACTTCAAAGCCTGCAAGGAAAGTCTAAATTTCTTCGACGTTTTATTGTTAATTATGCCAAGATCACTAAAGGTTTCATGCGCTTGCTCAAACAAGACACCCCATTTGTATGGGATGAAACCACACAACTTGCGTTCGAGGCATTGAAAAAAGATTTGTTGTCGGCACCTTTATTACGTCCACCAGATTATTCTATGGATTTCATATTATATCTGGCCGCGTCGAAGTCGACCATTGGGGTAGTACTAGTCCAGGAGGATGATAAGCTCGTTGAGCATTTCATTTATTATCTTAGCCGTGCTTTGGCCGAACCTGAGCTTAGATACTCCCACGTCGAGAAATTAGCCTTAGCAGCTGTCTACGCTGTGCAGAGGTTGCGCCACTACATTTTACTAAGGACCACCACAGTTGTGGAGGATGTGAATCCGTTCCAACATGTTTTATCCCGACGGATTGTTGGGGGAAAATTTAACAAGTGGATAGTCATTCTCCAAGATTTTGACTTGGATTTCCACTCCGCTAAGTCTAAGAAGTCCTTAGTTTTTGCTGAGCTTATAGTAGAATTTCCCACTGAAGAGAATGTAGTTGTTGAAGATGACTCATTCCCAGATGAGCACATCTTCCTGATATCCACCTCTGATCCTTGGTACAGAGATATTCTTATATATCTCCATAATTTGAAGTATCCTGCCACTTCCTCTAGGGAGGAACGACGTAAGTTACGCCTTCATGCCCAGAACTACCTCATTATAGGAGATACATTATATCGATGAGGGGTAGATTCCGTCTTGCGTCCATGCCTTACTCATGAGGAAGCGGAGATTGTCATAAATGATTCCCATAGCGGAGCATGTGGGGGTCATTTATCTGGGTTAGCAACGGCCCAGAAGATATTGCGTGCCGGTTATTTTTGGCCCACGATATTTAAAGATTGTGTTGAAGCAGTGAAGCGCTGTCATCCATGTCAGCTTTACACCAAGAAGATGCGGTCGCATCCTGCTCCATTATTTCCTGTTGTCTCGATAGGCCCCTTCATGAAATGGGGGATTGATTATGTGACATGCAACCCAGTCTCGGCTGGGGGGCATAAATACATCATTGTCGATGTTGACTATTTTACGAAATGGGCAGAGGCAATGCCTACTTTCAAAGACAATGGGGAAACGGAAGCTTTCTTTGTTTTCAATCAAATTATTGCAAGGTTTAGTATTCCCAAAGTGATTGTCACTGACCATGGCAGTAATTTTCAAAATAACATGATGACGGAACTGACTACCATGCTCGGATTTCGACAAGAACATTCTTCTCCATACTATCCGCAAGCTAATGGTCAGGTTGAGGCTGTCAATAAGACTTTAAGAACTATCCTTAAACAGACAATTGATGCAGCCCGTTCTAATTGGCACATCATGTTATATCCTACTCTTTGGGCTTACAGAACTAATGTCAAGACTGCCACGGGTTATTCCCCTTTCCAGCTCGTTCACGGGGTGGAAGCAGTTACTCCGATTGAATGCGAAATCTCATCCTTGAAGATAGCCATTCATGTGTTACCTGATACGATTGAGCTTGAGGAACATCTGGTACATTTAGAACACCTTGATGAACAACATAGAGATGCATTGACTACTAATCAGGATCATAAAAATAGGGTTAAATCTCAATATGATAAAACAGTCAAACCTAGGGTTTTCTCTAAGGGGGAACTTGTCTTGCTTTGGGACCAAGATAAAGAACCTCTGGGGGCAGGAAAATTCAAGGCTATGTGGTTAGGACCCTATGTCGTGTCGAAGGTATTAAGTAAGGGCGCATATGAATTAGTTGATTATGATGGGAATAAGCTGCCTGAGCCTAGAAATGGGCTCTACCTGAAGAAGTACTACGCTTAGGCTTAGCACTTTTTCTTGTATTTTAGTGTATGTATTTTTTATGTACATTAGGTTGTCAGTTTTGTTTTTTATATTATCTGCTAGTTGTTGCAGATGTCTTCCGAAATTTATATAGTTTTCCCTGATGGCGCCAGCCGTCACACTTGTAACCTAGCTTCGGCAGCATGGGTTATCTATTCTCCCTCAGGACAGCTTGTTGCTGCGGGAGGCGCTTGTCTAGGTCCTGCTTCTAATAATGTTGTTGAGTATAGGGATGTAATTGAGCTCCTATGGGATGCTTTTTCACGTGGCATCACCCAGCTTGAGGTTCGTTTGGATTCTCAGTTGGTAGTTTCCCAGCTCAATCGAGCTTATTAGGTACGAAATCCTATCTTGTTACGTCAGTTCATGCAAATTCGTTTATTGGAAAGACATTTTGAAGTTATTACTTTCAATCATATTCCACGAAACCAAAATTCATTGACTGATGCATATGCTAATTACATTTTGCATTGGCATCTCACACACATTTTATAAGAATATACAGCAAACATATAAAGAACACTTGTAAATAAGCCGACAACCAAATATATATATATATATATATGTAAAATATATGTCTGTAGATAGGTCAAGTCTGATCCATAGATCCCATCATATACAAAATATACAAAAATGTGGATCATAGTCCATCAAAATGCCCTAGGTCTAAGCTGGACCACCCTGGCCACTAGGACCACCTTGGTCCCCATGATCTCTATGCATCCTGGCTTCCTCAGCCTCCTCGACTTTGGCAGCCTCCACCGCATCTCTATATATGAGCACTGCTCTCGCCACTCTTCTGAAAAGACGTAGTCAAATCGGTGAAACCCCAACTACGAACTCCTGCATGGCTACAAGGATATTCTCTATCCGTATGGTCGGTACTCGTTGGGTCAGCCTGGCTTGCTTCCCCTCTAGTACTCTGATCAATCCCTGATCCTCACCCACGACAGGACGCATGAACATACGAGGGTGCCCTTCAGGGCGGACTGGTCCAATATCTGCATTTTGAGACATAAATAGGATTAAGACTTGTACATATGTATATATCCATCATTTGAAAAATTCATAAAAATTTGATAATGATAAAAATTAAAAATTACTTACCCATCTCTCCCCATGCTCCTCCTGGAGGGAGGACAAGGTCGGGGTCACCTCGGAAGTCCATTCCGGCATATGGAAACTGCTCCAATGTCAGCAACTGTCGTTCCCACCATGTGTAGAAGTCAGCATCATATACACTGTGTACTATGTCTCCTCCTCCTTGACGGAGGAAGATGTCACCCCACCTACTCAGCCTTGGCTGACGTGGAGATCTGACCGGTAATGGTATGGTAGGGCTCATGGCTGGTACTCTCGAAGAAGAAGAATGCCACTAGTATGCTTGCATAGCCAAAATTCTTGCGTCTTCCTCTTTTACAGTCGAATAGTTGTCTCCTCACGATGGAGGCAACTCCCGCGCACCAATCATAGAGAGCACCTCTAAAATAGTCAACTACCACCCTCATTTGATTCCTGGTGGCCAAATGTAATGATGTTGATCCTGCAAGTCTCACAATGGTACTAGCTAATACCTGGAGAGTAAAATCTTGGATATCTCCAATTGGAACGCTGGTTCCTCTTCTCTGAGTACCTGGTGCACAGAATATCTCTACATAGTTTTGGACACTTAAGGGGTCACCACCCCTACCAGTGCCCTCCAATTTCACCATTGCTCCCTGTCGTGACAACCCGGTAATGAAATATATGTCTTCCACGGTCAGCTCTAAGGTCTCACCTTGTACATTGAACATCCCCATCTCATGATCCCAATAATTGACCATGAACTCAAGTATGCGGACATTGGCCCACATGGGTGATGTACAAAAGAAGTTCAGCAGCCCACTAGTCCTCAATTCCTGTATGGTGGGCGCACTTTGGAGCGCCGCATGATCCATTATTTCATGCTCCCTTTCCCTCCACTCCAGAACCATTTTTACCTAGAAAATACAAGCAATTGGATTCAGTATTTCCATATCAGAATTTCAAAAATTTTGCATATTTGTAATCTTTGGTCCTCTACGCAGTATCCACGACTGTCTCTTTAGACAGGTCGCGGATTATAGACAATTCGCGGATCATCTACGGCTTTCTAGTTAAACAACTCGCGGATATAACGCGTATCCACGAGTTTCCCTATAAGCAACCCGCGGATGTGCACTGCCATAGTTTTAGATGTTGTTTATTACTGAATTCACACTTTAACCTAATATTTGCTTGGATCAATTTGACGAGCTTAGGGTGTAGAATTACCTGAAGCTGACGGATTCCGATTTCGACGGTCCAATTGTCCACAATGATCGATCAACGGTAGAGGGTAAACTTTGTTTTTTTTGGCTCAAAAGTTCAAATGGTGAGTTTGTTTTAATTTTCAAGCTATTTATAGAAATTATATTTCATAAAGTGGGTCTTTTTCCTATAGTTTGAAATGTCAATTAACTAATATCACCCTCTTTGTGCCTTGAAACAGGTTTATCACTTTTTACAAAGTGGTGTTGCTCCAATAGGGTGGTTTTGCTATTTTCCAACACATGTTGGCATCTTTTCACTCCACATTAACCTTAGTATTCAACATTTTGCCACGGACTATGGTATTCTAAGCCATTAGTCCCTTGTCTCTACCATTTTTCTTCTGTGGCTAGGGCCCTTATTTCATGAGTATCATCTTTATATGCCTTTGTCATCCTTTAGTGCTCATACTGCCACTGTTTCAGGTTCAGGGGTTTTCTCTTAGCTATTTTTCATGCCAAATAGAGTTTCTTCTGAACCTCTTTTTACAAGCCATACCTTTATAGGACTCCCCACCCTTATGGAGTTTCTTTAGGCCCAGGTCTGACTCCTCCAAAACAGACTTGACTACCGAGTTATCTCATCCGTTCAAGCTCGTTAAGAATATGTGAACGGGAATCCGCATTGGTGGTAGGTTATCTCTTTCTCGGACCATGCGGAATAATACAAGAAAGGATCACTCTCTTTTCTTTTAAATTGAGAAGAGTATTCTCAGGCATAGGTTTATCACTTTTTTGGACCTGAGGGACTAAATTTACAGAAAAGGAACACCCAGTTTGAGCTTAGTTTTCTCTTTTTCGTGCTCTGGACCCAAACATGAAAAAGATTCCGAGTGTACTTTGTGTCTTTGTCATGCTCGTTAAACACTAAAGAACAAAGCAACGAGTTTATTGTTGTAAGCCCCATTTTTCGTAACCAAATGGATCTTTCCGAGTGATCTTGCTTTCCTTCACACTCGTAAAACTCAAGCTATTGTATGCTGTTCTGGAAGGAGCTTTGGGTAGGTGGTAATTTAACCTTTTTCGGACCTTCCTGAATAAGTAAGAAAAAGGTTCACCTTTTCTTCTTCAGAAGTTAAGAGAGCTCTTCTGTGGTTTGTTTTATACTTTTTCAGCCTCAGGAGACTAAATTGGACGAAAAAGGACCCCCCTGGAGTCTTCTTTGGAGTTTTCAGACTCTCTAAATGTGAAAACACTCACTGAGCATGTACTAGTTCGGGCTCATTAAATCCACGAATCAGTGACACTATCAAGCATTATTTTCCCATCTCTTCAGGCTTGTTAAAAAATGAAGAGGGAACTGAGTTGACTTTCCTGGACTCGTTAAAATTTAACAGGGAAGGTAAGGAAGAATTTTTCTCTTGTTTTCAGTAATGGCAGCATGTCATCCTTGAACATAGCACTCTTTGCTTTCCGATATCCATGTTTCAGTGTCTACTTGTGTTCAGCTATCACTTTGAGTTTCTTACTCCTCCTCTTGTCCGTTATACCTGGGGAATCTGATCATGTCTCCTACATGACAGATAGGTCTAGTTGTTCTATATATTAGTTATATGCTTCCTTGGGTCATCTCTGTGTTGTGCTCACTGTTCAAGGACTCTTCCCAATGTCTGATCTATAGCCTGATCCCATCATTGTTATATCTGTTATCTATTTATGTCTCCCTTCTTTTGCCCAATTCCTAGTCACTCTTGTGATCCGTTGGAGGATCTGTTGCCTTCCTTATCAAAGCATGGTTCCATTTCAGTACTTCCTGATGACGACGACCTAGAGTTTTTTGACGATCATACCTCAGGATTCACTTTCCTCATTGGTGAATTCCTTTTCTTCAGTTTTCAATTATCACCTATTGGTTGACAAACTGTTGAATCCTCTCCATGTTTGACTTCAGCTTACCCTTATTCACATGGCTTGGATTGTACTGGTTCTTTGGGATCCTTTATGAAGACCTTAGTTCCTCACTCATGGACTAAGTTGTGCAAGATTATGTTCCATTCTTTTACACAGCTTCCAAATATTTGAAGATTCATCATTATTGTATATTGTGGCTTCAATCCACCTTTGTAATATACGTGGTTTCTACCCGTATCATATGATGTACTCAAATATTGTAAAGGGGCTAGTGTTCCAGTAAATTGAACATAGCATCCTCAGATGTAACTTTGTATATGACATTCCTATGTATTTGTTTCAGGTACTCTCTCTACTCCATTGGATTTCTGAGTTCTCCAAAGATGTTGATTATAATGTATTTCAACCATCGCTTCCCTCTGACCTCACACATTAGGGGGCATATGTTATACACCTGAATGGCACCTCTCCGTCCGAGTGCCGACATCCCTCATGTTGGCACACAAAAGGACATCTATGGATTGAGGTTTTCCCATAACACTATAGATTGGATTATTATACAATACATTTCCTCCTCCATCCAGTGGTTTACTTTGCCTTTTTTAGATATGTCAAGACATATCTGCGACTCTATCCTTATGCAACTTGCGGATCATCCGCGAGTGTTGTTGTTTGCAAGTCACGGATGGATGTATCCGCGGGTTGCCCTTATAGAAAGTCATGGATCATACGCGAGTTGTCTTTCTACATACCCGCGAATGCCTATATTGGACATTTAAAAATAAAACACACGCTGATCTGAGATTAGTTAATCCATTTACCATTAATCCTCTTAACTGTCTCAACCTCCTCAACCTTCGAAACTGCCTTATTTCCTCCATATAAATACAGGCCTTGGGGAGGGTGTTGGATAGACTTTTGGAGAGCAAAGTTATGCTGGTGTATTGTATACAGAATTCTTTGGAACAGTGGAACTCAGAATCCTTTGGTTGCAGAGGAGTCCTTGTCTCAGGCGTTGGGTTGTAATCTGAACTCTTTCCATTATTGATAATAAAGAGAATCCTTCTTCCATATGTGTTTCATGTATCTTGGTTTGATAAATGTTTATGTTTCTGCATCTTATATGTGATTTATCTAACCTGCTTATATATATATGAATCATCTTGTATCTGGAAGATTGTTTCTTGACAGGTGAAAGAGAAGCAACCTTGAAGACTTTGGAGGTGAAGCAGAGCAGAAGAGGACTAGCAAGGATCGACCTTCGTTAATCGAGTAAGTCTTTCTAATCCTCCTATTTCCTTTACTGTACTTTAGAGTCAATTGTCTGCAAGTTGATTGAGTATGTTGGTAACCCCAGACCTATGGTTATTAGGTGTGTAATCCTGTACAACAAATAGTGATGATGAAAATTATGAAGGGGATGGCAATGACAGTGATGATGATGATGACGACCATGATGATCAAGATGAAGATGATGATGGTGGTGGTGGTGGTGATGATGATAATTATGGTGATGATGATGATATTACAACACACCATCTATAATTTGTATAATGTTAAATTTGAATAATATCAACTAACTTCCTTTAATATAATGTTAGTTGGGTCTTAGATTGAGTGGTTAAAATTATAAGTGTTCATTTTCATCTTGTTTTGACCCACCAATGTTTTTTATTCTCCATTTAGACATATTCTGTTGTGGAAACATTGATAATATTTGTGCAAAATCTCTCACTAGAATTACATGAAGGATCAAAGCTACATTCCCATTTATAGAGGTTGCAACAATTTCATTTTGAAATAACTGATGAACCTTGGTTGTAGATGAAATTTTATTTTGAAATAGTTGATGAAGCTTGTGCACCATGTGTAGGGCCTCAAACACAAAATAGAAATAATAAATGGGATTATTTTCCCACCAGCAATACACAATCCCCATTTCAAGGTTTGATCCATAAGAGATGGTTGTGATGGAGTACCATAGTTTTGGGAAAATAATACTTGGAATTATGACCTAAATATTTTCTTTTATAATTCATGAACGATAAAAAGGGACCTAAATCACCACATTGTCCTATATAGTCTACCACTTAGAAAGTACTATTGAAACCATTTTAAGGTTTTGTGCATGGTGAATATATCTCAAGGCCACAACCATGGTCCAAGGAGAAAGAATAGGAACTTAGGATTGCATCATTTATTTAGGGTTCATTGGACATGCTTTAGGCACATCGACATATTCCCTGCAAAGGGAAGCCTTCACCTTCAAGTCATATATGGAGACCTTTTTTAGGTTTATCATACAAGAGATGGGTATGAGTTCCTTAGCCATGGTTTATGGGAAAAACCTAGGGCCTTGCCATACTAATTAGAGTCTATAGATCATGGGAATTGCATGGGGTCTTATTTGACTACATAGACCCTACAAAGGAAACCTTTTGGATACAAGTGGAACATGGACACCATTTCATAGTTTGATGTGTAGGATAGGTTTCTTGGTGGTAGGCATGCTTTAGGTGGAAAAGTCGGGGGATTTAGATGTAACTATTTCTTTAAGAAATCATGGAATGACCACCATATGAACCTCATATAGGTGTTAAATACTATAATAAAGGGATATGATTATTATTTCACATTATTAGACCAATATATTGTTCAAGGAAAAAAACTAGGGGCTTATTAAACCCATTTCTAGGGCTCGTAAGCCATGGCTGTGGTCCCAATTTGATATACAAGGCCTTTAGATAGAATTTGTGGCACATAGAAAGGATATTTTCCTAATTTAATTAATTTAAGGAATCGATCCCATGCATTCATTCATATGAAGAGATGAATAGAACAGTGTCTCAAGGATTAGAGCTTGAGGTTTTACTAGAGCACTCGTGTTCTCTAGTATACGGAGAGCACATTGCCGCGAGGAGTAGAAGTTGAGGTTTTTCCAAAGCACCCACATTCTCTGGTATACAAAGAGAATAGTTCCATGAGGAGTATACATGGAGGTATTTCTAGGGAAACCACATTCTTTGGTATACCAAGAGCATAGTTCGATGAGGAGTATACCCTGAGGCATTTCCAAAGCACCCACATTTATTTTGGGAATTTTTGTCTCTAAAGGGGTTTTCCATGATATGAAATATTTAGCCGTGGAGAGGAAGGTGTGAGGAGAAAATACCCAAAGGGATTTCCAGAGAATATTGTGAGGAGTAGAGAATACTAACGGAGACAAAAACATGACACAATGTCTTTTGTAATCCCTACCATATTCCTCTATTTTGGAAGACAATTTACCCTAAAACACCGATATGTTCCTTGGCTTTACCTTGGCGTTTCTGCGAAATGTAATGGAGGGTTTGGAATTTGAATTAAAATTTTGAATTGATTATTAAGCTCAGCTTTGTTTAATCTTTTTCTTCCAATACCCTGCCTCATTTTTGTATCTTTTTAGAGTCTATCCTAGTGAGACTTTTATCCTTTCAGGGAAACTTTTGTGTAACACCCCATGAAATTTTGGGGTTCCCCACCATGACCTGCACTATTTTGATTTGTGTGAATAATGTAATCCTCCTTGTTTAAGCGCAGATGGGAAAGTATTTCCTCATTACTTTTACAAGGGATTATTTGACATAGTGTAAATATGTTTTAATTTGAACTACACTATGTATCTTTATCATCACTTGGAGGTCTTGACTCCTTTCGAGTACAAGGTTACCCTAAGCCCTAAAATATTATTTCATATTATGGTTAGATCCATTCATTTGGATACCTTAACTACTGAATTTTGATTGAGGAGTTTTGGGTTTCCTTGTGTTTCACATAAATAGTTATAAGATTTTACTATAATTTACTACAATTTTGATCTGTGGCTGAAATTTTCAACTCTCTTGACTTGTAACTCTTAATTATTTACCATTAATACATGTGAGGTCTAATAGTAGTACTAAACCTATTATATTAGGGAACTAAGGACTCTTGAATATGCCCTAAGATATTCATTGTCATCATCACCATCATCTCCATCATCATTGTCATCTTCATTTCCATCATCATCATTGTCACGATCATCATCGTCATCATCATCACCATCATAGTCATCTTCATCATCATCGTCATCATAAATATTTTTATATCCTAATCCACATGGTTTAAAACCTGTATTGTTAGACAATCCCTAGACTTACCCATTAGATATCTAGTTCCAAAGGGATACCCATTCACCAAAATTATTTGAGGCATACAAGTTGGATAGTCCAATTAGATTGCTTTCCAAACTAACCAAAGCCTCAAACTAACCATTGAGATGAATCAACACCCCGATCAAAAATTTACTTATCAAATTTAGGAGAGAACAAGGTGTCCACCCATCCTTTGATATAAAAATAAATAAATGCACTTATGTATTGTCCAAATAAAATAGAATCTCACTCACAACATGAATCCTAAAACATGGATGTCTTGCAATCAAGACACACATATCCCACCAAAGGAATTCAATATATATTGATGCATGGTATATTTTCTTCCAATTTCATTAAACCCATGAACTTTGATAATAAAAATATTGATGCATCTCCCATCCCCACCTCATTATATTCAAGGCTTGGAGGTGCACCAAAATAATCCCACTTTGAAAAAATCATTGAGAATTGCTTGTTTTCTCCTTCTAAGGCCATCAATTCATACCAAAGTGTCTAAGTATGTTACGGATTACAAGGAAGAGATGAAGAAAACCCAATCCCTGTATTTTATTGCAAGGGAAAAAAAAATCCCATGTTAGGGCTAGGCATATTGGGATATGACATGATTGGCACCATATGTTACAAAAGGCCACATGAGGATGAGGTTGTAGAAGTTGAGGTGTTCAAGGATAGGGCTCACTATGTTAGAGAAAGGTCCAAAAATTTTGATAACAAAGATTTTTTCTTTCTATGCACCTACATCCAATCATCATCTCCTATATTATTTTCTCAAGGGGATTTGAAAGCAAAGGGATTAGAAACGACGTTTGTTGGGGCCATCAGTGAGGCCAAGCAGAGCAAGCCAGACTGTGAGAAAAGAAACCCAACCTAATTGAATCATTGGAGACTCGTGGATGTGCCTGGTGATGTGTTTTTTCTTTTATTGTTCGTGTTATCCTATTCAATCCTTAACCCAAAATATCCTTTGGCTATTGGTCTTGAACTTCTTCAAGTTTGCACGTATACCTTTTTTATGAACTCTGGAAAAGACATATTATGTTTATGTTTTCATACCTCTATCATGCAAGCTATTTGTGTGTCAAAAGACTTAGGTCATTCTCAAGAAATGTGGCTGCACTATAGATACCCACTTTATCCTCTTGTCTAGGTTTTTCTACTTGGATTTGTATTTTTATTCATAGGTAGAATGAAAAACACATTTTTAGGTGTTTTCTCACAATAATAAAAGATATGTATCATTTTATTTCATCATAGATTCACATAAACATAGGGATGCTAAAATGGTTCAACTCATTGTTTTTCTATTGTCCAAAGTAGTTCAAAGGAATTTAGGTTCTCTTTGGACCTATGAGTCGTCTGATACTATTTGTTGGCATCAAAGCAGGGCATGTTACTGGGATTCTTCCATGCCAGTAATGGCAGAGGCATCTGAAACAGTATGAGTAAACAATGAACTTATTTTAAAAATTTTAATGTTGTTTTCTTCCTTCTTCTTTGTCTTAGACTCTCACTTAACAATGGGGGGTACTCTATGCTTCTGGAAATTGAAATGTACTCAGAAGTTCCTAGAATTATGAGGTCCAAAGCATTAATTCTGATAATGTACCTATCAAAACTTCATCCTAGTAGAAATCATGGAAAGTGTACATGTGATACTTTGGAAAATATAAGAACCTCTATATGCTTCTATCCATTTACAATTTTAGATACTAAACATAGTTTGGTGTGAGAAATCAGATAACACTCAAATGCTTCCATTGTGTGCAGAAGCTCCAAGGTTTTATAGCCTAGCGTTGTACATATACTAGTGTATGCTTGTATGAGTAGAAACCAATATAAAAAATATCATATTGCTCATAAGTATGATTGAATTAGCATAAAACAATTGAAAACATCGGTTCAAAGGTATAATAATAGCTTTTATGTCATCCATTGTTTTAAAATACAAAGATTGACCTTATAATGAGCTAGCTTGTGTTGTAAGTCTTGATTAATTAATCCACAAATTAGATCCTATGATTTTGACTATAAGCTCAATTTATCCCAAAGAAACTATATTCTAAACCATTAGCTTAATGTAAATAACATTTTATCAAACCAAAGACATTCATTTCAATACTAACAAGGATCATGAGCATTTAACAATTTGTGAGAGATGGTAAATAATGAGCAACAAAGATCCTTCTAATTAATCATTCGGCCATATATTTATTGAACATAGATAAAACATTTTACTCATGTATTACTTCCAAAATCATAAACCAACTTTATATTATCTTCACACATGTGATCTATATGACTAGGCGCCAAAGATAAACTTCCATTAACATTCAGAACTTATCGAAGGATAATATGTTGTATCTAAAGAATTGCACAATATTTAGCTAGAGGAGATGTTTTTAAAGGTGATATACTTCAGAAATCAAAATGCCTAGGCTACCACTGAAATAGTCAACTAATATTCCTTACAAGAATTGCCAAGAGTGGAGTAATGAAGACCTATCTAAAAGGTAACAAAGAGACAGGTTGTATCAGTTCTATCTTAGATGCATGCCCAATGAAAGATAGTGATAGTTGTATTAAGTCATCATACTCATATTTAATTTATCAAATGATTTACCAAACAAATGTTGCTTGGGTGTGCCAAGAATGAATTAAATGAAGACTTGCAACAATATAAACCAAATGGTGATAAGGAACACTATGATCAAAATTCAGATCTATCTCAAGAAGTATAAGGTCACAATATATTGAGATATCTCATATTAGTTTGGAATACATTCTTATCATACTCAGAAACATTTTGTGTGCCAATAAATTACTACCATTCAAATTAGTCATGAAATACAAAGTTCAACATCACTTTGCAAGTGGATTTGAGAGAAAATATAGTGCCAAATACTTGCATTACATAAAAATGATGTACTCCTTTAAGACGTCTGAGCTTTAATAAGGATTAACAATATTTTTTTTAAATAGATTTAGTGGTTTTCATATAATGTGGCGAAGACATGGTTAGTAATGAACCAACACTTAACAACTTCAATATAACTTAAAGTGGAAACCTAATATATCGGATCTGAAATGTGTTTAGAGCCTCTTGTCAAAGTGAACCTTTCATTGATATCAACCCATCAAATGATGTAAATTGTGATAAATATGCTTTTCATATGTCTATCAGTGATCAAGATTATTATGAGGGACAAATAAGCAAATGACCTACTAACAGTGTTAAATAATGAGCAAACTTAGTTTTGTTTTATATTTGAAATATTAATACTCAGGAAAAGCATGAACATAAATACATCATCATGCTATCATTTTTAATTTGAACAAAGGGACAAATTGAACTAATTGAAATAATTCATTTGATTTTTAAAGGGCCAAATTGAACTAATTGAACTAATTCATTTTATTTTCAAAGGGACAAATTGAACTAATTCATGGGATTACTAACAAGCCTTGTCAAATTTTTGAATTATATATCAGGCTACAATACTCAATTTGTTCATGGATATGTAGGGATCCTTGCCTAATATGGATACGGCCCTCATTCATGCTTTTACAATATAAGGAATGGGTGCATGGTAGATATTAGATACCACTATTATGCAATTATGTCTTGTGTCAATTAAAACACTAAGAAAGAAAGAAAAACTAAAATGAATAACACAATAGGTAAGATAAGTTGTATTGAAACTAATATGGAAACAAATACAAAAAATTATCAAAAAAATAAGATACAATATTGCATGACAACAACAAATATTATATATGCATATATACAAAAAATACATCATCTTCTTATGCTAAAGAAAATATGTAATTTATGCTACTGACATTGTCTTCTTCATAGCATTTGCAGTAGTAAACAAAAGGAGAACCTAAGTTCCTAATGGATATATTCTGAAATATACTAAAATATTGTCCCATCAGTAGACAAGAAAACATAAAGACCTCTTTATTTCCCTAGAGAGGACCCAGAACCCTTTCCATCAGCAAAGTTTCGGTTGGCTTCCACTTCATTCTGCACTCGGGCTTCAAAATCCATAGTTCCCACTTTAATCTCGATGTGAGTCAATCTATCCACGAGATCCTGGATGGCATGGAATTGCTCTTGATGTCGGTATTCCTTAGCAGTTGCTTTCTCCCTCCGAATCGATCTCACTTCATGGAGGTCCTCTGCAACCTGTTCAAAACTTTCCCTCACTTCTCCTTTGAGTCGACGAAGTTGACGCTTCTGATGTTAGTTGGCTTTGCTTTCCTAACCATTATGCCCATAAGACTTTGTGAGCCACCTATCACTATGGCTTGTAATATTCCTCTTCTCCAGAGTTTTCATATTCCTTGCAGGAGAGCTAAAACTGCAGCTTGGTTGTTTGTTTTCTTACCAAGTCTCTGAGCATACTGCATTTCTATTTTTGTGTCGAGATTTAATATAATTCATCCCCCTCATGACGCTCCTAATAACATGTTTTACACTAAGTACCAAAATACTTTCTTTTAAGTATTTTTTTGTCTGCTTAATGTTTTTTGTCATTTTCTACCTGAAATGTGGTGTTCTCTAGTTGGGAACATGTTATAAATACTGGAAGGTGACAAAATGTGCTTGAAATGGACATGCAATGGTTCAAGGATGTTTTCACAATGTATCCCTCTATTTGCAGTATTTGAAATGCTAAACGAGTTTTTAGGTACCTATGCTAGGAATTTCCTCTACCATTTAGCATAAAATATAAAGAAACTCCCTCTATGTGATGAAAAATAAATGTTAAAAGATAGAAACTTCTCTTTATGTAATGCATGGATATAGTTTTTCCTAAAGGAAAATGTCCTAAATTACCTAAAACCTATGACAAAATTGAACATACAGATGGACAAGAGACTATGTCTTGAATGATGGAGTAAAAGCTTCTTTAAATCCTTCTTGGGGCACACCACCATCCATAATATTTGGAAACAGAGTTTATAGTTTCTAATTGGACATGAGTTTGATCTCTCATTAGGACATGAGTTTGAGCTCTCATTGGACATGAGTTTGAATCCCCAACAAGTAAGAATAGAATACCTCATTAGTAATATTGCACATTATTTTGAGCCCCCATTAGTAATATTCCTCACACTGAGGATTAGTCTCCAACAAGTAAGAATATCCTCAAATATTGACTTCTTTATGAAAAACCATATACCCCAATATAATATAAGAAGAATAGTATAATAATTCTTATATGCATCAGTTTGTGACTAGGTATAAAATCCTCCTTCAAGAGAAAACTCTCCTAATAAGAGTTGAATTCCAATAATCTAAGATGCCAAACCCCACACCCTAAAGGTGTAAGAGAAAAAAATGAATAAATTATCATCCCTGGACCCTCTCAACAATATTCCCACATAGTGGGCACCTTCTAGGTCCATCCCACATACACTTTTACAAATGATCCCATACCTGCACCTTTTTGTTCACTATTCTCATATAATGGGAACCTAGTAGGTCCCTCCCACATACACTTTTGCAACTGATCCCATGCGTGCACCTTTTTGTTCAGTTCTAGCCAAAAAAGTAACTTGTTCTTAAGAAAACATTTTAACTTCCAAATAATTTTAAACCACAAAAGAGGATCATTGAAATTATCCTCTTCCTAGATGGCCATGCATCCTCGGCTGGGAGTACATATTCCACCATTGGCATTCATGGACCATACCAAAAATCCACCATGTGAAGACAGTTTAACATGATTGAAATGTAAAACGTTAGTGTAAGCATTCTAAAGAGTCATATCTTCATTGACAAAACCAAAAGACTCAAAAGGTAAACATACCTACATGATGAAAGTTTAAATGATAGGTTAATATTTTATAATTATAATCAAAAATATTTTTAAAAATAAATGAAAATAACTACATTATTTAGGTGTTTAAAGCATAATTCACATAAAAGAAAATACAACCGTATATTGCATTTACATGAATACGTTTGCAACATTGGAAATTTTTCAAGATACCCATGTTCATTCATGAATATGGGGTACTCTACAATAGTTAAGAAACAATTAAAGTAGTTGTTGCAATGTTCATTGTTGATGCTATGATCTTAACCGTGTTGCAACATCTATGCCAATATCTTTTATTGTTGTTTTATTGTTCATATGCAACAGTACTCTATGAATAGTAAATCTATTAATGTAATTTGGAACCAAAACTCAGAGATTCAGGGAAGCAATTATTGGTATTAGTTATGACCAATTATGAAATATACCCTTATATATGTATAAATAAGGAGTAGGTCTCTTCATCAATTTGATCAGAGATATGTAGAGAATAATGTTTTAACGAGTATATCTATGACCAAATTTTTTCTTCTTGTTAATAGACAAATTTGTCTTAAGTTTATTCATGTGTTTGAATTATTTCTTTAGTACTTTATTCGAGCTACAACGTGCCATTCCAAAGGAGTAAGGGCCCATTTAGTCGATTCAATTGTTGTCATTGTTAATTAGGTTTTATTTTATTGTTGATTAGGTTTTTTAATTGTTAATTAAGTTTTATTTTCAACTTGTATTTATGAGTTGTTTTAAGATTAGTAGTTAACATCAACCTACAAGAATTGCGCTCTAAAATTAACCTAAGACTGAGCATTTTCTAGAGGAACATGCCATCATTTCTTTTACAGGAATCATTAACAGTTTCCTGTGTAGCAAAATCTACATAGAACTAGTATTTGTTTTTTAAATTCCCCATATTGGTCGAATACCTGACGGAACTTCCTATGATATCTGATGATCATGCCATACCACCAATGGTAAATGTCGTCGGTATTTTTCTTTTTAGTATGTATATATGTCGGATATCCGACGAAATTGTGGTCGGATTGCCAACGAAATTATGGTCGGATTGTCGACAGAATTATGGTCGGATTGCCAACGGATATATGGTCAAATATCCGATTGTCTATAAAGTATTGGGGATCGAACATCCTAATAGTAGTCACCGCATATCCAACATGTAAATTAATAGATTTTTTGGTATATTTTTTGGATTTTCGACGGATCTGTGGTTGGATATTCGACCTTATATAAAGTATTGGGCATCGAAAATCCGATGAGTATGCGTTGCATATCCGACCTGTATATTAATAGATTTGTTGTTGTATATGTGACAATGGTATATTGGATATCCGACAAGACCATATTGATGTCGGAGATGCAAGAAAAATTAACTGACATTTATAAAATGTGAGGCTTGTTGGATTGTCGACAGCTTGATGTCAAAAATCGGGCATATAAGCTGTCGGATTTTGGGTTCATATTTTCATGTGTCTGTATAGCTATGTAGTATTTTTGGGGAGACTCGGAGGAAAAATGAGCAAGTATAGAAGCATCTTATAATACTGAAACTAGAATTAAAAGCAGTATGCCTCACCTTATCATTCGTTTAGAGGTTGGTATCCCACCTATGGAAAGTAAGGATACAATAAGCTACTTATTCTACAAATATTGGATGACATGAATGAAGAAATAACTATAAACACTATTAAACATCACTCAAGTCTAAAAAGAGGGTTGACTCGAGATGTTATGTCTCGACTTCATTATTGGGGGATAATAGAACATAATTCCCATTAGAATTTTAATGGCACTAATAATATTATTGTAATTAAGGTAAAAGCAAACCTATGGCGCTACCATGAGATTGAGAATAAGAAATAATCCAAGTTAGAATATCAAATTATCTCTCTATTTTTGTTACTTTTAAGAAGAAAATAATATTGAAAAACTAATTGTGCGTAATCGAGACACATAGATTATGCAAAAAATCCCCAAGTCTTTGTCAAAATGTTAGTAACAAGATTATAACCCAAGTGGAAAGGATAATAGTGATTCATCCCAACCACGTGAGTAGACCCAATTGTTATAAATACATTAAAATATATTATTAACTAAAAATATTACAATAAAAATTCAACCCATTTTATTAGAAGATTCATTTTTAACACGTATATACTCAAATTTTAAAAATTATTTTGTAAGTAATGGACTATGAAAATTTACATATATTTATACAATGTTGGTACAAACATAAAAAATACATTTTGTAAGAGAGGGTTGACAACTTATATTTAACTATTATGACCTATAGATTTAATAACTATTGATTTATTGATTTCGTGGATGGGTTTCATATGAAACACAATTAAAACATTTTCCTATTGTGTTTCATTGAATTTAGAAAAATGTTTGACATGGTGCCTAGAACTAACATCTAGAATAGAATGAAGAGCAAAAATTTGATTTCAATCCAAGGGCTATGACGACAAGGTTTTATGAGAATGTCATTGCCAAGTTTAAGAGTACTAAGAGTTGGTTGAAAGAAATTAATTGTAATATAGGAGTTAAGCAAGGTCGTCCCCTAGCTCCTACCCTTTTTGGTATATACATCAACAAATTAGAAAGTTGTTTGGAAGAAGCAGGTTGTGCTGGTACAACTTTGGCTAGAATATTCATCATCCTTCTTCTCAATGTGGATTGTATCATTCTTATGGAAAGATGTCCCTTTGATCTTGACAAGAAACTAAGAATTCTCAAATATTTATGTTCTAGTACATGTATGGTTGTTAACACTAACAAAACAAAATTTATGATAATCAAATCTAGAAATATCACTTACAATAAGTTTATGTATGACAATACTAGATTAAAGGAAGTAACTCCATATAAATATATCATAATCTATTTTCACCACAAGCTTAACTAGAACTATAGCATTGAGAAAGGATAAATGCATAGTAAATGGTGGGTGGAAAGATTATTTTGGCCTTGAAAACTATTATAACTAGTAGACCCTCAGCTATGGGATAAATGTTTTTTCTTTGAGACTCTTGTTACACCTATTATCTTATATGGTTTGTGAATTTTGGGTCTGCGACATCTCTAGAGAGACTTGGAGAAAATTTGAGCAAATCCATAAACATTTTATAACCTATAATATTAAAACTAAAAGCAATACACCCTATGTTATCCTCCTCATAGAAGCAAGTCTATCGCCCAATGAGAGCATGGCTATGACTATGTACCTACCGTATAAGCAGAAGTTAATTAACATGGATGCCAAGAGGATTCCTAAGATTGCTCTAAATTCTAGACTAAATCGTCTGTGACTCAAGTGGGATTGATACAAATATGTCAACTCTTGGTTAAATCATTGGGGTATTAAGGAAGAGGTCACTCTACATAATATTGATAATATAAAGAATATCATTCCATCTAATTTTAGGAAGAAAATGTGGTGTGATAAAGAATTAGAAGATAAGAGAAAATTAAGATACTATAAGGAGATGAGTAACCCCAACCTTGAAGGTCAACATTATCTCTTTGTTTTAACTAGCATAAAGAATAAAATCAACATTTCTAAAATAAGAACGAACTCCCATGAACTCCATAGTGAAGTTGGGTGTTGGACAATTCCTAAAACTCCTTGGGTAGATAGAATGTGTCATATTTTTTAGGTTAAGAAGGTTGAGGATGAAAAATACTTCCTCTTAGCTTGTCCTACGTAGGCCCACATTAGATCTCAATTTCAAAATATTTATTGCAATAGTGACATCCGTAACCTTTTAACTCAACAAATATATAGTGGCTTAGGAATGCTTCTCTTCAATATTTTCGAGCATAAGAATAAAATTTTGAAGCAATTCGAGTATTTCTTACTTTTTTTCTTTTGGTAGACCAAATTTGGTCTCAAGGGATGTTAATAACCATCATCATCATCAATAACTGGAGTTGAAGTTAGAAATATCTAGGGTTTGTTATTCAATTTTCAATTTTTTTATTAAATGTTATGACAATTATAACCATATATGTTTAGAAATGGATTCCTATGGTATTTTTAAGTGGAAATTTTGATAGGAATATCTTATTTTGGTGATTTGGGGTCCTAAAACATTTGAATCCCATTTTAGGCATTAAATAAAAAAAAATTGGTCCAACTTTTCCAATAAAGTTTGCATTGCTATGACATTGTTTTACTAGTTGAGAGATTTTACAAAGTCTCAAGAGCACTTTATGCCCCCAAGAACTTACCTATGATTTTTAACACTATATTAATAATTGCACACATGTGGATCTAGTCACATGTGGAATTTCATGAAGATTCTAGAAGTTTTAAAACCCTAATCCTAATAAGAAATTGGAGCTTTCAAAAACCCCAATTCTAACCCTACACTCAGTTCCATGGAAAGGAAGGGTTATGATCCTATTGTTTTGCATTGCATGTGAATTGTAAGATTTTCTTTGATGAACAATATAGCGGAATACCCAAACCAATTTCCAACAAAGAAAACAAACTTGGATCCCTGTCCTAAATTGAGGAGTCTGGTTCATCCCACTCCAAAGCGACTTCCATTCTTGGTAATGAGAAAGAGGGGAATTGGCCCTAAGATATAGCGCTCACATTGGCATCCCCACTACTATCTTGCAATGGAGGAAACCTTTTCAATACCAAAATTTGGGATAGGTTCCTTGTTCGGCTTTAGAGAGGAGTTTCACTCGTGAATTCTTAGTAGAAAAAGGGTTTACTTAAATGATATTGTAGTGCCTCAAGATGGGACAGGGTCCTTGTTGGGATCTAGAGAAGAGTTTTAATCACGACTGCTTAGTAGAAGAACGGTGATGCAGGAGCATCTAGTTAAAATTCTTTGTTTGTTGAATAGGAATTCAATGCTAATTTTTTGCTTCCATGTAAATTTCTAGAAGATAGGATTAGTTGTCGATTCTTGTAATATGTTTTATAGATATAGATGGTTTGAATGTAATAAGGCCATATTTCCACATATCCCCTCGAATATTGTAAGAGGGTTCTTGAGGATATGTTAGTTATAGATTTTCTTTCTTAGGAATTCAAATCCTATTGTTGTGGATCTGACAGGTTTGATTTGGTTCTATTTAATTGTAATTGGTCTAAGTGCAAGTGTGCACAAGAAGTGTGGAAGAGTGAGCGAGCTAGAGATAGAGTGTATGTAACAGTGGTTAATGAAATGAAGAATAGAGTCGTAATACTCTGCACATATGTGACTATATCATGTCTTCTTTTCAATAACCAGATGTATGCTTATTTATTTGTGTGAACGAATATTCAATAATGTTTAAATGATTACCAAAGGAGGACATGTGTACAATTACACAGAAGATTGATCGCTCATGAATCAATTCAACTGTTACAGTATGAATTGAAGTCTGCGAATTTCAATAGATTAACAGTTGTGGATGAATTTCGCAAGAGAAAAGTGAATATTCACAACGTTAAGGTGAGATCTGCATCGGATATCATATTGAAGGTCAGGAAGAAGCCCGCAAGAAATCGATGGCTCAGAAGAGTTGCGGAAGGAAAAATTGCAGAAGCCCATTTTGGAAAAGTGGGAAGGCGTATCCATAATCTGCAATCCGCAATTGTGAAAAGGGTCTTGCAGAAAGACAATTGAGGAATAACTCAATTGCGTAGATTAAGGTGAGAAACCAATTCTACGGAGAACTCGATTGTAGAGATTGATTTGTGGGACCAGGATTGTGGAAAGTTGATTGCGGGAGCAGAGTTGTAGAATCCTGCTTGCAGAAGGAGATTTCAATCAGCATTTCATTCGGAAGAAGAGGACTTTAGGCCTGCTACCTTTCACCTGCCATCAAATTTGGTATAAGAGCAGGCTAAATATGTCGCCAAGACAAGGAAGAATATGTGGAGTCCCTATAGGACGTGGTCGAGGAAGACAAGCTACGAAGATAGACACACAACGGGAATTAAGACAACTCCAAGATAGGATGGAAGCTATGGAGAGAAATAATTCAGAGAATACAGACACTAGTGATGAAGAAGAATCCTCTAAAGATGAGCGAGAGGAGGTTCTTGAAGAAGTAAAAATATTTAAGATGTTGATGAAGGCTAGTAACAGACCCAAAGTTGAAGTCCCCATGTATGAAGGTAATATTAATGTTGAAGAACTCATGGACTGGATCAATGCTTTAAACAGGTATTTTGACTCTGAATAAATTGAAGATACAAAGAAGGTGAGATATGCAATGACCAGACTAAAAGGGCATGCAACTATATGGTGGGATGAACTTCAGATCCACAGAGAAAGAAGAGGTAAGCCCAAAATCAAATCTTCGGATAAAATGTTATATAAAATTAAAAGTCAATTTATGCCTAAGGATTATCAGTTGACTCTCATTTTACAACTACAGAATATTAGACAAAAGGGTATGACTGTTAAAAAATATACAGAAGATTTTTTTAAGTTGAGTATTAGAGTTGGCCAGACATAAGGGGACATAGAAAGAGTATCTAGATATATAAATGGACTAAAATATGATATACAAGATGAGATCATCTTTTTGAATTTGAAAATTATTGAAGATGCTTATCGGGAAGCCTCAAGGATAGAAGAACATCTACTAAGAAAACATAACCAAAAGAGAAGACAGAGAAATCCAGCAAGAGGGAAAGGATTTCCAAATAGAGGAGGGAGGAATCCTAAAGATGAGGTAGAAGATGGTTCTAGTAGCTAGGTAATCCAAAGAGGAGGATTCATAGGAGGAAAAGGAAGAGGTAGAAATAGAGAAGTGAAATGCTATACATGTGGAGAAATTGGACACATGTCATGGGGGTTCCCAAGGAATAAACGTACAGCTCAGAGGAATGCAAACATTGTTGAGGCTCGTGAGGAGTCCAGTAAATAAGCAGAGGTAAATAATACTCCTGAGGAAGTAGAATATCTTATGTTGAAGAGATTTTTAGTAAATCCAAAGAAGAAAGTGCATGAACCAGCCCAAAGAAAGAGTTTGTTCAGGACTAAATGCAAGTCATAAGGGAAGTGTTGTAAGATGGTTATTGACAATAGTAGTACAGATAATTTTGTCTCCACTAAGATGGTAGAAAATTTGGGATTGAAGAGGATGAAACATCCCACTCCTTACAAAGTGTCCTGGTTGCAGAACGGACATCAGCTCCTGGTGAATGAGCAGTGCAATGTGGAGTTTCAAATTGGTACTTATAAAGATGTGCTATTATGTGATATAATTCCTATGGATGTATTCCATATACTCTTAGGGAGGCCATGGAAATATGATAGAAAAAAATTTCATGATGGAAGAAAGAACATTTATTCTCTGGAAAAGGATGGAAAATGGCATACATTTTCACCATTGGAGAATGAAGAAATTCAATAAGGTTCAGGGTCGAATATTTTGCTGATGACTGGGAAAGAACTATTACAAGAGGTCAAGAAGGAGGATGAGCTACATTTTCCCCTTGTTGGCAAACCAAAGGTAATATTAACTTCTACAAATTTAAATGATTTTCCTGCTGAAGTTAGAATCTTGCTTCATGAATATGTTGATATTATTGTGGATGAGTTACCAAATGTTTTACCTCCTGTGAGAAGTATTATTCATCACATTGACTTAATACCTGGTGCAATTTTACCTAATAAGGCATCCTACAGACTAAATCCTCAAGAGAATGAAGAGATCAAACAACAGGTACAGGAGCTGTTAGATAAACGTTTGATGAAATAAAATTTGAGTCCTTCTGTAGTACCCACTGTGCTTATCCCAAAGAAGGACGGTGGATGGAGAATGTGCATTGACTCCAGAGAAATTCAAAAGATCACTATCAGGTACATATTCCCTTTACCCCGCATTGATGATTTGATGGATTGTTTGAGTGGTTTAAAGTATTTTTCAAAGAAAGATTTGAAAAGTGGTTATCATCAAATAAGAATAAGAGAAGGGGATGAATGGAAGACTGCATTAAAGACTAATAATGGGCTGTATGAATGGTTAGTAATACCATTTGGACTTACTAATGCACCTAGTACTTTTATGAGATTGATGAATGATTTCTTGAAAGAATACACTGGAAAATTTACGATAGTGTATTTGGATGATATTCTGATTTTCAGTCATAATAAAGAAGAACATTTGAAAAATCTTAAATTGGTGTTGGAAACCCTGCAAAAAGGAGATGCTACTGATAAATATGAAAAAGTGTAGTTTCCTGAAGAAATCGTTGATTTATTTGGGATTCGTGGTTTCAGAAGAAGGGTTGAAGATGGATCCAGATAAGGTGTAAGCAATTTTAAGCTGCCCGATTCCAAGAAGTGCGTATGAGGTAAGGAGTTTTCATGGTCTTGCAATTTTTTATATAACATTCAATAAGAATTTCAGTCAAATGTGTGCACCTATAATAGACACCTTCAGGGCAAGTAGACAACTATTGGTCACTATATATGCCAGTTAATTACAGCCAACATACAAAATGCTCAATATAAATTGTCAACCCAGGGAAGTATTTTTATTTCAAAGATAATTCACATTGTCTATGCATAAACACTAAGTAACTGATTAAAGAATGAAATATTTACTGTCCTACCTATATGCTCAATCAAACTCCTCTCATGATTAACTAATCTAAATTACTTACCTACAAATCCAAAATTGCAATTACCTCCATACAATATCAATACAGCAATTAATGAATCTAGAAATAAGTGACTAGACTTACTTTTGCAAGAAGTTAAATCCTAACATTATCAGACCATACATGAATTCATTATAACTAGTTTAATTCAACTAATCTAAGAATTGGGAATAACAGCAATTGAACTAAACAAACTCTAAGCAACAATCTGACTGAATTAGAAAACCTGAGAAAGACAAGTAATTAAAAGAAACTAGAGTTGAGCTTGAACGTGACAGCTATTGGCACTCATGCGTAATGGAAACTAATATACACATTCGAATTTCACACCACACTTACTGCAGCTTAAAAGGAATGCAAACATTGACCATCAAAGGAAACATAATAATTAACCATTACTATTGCATTTAATGGAAACAATGCATATGCTGTAACTTCCACACCACACAACAAAATAATTAAAACATCTAAGTAACTCGGCGATATATGTGGGAAGGAGGGTGCAGCATTCGAACAGAGACACCTAAACTAACACAGCTTAAAACGTAGAATTATGAAGAATCCTGCTCCTTGTATTAAAATGGTAAATTACAAAGTACCGCTTACTGTCGTAGCTTACACAGTCGAATTGATAAATTGCCATCCCTTGGCTCAGAATGACTTCCCATATTTATACATAAGCAATCATAACTTCACCCACTAATATCGGGCAACCATGAAGATCTACGATCTTCAGACTGCCCTGTTACAACGAGTTATTACAGCTATGAGTAAAATTGAATGGAGAGAGAGAGAATATAGGAAATCTTGCTGCTGAGTCGTTAATGAATAGATGGAAGCAATTGAATGGGAGATACTCTGACTATTGCAGCTATGCCTCAAGCAGCGGCGTGTTGTTGCAGTTGAGTCGGTTGCATCCAAGTCTGTTGCAACTACCACATTGAATGATGATCTCTATTGCATCCAACGTGTGGAGTTGGGACTGGTAAGTAACAACGACTACAAATATGTTCATATTCCTCTTCAGACCCTGCAGCTGCTACACCTGTTTCCTCAAATATTGAATTATCTTTATAAAATCATGATATGTTAGCATAATCCAAGAGGCATAGTTCTAAGCATAACAATCCTAGGAATTAAATAGATAAACAATATATGGATTTAAGCTCATTTTGAGGGAAAACATCTGTTTGGTGTGCAAAAGTGAAGTAGGACAAGGAAAAAAGGGTATAATGGGTGTGGTCAAAAAGGACCATTACATGACCCAACATCGACTCCCCCCAACTATGCAGTTGCATGTCCTCATGCAACAGCCTCCGCTGAATACGAATCTGAATATGGACCTCGTTCACGAAGGGAAGAAAAATTGTAAGAGTGTTTAGGTGATTCGCCCTCATTTAGATATCCTCTACGGGAAACCCAATACTTCCAGTACTTCTTTTCTTCTATCTTGGTCAATGAAAAATCATCCCTATAAGGCCTTGTTGGCCACCAAATGAGAGGAAATTTAAATTTAATTCCTAGCCAATGAGCTCCACACGTCTTCATATAGTCAATGTACCCTTCCATTCTAGGGAACGCCTGTTTAAAGTTTCTAAAGCAATAAGGGTCCCTTTTCTTTAGGGCTGAATAAGAAGTTTTCCATCTATGATTACTTCCTTCAAGAGCCAGATGTTGTTGTCTAGAAATCTGGTCAACACAAGTAGAGATGACCTTTTCCTGTAGTTCAATCAGTTGTTGGGTTTTCATGGGAGATTCCAGCCTCCTTTCGTGGAAGATAAGGAGAAGCCGAGGAGATTCAGATTCACTCTGAATCCATATATTGGAGTTAGCCTCATTCTGAGAGACTGTCTGAAAGGTCCTCTCTCACTGCACATGATTGTTGACAAAAGAGGAAAAATCCCTCAACTGAATATCTCCTAAGTAAGGAGCAAGGTTATAATAAAGGTCCAGAGGGCAGGCCATCTCATGCAAATAAAACTCTCATAACAATTTTTGCTCAGCAAAGCTGCTTTCCAAAAAGGTCTTCAAAAAATGGGCAGAGGGTGTCAATTGATATGGTCTCCCTTCCCTTAAGGATTTTACTTTAAACAAAGTAAATTGTTCATACAAGAATACTGGGTAGGAGGAATATGGAGCCATGAAACTCATAAATTCCTAGAAAATGGAATACAATTGATCTTTCTCATTCTGTATAGACTTGAATTTCTTCAACTCCTTTAACTCTTTTTGTACCTCTTCCCAATGAAGCTTTTGAAACATTAGCTCATCTGCCCATTTTTCTCTCAATTCATTAATATTTTTTATGTGATCAACAAGAGGAATCATTCCTGCTTGGAATCGATCCACATGATCTTTCCACTTCTTTACCTCTACCTTCAACAATGCAAGCACTGCATTCTTTTCATCATCCACCTCTAGAACAATTTCTAGAGGAATCTGCATTCCTACTCTGTCACCCACTGTTTCAGCCTCCTCACTTGGAATCAGGAGTGTCACATCTTCATCTTGTCTCAATGTGGTTGCAGTATTCGCCTGTATAGCTGCTTCAGTAATCAATTTTGAGGATGTTGGTTCTTGTGTGACGGCCTCCTTCTCCATTAGCACTGCAGAAATATTTGTTTGTGTGGATGCTTCAGCAAAGGTGATTGAAAATGTTTGTTCTTGTGTAACAACATCTTCTGTCACCAATATTGTAGCAACCTCTATTTTTGTGGCTGCGTCAACAAACGATTTAAGGAATACTGCTTTTTGTGTAATAATATCCCTCTTTTGAGTCCCATCCCAACAATATTCAGTCTGTACTGTGTCTTCAACAAAAAAATTTGGGGATGATGGTTCTTGTGTAACAGCATCATTTTCATGTTGAACTTCTTCTTGGACTAGCTCTATGTCTTGAGACTATTCTGGGGTTTTATCGAGGTCCTCTAAGCTCTGATCAGGAATTATCTCGACCTCTGACTCAACTACTTCCATCTAAGTGGAAGACTAAACAAGAATTTTTAAGGATGTTGGTTCTTGTGTGACAACATCCTGCCTTCCAAATTCTTCCAACTGTTGAGGTTGCTCCTAGGTGACTTCAATATCCCTTGTTGGCAGGGATTGCAATTGCTCAGCCTCCCCAAGTTCTAAATCAGGTATCATCTTGAACTTTGGCTCATCTTCACCCTTCATCTCCACCACAGGTGCAAAAATGTTGGTCACTCTATATGACAGTTAATTACAAGCAACATACAGAATGCTCAATATAAATTGTCAACCCAGGGAAGTCTTTTTATTTCAAAGATAATTCACACTGTCTGTGCATAAACACTAAGTAGCTGATTAAAGAATGAAATATTTGCTATCCTACCTATCTGCTAAGTCAAACTCCTCTCATGATTAACTAATGTAAATTACTTACCTACAAATCCAGAAATGCAATTACCTTCCAACAATATCAATCCATCAATTAACGAATCTAGAAATAAGTGACTAGACTTACTTTTGCAAGAATTTAAATCCTAACATTATCAGACCATACATGAATTCATCATAACTAGTTTAATTCAACAAATCTAAGAATTGTGAATAACAGCAATTGAACCAAACAAACTCTAAGTTACAATCTAACTGAATTAGCAAACCTAAGAAAGATAAGTAATTAAAAGAAACTGGAGCTGAGATTGATTGTAATAGCTATTGGAACTCATGCGTAATGGAAACTAATATACACAGTTGACTGTCACAGCACACTTACTACAACTTAAAAGGAATGCAAACATTGACCATCAAAGGAAACATAATAATTAACTATTACTATTGTAGCTACTAGAAACAATGCATCTACTGTAACTTCCACACCACACAACAAAATAATCAAAAAATCTAATTAACTCGGCGATCTCTGTGGGAAGGCGAGCCCAGCCTTCGAACAGAGACGTCGAAACTAACACAACTTAAAATGTAGAAGTATGAAGAATCATGCTCCTTATATTAAAATGGTGAATTACAAAGTACAACTTACTATCGTAGCTTACATATTCTAATTGATAAATCACCAACCCTTGGATCAAAATGACTTCCCATATTTATACATAAACAATCATAACTTCACCCACTAATATAGGGCAGCCATGAAGATCTACGATCTGCAGGCTGCCCAGGTACAACGAGTTTTTACAGCTATGAGTAAAATTGAATGGAAAGGGAGAATATAGGAAAGCTTGTTGCTGAGTCATTAATGAATAGATGGAATCAATTGAATGGGAGCTACTCTGCATGTTGTAGCTATGCCTCAAGCAGTGGCGCGTTATTACAACTGAGCCTATTGCAGCCAAGTCTGTTGCAGCTACCACATGGAATGATGAGCTCTATTGCGTCCAACGTGTGGAGCTAGGACTGGTAAGTAATGGCTGCTACAAAGATTATCATCTTCATCTTCAGAACCTGTGGCTGCTACACTTGTTTCCTCAAAGCTTAAACTATCTTTATAAAATCATGATATTTTAGCATAATCCAAGAGACAGAGTTCTAACCATAACAATCCTAGGCATTAAATAGATAAACAATAATTAATCATGCCTGTATGGATTTAAGCTCATCGTGAGGGAAAACATATGTCTGGTGTGTAAACGTGAAGTAGGACAAGGAAAAAAGGGTATAATGGGTGTTGTCAAAAAGGACCATTACAGGACCCAACAACAACCTTTCAAGTGGACAGAAGCAGCTAACAGAAATTTCAAATTGTTGAAGAAGAATATCACTGAGAAGCCTATTTTGGATTTACCAAGTTTTGATAAGGTTTTTCAAGTAGAGTCAGATGCTACTAGGATAGCAATAGGGTTTGTTCTGAGTCAAGAATAGAGACCAGTAGAATACTTCAGTGAGAAGTTAAATGAGGAAAAACACAAATATTCCTCATATAACAAGGAGTTTTATGTTGTTGTACAAGCTCTCAAGAAATGGAGACATTACTTGATTCCCAAATAGTTTGTGTTATATTCTGATAATCATGCTTTGTAGTTTGTAAATAGTCAACCTAAATTGAATCAAAAACATGCTACGTGGGTGGAATATTTGCAGAAATTTACCTTTGTGATCAAGCATACAAGTGGAAAATCTAATAAAGTTGTTGATGCTTTAAGCAGAGAAAAATTGATCTTGCAGGAAATTAAGGTCGTACTTTGGGATTTGAAAGTTTGGTTAATATGTATAAAGAAGAGGTGGATTTCAAAGATATATATGCAGCCTGTGAGAATACAGTTTCCCATAATAGAAGCCAATGGTTGGACTACATGTTACAAGAATGATTATTGTTGAGAGATAATAATTTATGTATTCCAAAATGTTCTATGAGAGAAAATTTGATACATGAGAAACACAGTGGAGGTTTATCAATACATTTTGGGCAGGATAAAACATTTTCTCAAGTGAGTACTTTTTCTTTTTGTCCAGGAATGCAACATGATGTAAATAAGTTTGTTGAAAAATGCAGGATATGTCAACATGCCAAAGGGAGAAGACAAAATACTGGACTATATCAACCCCTACCTATTCCAACTAGGGGCCTTGGGATTCCTTCAGTATGGATTTTTTTCTGTGATTTCCTAGAACTCAGAGGGGAAATGATTCTATTTGTGTATTAGTGTATAGGTTTTCAAAAATGGTTGTAAGAAAATCAATGATGCAACGCACATTGCTAATTTATTGTTTTCAGAAATTGTAAAGTTGCATGGTTTACCTTTAAGTATTGTGTTTGACAGGGATACTAAATTTGTTGGTCATTTTTGGAGAACTTTGTGTAATAAGTTGGGAACCATTCTTAGTTTTAGATCCGCTTATCATCCTTAGACTGATGGTCAGACTGAAGTGGTGAACACAAGTTTGGGAAATATACTAATAAGTCTTGTTTATGAAAATCTGAAACAATGGGATTTAGCTCTTGCTCAAGCTGAGTTTGCTTACAATAATTCATCTAATAGGAGTACAGGTATGAGTGCTTTTCATATTATATATGGAATGCACCCGAAGGGAGTATATAAACTTAGAAATTTGGGAGGGAAGGATAAGAGAAGAGAAGATGGTGAAGATTTTGCATCTAGAATGCATGAACTACAAGAAAATGTTAAGAAATTGCATGAAAGTACTGGAAAATACAAACCAAGAGTAGATATGAAAAGAAAGGAAGTTAATTTTCAGGTTGGAAATTTAGAAATGGCCTATCTTAGGAAATAAAGGTTTCCTAAGGGAACCTAAAATAAATTGAAGTTCAAGAAGATTGGACCTTGTAAAATTTTGAGAAAGTTTTCTGCAAATGCATATGAAATAGAGCTTCCTTCTAATCTTCAAATTTCTGTGATTTTTAATGTTTCAGATATATATCCTTTTAAAGATTCACTTGTTCATATAGAAGAAATGATCTCAGGAGAAGATGGTTCATTTATAAATTGGCAAGGACAGTTACCTCAGAAAGGATAGCCACAGATTGAAGCTATCCTTAACAAAAGGGTTTCAAAGAAGACCAGAGACAAAGAATATTTATAGTATTTGGTCAAGCACAAAGATCAACCATCTGAAGATGCAGTGTGGAGGATGACAAAGGAGATTTCCAAGTATAATGTGAACCCTGAAGACTTATTAAAGAATTATTTTCTTCCCCTTGAGTATGATGCAGGAGCATCTAGTCAAAATTATGTGTTTGTTGAATAGGCAGTCAATGCTAATTTTCTGCTTCCATGTAAATTTCTAGAAGATAGGATTAGTTGTCGATTCTTGTAATATGTTTTATAGACAGATATGGTTTGAATGTAATAAAGCTAGATTGTCGCAGATACCCTCGAATCTTGTAAGAGGGTGCTCAAGGATATGTTAGTTATATATTTTCTTTCTTAGGAATTCAGATCATGTTGCTGTGGATCTGACAGGTTTGATTTGGTTCTATTTAATTGTAATTGGTCTAGGTGCAAGTGTGTGCAAGAAGTGTGGAAGAATGAACGAGCGAGAGATAGAGTGTTTGTAATAGTGGTTAATGAAATGAAGAAAAAAGTCTTAATACTCTGCGCATATGTGACTATCTGATGTCTTCTTTTCAATAACCAGATGTATGCTTATTTATTTGTGTGAACGAATATTCAATAATGTTTAAATGATTCTCGAATGCGAAGATGTGTACAATTGCATAGAAGATTGATCGCTCATGAATCAATTCAACTGTTACAGTCAGGAATTTCCCCAGATTGACATTTGTGGATGAATTGCACAAGAGAAAAGTGAAGATTTGCAATTTTAAGGGGAGATCCGCATATGATCTCAAATTGAACGTCGGAAGAATCCCACAAGAAATTGACGGCTCGGAAGAGTTGCAAAAAGGGAAGTTGGAGGAGGAAAATTGTGGAATCCCATTTTAGAAAGGTGGGAAGGCGTATCCACATTCTACAATCCGCAATTGCGGAAGGGGTCTCGTAGAAAGAAAATTGACGAAGAAATCAATTGCGGAGATTAAGTTGCGGAACCAATCCTACAAAAAACTCGATCACGGAGATTGAGTTGTGGGACCATGCTTGCGGAAAGTTGATTGCAGGAGAAGAGTTGCGGAATCCTGCTTGCGGAAGGATATTTCAATCGGCATTTCAGTATGAAGAAGAGGAATTTAGGCCTTATAGCTTTCACCTGCCATCAAAGGGTTTCCTTAAATGATATTGTATTGCATTTGTTTCAAATAAAATGTTTCAAGCAATGCATATATCATTTAATTCAAAGAAAATGTTTTCAAAAATGTAGATGGGGAATCTGCGGATATCTGTTTTAAAGATAAAACTGAGAAATATGATTTGAAGATAAAACATTGAATGAAGGATTGATTACTTAAGCATGTTATGAGTAACAACTAGTACAATTGTTTTCTAACTTCCTATTGGCAAATAAAAACCATTGCTAAGTCGTAGAAATTCCCACCTTAATTTGAATCTTGGATTTCATAATGGAAAAGGTACCCAATGTGCCCACCTCCAAGGTGATTATTTCCACAAATATTGTTAGAATAATCAACCCATAGTTTACTACCTTAGACATTAATTTAATTATTTTTGTCTTATTTGCCTAGTTCATGTGTCCCATCTTATGCAAGTTGTCAATTACCTATCCATAGTGGTCCAACTTGCCTAATTTGACCCATGTAGCGCTTTGGAAACCTCAAGGAATCAATTCTACTTTATTCCTGGTCTCCTAGGCGCCCTTCTACTTTTTTTGCTTTATTGCCTGCTTTTTCAGTGTTTTAAGGCAATAGGGAAAGTTTTGACTAGGTGAGGTGAACTAGTTTTTTGTCCTCTTCATCCTCCACTCTTTTCTCCTTGGAAAAGCATGTATGAGTTTTCATTCCATCACTCTTTAGCTTGCCTAAGCCATTTTGCTAATTCGTGAGCTCCATGACAGATTTGGGATCAGCTTTTTACACCTATGGGGGATTTGCTTAATTTTAGTAAGCCTACTTTATGCTAGATTAGAATTGCTCCTCATGCATTCGAATCCCTGATGTATTTTATTTATTCAGAAACCTATTATGTTACAGGGTTGGCTATTGTACACTGAGTTAATACAGTTTAGTGTTCATCTCCAATTTCAGTCTCTTTTGTGAGTGATTTTGCATGATCAATTGTTAATTGTTGTGAGTAAAATTAATCTATCACTGGGTTCAATTTCCACATGGTATCAGATCCATTGTAGATCGATTTCTCTCCTTCAAAATTGTTTTGCAGGTTCGACATTAGTGACTGGGAGCCTTCTACTGACAGCCGAGACAGATTTTCTAAGCTATGGATCAATCATAGAAAACTATCTTGACTCCCTTCAATTTATTTGAATGGAAAGCAGAGATGGAGATACTGTTGAGAGAGAAATGCCTCTACAGGGTGACTATGGCAACAGAAGCAAAGCCCAATGCAGCTGCAGAGAAGATAAAATGGCACAACAAGAGGGATGAGGCCTATGGTCTCCTGTGCCTGAGTATTTCCAGAGACCTCCTTTTCCATATTGATGGATTGACATCACTGAATGAAGTATGGGAGAATATTTCTGATATTTTTGGAAAGACAGATGAGATGAGGGGACATCAAATCGAAAATGAGCTGATTTCTCTGAGTCCAAATAGCTTTGAATCCCTGCAGCTATATTTCTCCAAGTTCAAAGCACTTGTTTTGCAGCTGAAACAGTGTGGGATCGAAAAGAAGGATGATCAGCTCGTTCTGGCCATTCTCTCAAAGCTAGGCCCTGACTATTTAGTGTTTGTTTCGACCTTCTATGCCACAAAAATAACAGCTCGAACCTGGAAGATGCCTAGCCTTGAAGATTTTATGGAATCTCTCACACAAGAACAGGATAAGCTGGTGATTATGGGCACCATAAAACCATCCAAAGATCAAGCTCTGATTGCTGGAGATTCGAAGGTGGATTCAAAAAGCAAAAAGAAATCTAAAAAGCCACCTGAGCAAAAGAGAGACAAGAAACAGTCTCCGGAGGGGCCACAAGGTTCCAAGAAGAACTACCAGAAGAAGAAAAACAAAGGTGAAATGAGCAAGTGCGCATACTGCAATAAGGGCAATCACACTGAAAGCTATTGTATGAAGAAGCAAATAGACATGCTGACCCAACTCCTGGAAAATAATGGCATCTCCCTTCCAGACAGCTCAAAGAAGAGAGAAGGAGGATCAAGTTCAGAAGACAGAGAGAGAGTTCATGCATTGGTTGCTGGCACATCAAGCTCACCCAGTTTTATCATTGATTCTAGAGCTTCAAGACACATGGTTTCAACCAAGGAGGCCTTCTCCTCACTTGACATGTCGAAAGGACCACCTATAGTACTGGGAGATGACTCTCTCACTGAAAGTTTGGGAAAAGGGAGGATTGATATTGATCATGGTCAGTTCAACAATGTCTTGTATGTGCCTGGTCTTGCCTCCAACCTCTTGTCAGTGTACCAGATGACCCACACTGGNAGTGAGGATTGATCTTGATCATGGTTAGTTCAGCAATGTGTTGTATGTGCCTAGTCTTGCCTCCAACCTCTTGTCAGTGTACCAGATGACCCACACTGGGTCTCCTAATAAATTCATATTCTCCCCTGATGAAGTTGAGATCACAGAGATCTCAAGTGGTAGAGTCATTGCAAAAGGAGTTGCGAATCATGCTCAAAAGGTATACATGTTCTCACACTTCCTACCCTACTCAAACCCCTTTGCTCTTCTGATTCATGCTAATGAGGCTAGCAAGATTTGGCATGAAATATTTGGCCACCTAAATTACAAGTATCTTTCTGATCTTAGTGAAAAAGAGATGGTCATAGGGTTGCCCAAGATAAAAAATTTCCAAAGGAGTCTGCCAAGGTTGTATCCTAGGAAAACACCCAGAGCACAAATTTGAGAGAGCTATTCATGAGAGAACCTATGCACCCCTCGAGATGATCCACAGTGATGTTTCTGGCCCAATTCCTCATATGTCCATGATTCAGGCCAAATATGCATTGACTTTCATTGATGACTTTTCCAGGTATTGCTGGGTTTACTTCCTGAAACATAAGTCTGAAGTTTTTGGCCTATTCAAAGTCTTTAAGGCTTTGGTTGAAAACCAGTTTGGGAAAAAAATCAAGGTCCTCAGATCTGACAATGGTGGTGAGTATGTCAAGTCTGAGTTTATTAATTATTGTGCAGATGCAGGTATTCAGATGCAGCATTCTATCCCTTACACACCATAGCAAAATGGTGTTGCTGAGAGGAAGAACAGATCACTGAAGGAGATGGCAGCACGCATGATGGAGGCCAAAACTTTGCCACCAAATTACTGGGCCGAAGCTATAAACTATGCAGCCTATATTCAGAATAGGGTGCCTCATAAACAGCTTGATGGTATGACTCCCTTCGAAGCATGGAGTGGGCACAAGCCAGATGTGACCCATTTCAGGATTTTTGGCTCAAAGGCTTGGGCTAGAATTCCAACAGAGAAGAGGAAGGATTTGCAGCCCCAAAGCCAAGAGTGTCTTTTTGTTGGATACTCTGAATATTCAAAAGGGTACAAACTGATAAATTTGAGCACAAACAAAGCATTCATCGAAAGGTGTGTTCAGTTTGAAGAAGAACCCCTTGCAGCAATGGAAGTTGGAGAAGCCTCTTCTCCACCTGAACCTCAGGAAGTAAGTAAAGAGTTTGTTGAACATGCTGATTCTGATTTTTCTGATGGAGATGAGTTTATTGCAGACCCTAACATCCCTACAAGGCCAAAATGGGAAGCCAAGACACTACATGCAGCAGGAGAGCTAGCTGTGGATCCCAATGACCCAAGGAGGACTAGATCTCAATTTGAGAGTGGTCTGTGCATGAAGGATCCTATGTTTGCTGAAAAATGCTATTTGATGGTGGAGTCTGATCCTCAAACATATGAAGAAGCATCAGGAGATCCAAGATGGCAAACAGCCATGAAGGAGGAGTTTAGCTCACTTCAGAAGAGCAACACATGGGAGCTAGTGGATCTTCCCTGAGGGAGGAAGCTAGTACAATGTAAGTGGGTCTACAAGACCAAATTTGCTCCTGATGGTTCACCACTGAAGTACAATGCCAGATTGGTAGCCAAGGGCTACTCACAGGTTCATGGGGTAGATTACAATGAGACCTTTTCCCCAGTGGCAAAGATGGATTCCATCAGGCTAGCCTTAGCCATTGAAGCCTCAAGGCAATGGGAGGTACATCACATGGATGTAAAATGTTCCTTCCTGAATGGAGATCTCACTGAAGAGATATATATGCAGCAGCCTCAAGGTTTTTCTACT
>LPNX011102962.1:150401-245401 GCA_001517045.1 Pseudotsuga menziesii
TTTTTTTTTAATTTCAACAATGTCTACTACAAAGTTTGAAATTGAGAAAATTTATTGTAAAAACAATTTTGAACTATGGAAATTAAAGATGCGGGATTGTTAGTTCATTGGGGGTTACAGAGAGCCTTAGAAGGAAAAAGGAAGAAACCTCTAACTATGACAGATGATGAATGGGAGTATTTAGATGCCAGCGTGCTAAGCACAATTCGATTATTTCTTGCAAATGATGTATTGTTCAACATTGTTGGAGAAAAGTCAGCAGCAAGCCTATGGAGCAAGTTAGAAAGTTTGTATATGACCAAATCTTTGAAAAGAGAAATTTACTTGAAGCGAAAGTTGTACGATATGAGAATGAAAGAAGGTACGAAGATAGCATATCATTTGAATGTTTTTAATAATATTATTTGCTAGTTGAGTAGTATGGATGTTAAAACTGATGATGAAGATAAAGCAGTCAATCTCTTGTGTACTTTACCTAAGTCTTGGGGTCAAGTAGTTTCTTCCATTAGCCTTAGTACAACTGATACTTTAGAATTTGACAATGTGGTTGGAACATTATTGTCTGAGGAATTAAGGAAGAAATCTAGTCTTGAAACCTCTTTGCTAGAAGCTTTGGTTGTTAGAGGTCAATCCAAAGAGAAAGGAGAAAATTCAAGAGGTACTTTCAGGTCTAAATCAAAGGGCGGAAAGATCAAATTAAAATGTTGGTACTGTAACAACACTAATCATCTCAAGAAGGATTGTTGGAAGAGACAAGAATCCAAGAAGGATGACTCCAAATCAAAGGAAAATTCATTTAAGTCTTCTGATTCAGGTATAATCGAGGAGGTTTTGTCTGTTTGTAGTATTTCTGAATATAATGAAGAATGATTATTAGATTCTGGTACTTTGCAACATATATGTCCTCGTAAAGATTAATTTTCTTCCTATCAAATAGTTAATGATGGAATAGTTCTTTTAGGATTCTGGTACTTTGCAACATATATGTCCTCGTAAAGATTAATTTGCTTCCTATTAAATAGTTAATGATGGAATAGTTCTTTTAGGAGACAATCATTCATGTAAGATTATTGGGGTTGGAAGTGTTAAAATTAAAATGTTTGATGGAGTTATAATAACACTTACATATGTTAGACATGTACTTAAGTTAAAGAAAAAATTAATTTCTTTCAGAGTGTTGGATTCTTGTGGTCATAAGTTTACAGGTTTAAGTAGAACTCTAAAATTTTCCAAGGATGCTTTAATGGTCATGAAGGAACAAAGAACAGGAAACATTTACAAACTGGTTGGAAGAACTCAAGTTAATGGTAATGCATTAGTATATGAAGAAGAGTCAGGATCCACTCAATTATGTAATCAACGTCTTGGTCATATGAGCGAAAAAGGACTTCAGGTATTAATGAATCGTAAATTGCTTCCAAATTTGAAAACTTTGAATTTGATGTTTTGTAAACATTGTATATTTGGAAAGCAGTGTAGACAAAAATTCAAAGCGGGTAGTCATGTTAGTAAAGGTGTTCTTGACTACATTCATTTTTATTTATGGATTCCGTCTCCTACCATTTCCTATGGGGGAGAAAAATATTATGTATTATTTGTAAATGATTTTTCTAGAAAGGTTTGGGTCTATATCCTAAAAACAAAATTCGATGTGTTTAACACGTTTAAACAATTTAGAGTTATGGAAGAAAAAAGAACTAGCAAGACAATCAAATTTTTAAGGACGGATAATGGAGGTGAAGTTACTTCTTTAGATTTTGAAAAATATTGCAAAGATGAATGGATCGTAAGACACAAAACAAATGTATACACTCCTCAACAAAATGGCGTTGCAGAGCGCATGAACATGACTCTTCTAGAAAGAGCAAGGAGCATGCTTAGTAATCCTAATTTGGGGCAAGAGTTGTGGGCAGAAGTAGTTTCTACTGCTTTTTATCTAATAAATCGATCACCATCAATGGAAATAGATTGTAAAATTCTAAAAGAGGTATGCACTAGTCATCCCTGTGATTATTCGAATGTAGAAATCTTTGGTTGTGAAGCTTATGCACTTACTCCTAAAAATCAGCGTTCTAAGTTAGGCTCTAGATCAAAGAAGTGCATTTTTGTTGGATATGATGATGTAACAAAAGGATATAGATTGTGAGATCCTTCTGCCCACAAAATTGTAATTAGTAGAGATGTAATGTTTTATGAATCTGCTCTGATTAAATCCAGAAATGTAAGAATTGATGTGGAACAGGAACAGGTAATATCAAAACAACTAATTTAGTTGGAGAACCAATCTTCACATGACTCAAAGAAACAAGAAGAATTTTCTGGTGAGAGAGAAGTCACAGAAGATGAAGAAATTCAAGAAAATGTGCAAACCCCACAGCCTACACCAAGAAGATCATTAAGGGAGAGAAACCCTCCTCGGAGGTATACTGATTTTGTTTTGTCCGTTTTATTTACTGATGATGGAGAACCTTCTTGTTTTCAGGAATCCATTGATTGTGTTGACAATTCTAAGTGGAAGATCGAAATGAAAGAATAAATGGATTCTTTGGAGAAAAACAAGACATGGGAATTTGTTGAACTCTCCAAAGATAGGAAAATTGTTGGATGTAAGTGGGTCTTCAAATTGAAGAAAGGAGTTGATGGTAAGGTTGAAAGATACAAATCTAGATTGGTCACAAAAGGGTACTCTCAGATGGAAGGTATTGACTGTCATGAGAGTTTTTCACCACTTGTTAAGCTTGTATCTATTCGTATTGTGTTATCACTTGTTGCATTGCTTGATTTCGAGTTAGAACAACTAGATGTTAAAACAAATTTCTTACATGGAGATTTAGAAGAGGAGATTTATATGGAACAACCAAAAGGTTGTGTGCAACATCAGAAAGGTAGATTAGTTTGCAAGCTCAACAAATCATTGTATGGTCTGAAACAGTCGCCCAAGCAATGGTACAAGAAGTTTGATTCTTTCATGGTGAGCCAAGGTTATACTAGAAGTGAATATGATCATTGTTTATACTTCAAAATTTTGAATGACATATTCATTATCTTAGTATTGTATGTTGATGATATGCTTATTCTGAGAAAAATCATGGATGAGATTAACATGTTGAAGGCTCAGATGGCTAGGAATTTTGATATGAAGGATCTTGGAGCTACAAAACAAATCTTGGGTATTGAGATACAAAGAGACATAAGAAATGGTAAGATTAGTTTTTCACATGAGAAGTATGTTGAGAAAAAAATTGTAAGATTCCAAATGAATAAGGAAAAGCCTGTGAATGTTCCTTTGGCTTCCCATTTTAAGCTTGCTTCAGGTTTATGTCCTAGTAGTGTTGAAGAAAAGGATTATATGTTTCGTGTACCATATGACAATATAGTAGGATGTTTGATGTATGCAATGGTGTGTACAAGACCTGATATTTCACATGCAATGGGTGTTGTTAGTAAGTACAATGCAAATCCGGGAAAAGAACATTTGAATGCAATGAAATGGGTGCTTCGGTACTGTAATATCCCCCGATTTATAAACATTATTTGTAATATTAAATATTGACTGTGTTTTTTGATGAGTTTGGATGATCTGGAATCCGTCCAAACAGTCCCTGTAGGACAATTGTAACCGCTACATTTTTCCTTTAATGAAATTCAGAATGAAAGGGACAAGCAATGTTAAAAGAGGAGAATATGTGTACAAGAGGGGGAGATGTAGAGCATTAAACCTCAGGGAAGTACACCAAGCGTCACAATGACTTAATGGCACTAGACAGACCCTATAGGAATCAAGGCGCAGTGGTTGACAAGGATTCAATGGAGAATCGACCGTAGCTACGAAATAAGATCAAACAGACCGTGGAAAATCAGGGAACGCAGTAGTTGACGGGGATTCCTTGGGGAATTGACCATAGCTACAAAGTAAGACCTAGGAAACCAAACTATAAGAGAGCATATCTGAGGAGGCATGACGTTACTGAGTATGGTGGGAAAGAATGAACTCTTGTTGTGTAAGCACTCTATGTTAGGCAATATTTGAGAGAAATACTTGTTGTGTGAGCACTCTGTGTTAGGCAAGTGATTTCTACCTGGAAACTAAACTGAGGGTAGATGTCTCTGCTCTTGGAACACATAGTTTAGCTCAGGGATGATTGAGGACAAAGAAAATATGTGCATAATCTGCGGTTGGGTGGAACGTGGTTGTTCCCCTTTCATTGTGGCTCACGTTACAAACAGGTTCCATTACTGGGTTTTGTTTTTAGCAAATCTTTTGAGCCCATGGTATGTTTGTACATGTGTAAATGTGTGTTTCAATGTTAATGAAATGATAAATACCAGTTTTAGGTTTATTAATGAAAATGTTACTTATGAGTTGGTGTATACTCATACTATGTTTTGAATGATTGTGACTTGCATTTGGTAATATTGGTTGCTCAAATGGTGTAATATTGTTTCTATAAAGAGTTACTAGGATTACTTATTAAATCCAAACTATAATATCCCCCAACAGATAAACATTTTTGTAATATTTTGAATTACTGTTTTATTTTGTTAACGAGATTGGTTGGTTCTAAAAATAGCCAACTGGTCCTTAGAGGATAGATGTAACTGAAACATTATGCTTTTAATAAAAAACATGAATGATGGGGACAACCATCTTTAAGAGGAAACTATGCATGCGAGGATGGGGACATGAAGAGTCAACGTCAGGGAGGTTACACCAGGTGTGAGAATGCCAGTATGGCGATGAACATGCCCTGAGGAATCAGGGGTGTAGTGGGCTATGGAAATTCAAGAGGGAATTGGCCGTTAGCTGCAAAAGACATGGGAAAAATGAAAACTATAAAATTAAGCATATGCGAGGAGGCAGGATGCTTCTTAGTATGCTGGGGAAAGGATTGAACTCTTGTTGTGTGAGAACTTTGTGTTAGGAAATACTGGAAGAAATACTTGCTGCATGAGCACTCTGTGTTAGGAAAATGATTTCTCTCTGCAGAACTGTACCTGAGGATAGATGTCACCACTCTTGGCATGCATAGTTTAGCTTGGGGATTATTGAGGGCAAAGAACATTTGTGCATAATCTATGGTTGGGTGGAATGTGGTTGTTCCTTCTTCATTCGGCTTGTCGTATAACCAGGTTTCTATAATGTTTGATTTTTGCAAACTGGAGGTATCAAGGTATACCTGTATGTATAAATGTGTGTTTTCAATAGTAGTGAAATGATCAACACAACTCTTAGGTTTCTAAATGAAAATTATTGCTTATGAGATAGTAACTCATGCTTTGTTTTTGAATGACTGTGATACACATATGGTTATATGGTTTCTATTGGTTTAATATTGCTTTCCTCAAATAATTTACTTGAATGATTTATGGCTTCACTATTAATGGTCAGATTTAAGGGATCCCCTGTAGGGAAGATTAAATTGCTCATTCTGGATTTAAATCCCTTCCAAGATTAGGGAATTCGATGTTTAATACTTTTAATCCTTAAATGATTGTGAAGCTATGAAAGAAACTTTTTTCTGCTGAAGTCTTCCTAAGAAACAGGCTGCTAAAAACACCATAGAATCCCCAAGCCTAAAATTGATTTGAGAAATGAACTCTGCCTAAGGCAATGAGGTCAACGAAAGTTGTTAATCCCTTAGTTTTACCCAAGAAAACTCAGGAAAACTAAGTAAAATTCAAAAGAACGTAAGTCTATTAAGACCAAGTACTTGCACAACCCACAATCTGCAGTGCAGAAGCAGAAAGTAGAAGTTAAAACATAAAGAACTTGAGGGTTTCTGCAACACGCAATCCACATTGCAGAAGCGAAAGGAGGAAGGTAAAATTCAAAAAAAATAAGGGGTTTCCGCAACCTACAATCCGCATTATGGAAGCGGAAAGAGGAGAGTAAATTATAAAGAACTAAGGGTTTATGCAACCCACAACCCGCATTGTGGAAGCGAAAAGCGAGAGTTAAATTCTAAGGAATTGTAAGTGTTTTCTGCAATCCACATTGCGGAAAGAGGAAACCAGAAGTTAAACAGTGAAAAATTTAAGGTTTTTCTGCCCTCTACAATCTGCGTTGCAGAAAGAGGAAAGCGAAGTTAAAATCATAAATATTTCAAGGGTTCTCTGCAATCTGCATTGCAGAAAGTAGAAAGAGGAAGTTAATTTATAAAGGATTGTGTTTTCCGCAATCCGCATTGCGGAAGCGAAAGTTGCAGAAGGACCCTGCGGGGATTCCGTTGCAAAAGGCCTGTTGCAGAGAGGTCAGTTGCGGAAAGTCCATTCCGGAAGGCTGGTTGCGGAAAATATTTTAAACTTAAGATTTTGTTTTCAAACCGGTAAAAAGTTAAGATAAAACCTTGAAGACTATTTTTTAAGAGTCCTTTGTATTACTGTTGTGTCGAATATATGATAGAGAAAGGTTTATGGCTTATGATGTTCAAAAATTTTAGTTTATGCATATTTTTTGTATGGTTATATGGGTATGTTACATATGGTATCAGAGCTACAAGTCCAACCCTATCGCCTTTTGGGAACATCTAGTTCCATCGAAGCATAGAAACAATATTCTAACCAAAAATGTTGTCTAGAATGTTTTGTATTTATACAAAATTGTTATAACCAAGTTCCAAGTACAGCAATGGCTTCACAAAATGAAAATGGAGATCCACCTGAAGAAAGTGTACCAACACCACACACAACACAACTAGAATGAGAACATTCAAAATCCAATCACGTACTGAAAACAATGAAAAGGGCCCAAGAAAAACAACAGGAAATCAATGATATGTTGCTACAAATCCTGCATGAGAGAAACAACAGGAAGGAGCAACGAACCGAGACAAAGGAGAACCAAGAGAATGGAGGGGATATTGAAGGATATGGTAGCTCCTCGAATGATACTCAAGAGTCAGAAAATTAGATCAAACCTATTGGTAAAAGAAATAATGACCTACAAGGGGAATTCAAAAATATCAAGCCAACCAGCTTCGACGGGGAATCAAATACCATAGAAGAAGCAGAAGCCTGGCTGCTGGACATTAAAAAGTATTTCCAAATTTACAATTACTCCAATAACAAGAAGGTAAGGATGGTAGTCTACAACCTGAAGGGAAAGGCCAGTATTTGGTGGAAGGACCTAAATATTTCCCATTGATTAAAAGAGAAGAACCTGAAATGGTCAGAGTTCAAGAAACTCTTCAAGAAGCAGTATTTGTTAGAAATCTATTATGAGAGAAAGACAAAGGAATTATATGAAGTAAAAATCGACCAAATGACTATGGAGGACCTCATTAATAAATTTCTAGACCTGCTATGATTCATGCATTACATTAAGGAAGAAAAGGTGAAGGTTCCACGATTCTTAAGCATACTGTCGCAATCTTACAAAGACTTGGTCAAGTTCGATAACCCAAAGACCTTAGATGAAGTGCTAAGGAAGGCCATATTGTGTTTTGAACAATATAAGAAAAGGAACAACATATAAAAGGCATGGAAGGATAAGAAGTAAGACAATTTCAACCAGTGGAAGAAGGGCTTCCAACCACCACCCTTCAGAAATATGCTAAGGGGCCTGCAAGGAAACTCCTACAATAGAAACGAGCAACTTTAGCAGAAGAGTAATAATCATGTAAACCTTGGACCCAAAGGGACTGTTGGAACCCCAAAAGAACCCCTGAAGTGTTGGGAATGTGGAGAGCCACATTTACAAAGAAACTACCCACTCCTCAACAAATCAAATAAGGATGCGCATAACTTGCAAGAATCTTCCACTATTGGGTAAGTTGGAAAAAGTCTCCACTGATTAATGCAACCCTTGAAAATCGACAGGCAGATCATCAATCGGAAATTGTGGAGATTGAAGGTACTATTTCTATCTGAAGGTTGTCTATACTAATTGATCCAGGGGGTACCTTAAGTTACATCACTCCTAGAATTATGGAGGACTGCCAACTCGCCAAGTTAAGGCATGCAAAACCTTGGTCAATCCAACTTGTCATTGGAGCAAAAAGGAAGGTAACTAAATTTATTGTTGATTGTGAAGTTAAATTACAAGATCATGTGATTAGGGTTAATCTGAATATTTTTCCTCTAGGGTCATATGATATGATTTTTGGCATGAGCTGGTTAAAAAAGTATAAAGTAGTACTAAATTGTTTTGATAAAACCTTTATGTATGTGGCTAATGATCAAATTGTTAGAAAGATAGAAGGTATTAGTAAGCCTACCTCCTTAAGACAAATTTCTGCCATGCAATTAAAGAAGTGTTTGAGAAAAGGTTGTAAGCTTTATGCGATACGAGCAACTAACCTACTCCTTAATGAAGATCAAACACAGATAAAATACAACCCAGTATTAGGAGAATTTACGGATATGTTCCCAGAAGAGATACTGGGGCTACCTCCTAAATGAGCAATAGACTTCTCCATTGAAATTGTACCTAGATCTATACCAGTATCAAGATACCTTATCGAATGAGCATTCTTGATTTAACCAAATTGAAAATATAGTTACAAGAACTGCTAGACAAGGGTTACATTAGACCCAGCGTGTCGTCTTGGGGAGCACTAGTTTTATTTGTTAGGAAGAAGGATGGAACTTTATGACTGTGCATAGACTATAGACAACTAAATAAAGTGACCATTAAGAACAAGTATCCTCTGCCTCAGATTAACGATCTATTCGATCAGGTAGGGGAAGATAAAATCTTCTCCAAATTAGATTTGTGGTTTGGTTATCACCAGATCAGTATTAAGGAAGAAGATGTTCGTAAAACAACCTTCCGCGATACAAGCACTACGAATTCGTAGTAATTCCTTTCAGCTTAACCAATGCCCCTACTATGTTCATGTGTCTAACGAATAGTATTTTCAACAAGTATCTATATCAATTTGTGTTAATTTTCATTGACGATATCCTAATATACTCAAGGACAGAAGAAGAACATCAAAAACACTTGAGAATCATACTACAGACCCTAAGAGATCACCAGATGTATGCTAAGTTTGAGAAACGTGAATTCTTTAAGAAATAAATTCAGTACATAGGTCATGTCATCTCAGAAAAAGGGATTGTGGTAGATCCACAGAAGATAAAGGAAATCTTAGAATGGCCTGTGCCTAAAGATTTCGCTGACATTTGATCCTTCATGGGACTCACTGGTTACTACCGGAGGTTCATCCAAGGATTCTCAAAGATATCCTACCCCATTACTTCCTTACAAAAGAAAGGTGTAAAATTCGTATGGTCCTTAATGTGTCAGGAGAATTTTGAAAATCTAAAAATATTGTTAACCATGGCCCCAATATTGAAGGTGGTTGACCCCTATAAACACTACATAGTATGTACATATGTCAGTAAGGAGGGATTGGGGGGATTATTATCTCAAGAAGCGCATGTTGTTTGTTATGAATTTCGTAAGTTGAAGGAACATGAACGAAATTATGTATTACATGATCTAGAATTGGAAGCGACGGTGCATGCTTTAAAATTGTGGTGTCACTACCTGTTACGGAAGAAGTTCTTGTTATTGACATATAACACTTATGTAAAGAATTTGTTTAGTCATCCTTGAATTAATGCTAAGCAAGAAATATGGATGGCCTTCTTAAGTGAATTCGATTTTGAAGTAAAGCATATCAAAGGTAAGGAAAATAGGGTGGTGGATGCATTTAGTGGAGGAACTCACGAAGTATATGAGATCACTATCGTCCAAGCAGAAAGTGATCTATTGAGCAGAATAAAAAAAAGCCAGCATACATGATGTTGAGCATGTAAATTTACTGAATAAGCTACAAAAAGACGAGGTAAATTTAAATGGGACAGAATTAAAAGTAGACCAAAAAGGATTAATTTGGTTTAAGGAGAGAGTATGCATTCCTGATGTTGTAGATTTAAAGTTGTTTATTCTAAATGAGATGCACAAACATCCTTATCCAGGACACCCTCGTTACCAAAATATGATAACAGCCCTCAGAAAGCAATTCTTTTGGCCCAAGTTAAAGGCAGATTTAATTGATTATCTATCTAAATGTTTAGAATGTCAATAGGTGAAGGTCGAACATCAACATCCAGAAGGTTTGTTACAACCTTTGTCAATTCCTGAATGGAAATGGGAGGAATATCCTTGGATTTTGTCACAGGTTTTCCTTAAGCACAAAAACAACATGATTCAATTACGGTTGTAATTGATAAGTTAAGCAAGTCTGCTCATTTTATTCCTATGAAGTCAACTTACAAAGCTGTCTATGTTGCAAAGATATTCTTCGAGGAAATATTTTGAATTCATGAAGTAAAGAAGATGGTAATTTCTGACCGAGATGTTAAGTTTACATCAAACTTTTGGAAATCAACATTTGCAGGGTTGGAGACAAAAATGAACTTCAACACAAGTTATCACCCTGAAACAGATGGACAAACAGAGCGAACAAATCAAGTCATCGAAGACGTGCTAAGAATGTATGTTATGGAAAAATACACTAAGTGGGAGGATTAATTGCACCTAGTATAGTTTACATACAACAATAGTTATCAATCCTTGGAAAAAATGAGCCCGTTCAAAATCCTGTATGGGAAAAAGTGTACTACCTCTGTTAGCTAGGATATCCCAATGGATTGCCTAATAGTGGGACCTGAAATGTTACAAGACATCGAACAAACTATTCAAGAGGTACAAAAAAACTTGAAAGTGGCATAGGATCACCAAAAGAGTTAAGCTTACTTAAAGTGGAAGCGGAAATCGAGAGTTAAATTCTAAGGAATCATAAGTGTTTTCTGCGATTCGCGTTGTGGAAAGCAGAAATTAGAAGTTAAACGGTGAAGAATTTAAGGGTTTTCCTCCCTCCACAATCCGCAATGCGGAAAGCAGAAGTTAAAATCATAAAGATTTCAAGATTTCTCCACAATCTACAATCCGCATTGTGGAAAGCGGAAAGAGGAGTTTAATTTATAAAGGATTTTGTTTTCCACGATCCACATTACGGAAGCGAAAGTTGTGAAAGGACCCTTGCAAGGAGTTTGTTGCGGAGAGGCCAGTAGCGAAAGGCAAGTTGTAGAAACTCCGTTCCGGAATTCCTATTGAAGAAAAGCTTTTAAACTTAAGATTTCGTTTTCAAGCCAGTAAAAAGTTAGGATGAAACCTTTAAGGCTATTTTTTTAAGAGTCCTTTGTATTACTGTTGTGTCGAATATATGATAGAGAATGGTTTATGACTTATAATGCTCAAAAAATTTAGTTTCTGCATATTTTTTGGATGGTTATATGAGTATGTTACATATGGTATCATAACTACAGGTCCAACCCTGTCGCCTTTTGGGAACATCTAGTTCCACCGAAAGATAGAAACATTATTCTAACAAAAAATGTTGTCTGGAATGTTTTGTATTTATACAAAATTGTTATAACCAAATTCCAGGTACAACAATGTCTTCACGAAATGAAAATGGAGATCCACCTGAAGAAAGTGTACCAACACAACACACAGCGCAAACATAAAGAGAACATTCAGAAGCCAGTGAAGTACTGGAAACAATGAAGAATTTGATCATAGAAATGCAGAGATTTAAAGCTGAAAAGGGCCTAGGAAAAACAACAGGAAATTAACGAGATGTTTCTACAAAGCCTGCATGAGAGAAACAACGGGAAGGAGCAAAAAACCAAGACAAAGAAGAACTAGGAGAATGGAGGGGATGTTGAAGGAGATGGTAGCTCCTCGAATGATAATCAAGGGTCGAAAAATCAGATCAAACCTATCGATAAAAGAAATATTGATCACCTGGAAGGGGAATTTATAAATATTAATCCAACCAACCTCAACGAGGAATCAAAGACCAAAGAAGAAGCAGAAGCCTGGATGCTAGAAATTAAAAAGTATTTCCATATTTACAATTACTCTAGTAACATGAAGGTAAGTATGCCAGTCTACAACCTGAAGGGAAAGGGCAGTACTTGGTGGCGTGACCTAAAGGTTTCCCATGGATTAAAAGAGAAGAACCTGGAATGGTCAAAGTTCAAGAAATTCTTCAAGAAGCAGTATTTTTCAGAAAGTTATTATGAGAGAAAGAAAAAGGAAATATATGAATTAAAACTCGGCCAAATGACTATGGAGGACCCCATCAATAAATTTCTGGACCTGCTACAATTTGCGCATTACATTAAGGAATAAAAGGTGAAGATTCAGCAATTCTTAAGTTGTTTGCCGCAATATTGTAAAGACCGGATCGAGGTCGTTAACCCAAAGACCTTAGATGAAGTGCTAATGAAGGCCAGATTGTGTTTTGAACAATATAAGCAAAGGAATGACATATCCAAGGCATGGAAGGATAAGAAGTAAGAAAATTTCAACCAGCAAAAGAGGGGATTCCAACCACAACCCTTCAGAAATATGCTAAGGGACTCGCAAGGAAATTCCTACAACAGAAATGAGAAACTTCAGTAGAAGAGTAATCAGCCTGTAAACCTTGGACCCAAAGGGACTATTGGAACCCCTAAAGAACCCCAGAAGTGTTGGGAATGTGGAGAGCCACATTTACAAAGAAACTTCCCACTCCTCAATGAATCAAATAAGGTTGTTCACAACTTGCAAGAAGCTTCCACTTTTTGGTAAGTTGGAAAAAGTCTCCACTAGATTAATGCAGCCCTTGAAAATAGACAGGAACATCATCAATCGAAAATTGTGTAGATTGAAGTTACTATTTCTAATCAAAGGTTGTCTATACTAATTAATCCAGGGTCTACCTTAATTTACATCACTCCTAGAATGATGGAGGACTGCCAGCTCGCCAAGGTAAGGCTTGCAAAACCTTGGTCAGTCTAATTGGGGAGCACCGATTTTATTTGTTAAGAAGAAGGATGGAACTTTACGACTGTGCATAGACTATAGACAACTAAATAAAGTGACCACTAAGAACAAGTATCCTCTGCCTCAGATTAATGATCTATTTGATTAGGTAGGGGGAGCTAAAATATTCTCCAAATTAGATTTGCAGTCTGGTTATCACCAAATCAAGATTAAGGAAGAAGATGTTAGTAAAACAACATTTAGGACCTGATACGGGAACTACGAATTCATAGTAATTCCTTTCGGCTTAACCAATGCCCCTGCTACATTCGTATGTCTAATGAATAGTATTTTCAACAAGTATCTAGATCAGTTTGTGTTAATTTTCATTGACGATATCCTAATCTACTCAAGGACAAAAGAAGAACATCAACAACACTTGAGAATCGTACTACATACCCTAAGAGATCACCAAATGTATGTTAAGTTTGAGAAATGTGAATTCTTTAAGAAATAAATTCAGTACTTAGCTCATGTCATCTTAGAAAAAAGGATTGTGGTAGATCCTCAAAAGATAAAGGAAATATTAGAATGGTATGTGCCTAAAGATGTCACTAACATTTGATCCTTCATGGGACTCACCAGTTACTACCGAAGGTTCATCCAAGGATTCTCAAAGATATCCTACCCCATTACTTCCTTACAAACTTAAATGAGTAAAATCCGTATGGTCCTCAAAGTGTCAAGAGAGCTTTGAAGGTGGTTGACCCCTATAAAGATTACAGAGTCTGTACATATGTTAGTAAGGAGGGATTGGGGGGAGTATTATTTCAATAAGGGCATGTTGTTTGTTACGAATCTCATAAGTTGAAGGAACATGAACTGAATTATGTAGTACATGATCTAGAATTGGCAGCAGTGGTGCATGCTTTAAAAATGTGGCGTCATTACCTGTTAGGGAAGAAGTTCCTGTCATTGACAGATAACACTTGCGTAAAGAATATTTTTACTCATTCTGGACTTAATGCTATGCATGCAAGATGGATGGCCTTCTTAAGTGAATCCGATTTTGAAGTAAAGCATATCAAAGGTAAGGAAAATAGGGTGGCGGATGCAGTCAGTCGAAGAACTCACGAAGTATATGAGATCACTGTGAGTCAAGTAGAAAGTGATGAGTTGAGCAGAATAAAAATAACCAACATACATGATGTTGAGTATGTAAATTTACTAAATAAGATGCAAAAAGATGAGGTAAATTTAGATGGGACAGAATTCAAAGTAGATCAGAAAGGGTTAATCCAGTTTAAGGAGAGAGTATACATGCCTGATGTTGTAGATTTAAAGTTGTTTATTCTAAATGAGATGCACAAACCTCCTTATGCAAGACATTGTGGTTACCAAAAGATGATAACATCCCTCAGAAAGCAATTCTTTTGGCCCAGGTTAAAGGCAGATTTAATTGATTATCTATCTAAATGTTTGGAATTCAACAGGTGAAGGTTGAACATCAATATCTAGCACGTATGTTACAACCTTTGTCAATTCCTGAATGGAAATGGGAGGTAATATCCACGGATTTTATCACAGGTTTTCCTTTAACACAAAAACAACGTGATTCAATTATGGTTGTAATTGATAAATTAAGCAAGTCTGCTCATTTTATTCCTATGAAGTCAACTTATAAAGTTGTCGATGTTGCAGAGATATTTTTGAAGGAAATATTTCGACTTCATGAAGTACCGAAGATGGTAATTTCTGACCAATATGTTAAGTTTACATCAAACTTTTGGAAATCACCATTTGCAGGGTTGGAGACCAAAATAAACTTCAGCATGAGTTATCACCCTAAAATAGATGGAAAAATAGAGTGAACAAATCAAGTCATCGAAGACATGCTAAGAATGTATGTTATGGAAAAACACACTAAGTGGGAGGATTATTTGCACCTAGTAGAGTTTGCATACAACAATAATTATCAAGCCTCAGCAAAAATGAGCCTGTTCGAAATATTGTATGGGAAAAAGTTTACTACCCCTATTAGCTGGGATAGCCCCATGGATCGCCCAATAGTAGGACCTGAAATGTTACAAAACATCAAACAAACTGTTCGAGAGGTCCAAAAGAACTTGAAAGTGACACATGATCACCAAAATAGTTATACTGACTTAAAGAGACGGTACAAATAGTTTTCTGTCGGAGACCATGTCTATCTTCGAGTCAAACCCAAAAAAAACTCCATTAAATCAGGAAGTTGCACCAAATTAGCACCCCAGTTTTACTGACCCCTTGAAATATTGGATAGGATTGGACCCGTGGCATACAAGCTTGCTCTTTCTGCCCACTTGAGAATTCATATGGTTTTTCATATTTCATTACTGATGAAATATATACATGATTCCACTCATATCATTGACTAAAATGTGGTGCAGGAGGAACCAGAAGAAGAATTTCAAGTGGAACCTTTACACATTATGGACAAGAAAGAAACAATACTTCAAAACTGGGTTGTCACTCAGGTTAAGGTGCAATGGAAGCACTTTATCCCAGAGGAGGCAACCTAGGAATTAGAGGAAGTTTTGCGAAAGAAGTACCTAAGCCTGTTTCTAGAAGCTATGGAAGAAGACTAGGAACACATTGGACAATGTTTCCATAAAGGGGAAAGGATGTAATATCCCCCAACAGATAAACATTTTTGTAATATTTGAATTACTGTTTTATCTTATTAACGAGATTGACTGGTTCTCAAAGCTACCAACTAATCCTTAGAGTACAGATGTAACTGAAACATTATGCTTTTAATAAAAAACGTGAATGATGGGTACAGCCATGTTGAAGAGGAAAATATGCATGCAAGAGTGGGGAACGTGAAGATTCAACCTCAGAGAGGTTACACCAGGCGTGAAAATGCCAGTATGGCACTGAGCATGACCAAGTGGATCAGGGGTGTAGTGGGCTACGGAAATTCGAGAGGTGATTGGCTGTTAGTTGCAAAAGACCTAGGCAAAATCAAAAACTTTAAAATTAAGCATATGGGAGGAGGTAGGACGTTGCTTAGTATGTTGTGGAAATTATTGAACTCTTATTGTGTGATCACTCTATGTTAGGAAAGGCTAGAAGAAATACTTGTTGCGTGAGCACTTTGTGTTAGGAAAGTAATTTCTCAATGGAAAATTGTACCTGAGGTTGGATGTCACTACTCTTGGCATGCATAGTTTAGCTCGGGGATGATTGAGGGAAGAGAACATCTATACCTAATATATGGTTGGGTGGAACGTGGTTTTTCCTTCTTCATTCGGCTCGTCGTATAACCAGCTTTCTTTAATGTTTAATTTTTGTAGACTGTTCGTATCACGGTATATCTGTATATATAAATGTGTGTTTCCAATGCTAGTGAAATGATCAGCATAGCTCTTAAAGGTTTCTAGATGAAAATTATTGGTTATGAGATAGTAACTCATGCTCTATTTTTGAATGACTGTGATACGCATCTGGTTATATGGTTTCTATTGGTTTAATATTGTTTTCTGCAAAGAATTTACTTGGATGCTTTATGGCTTCATTGTTAATGATTAGATGTAAGGGATCCCCTATAGGGAATATTAAATTACTCATTCTGGATTTAAATCCCTTCCAATCCTAGGGAAGTACCTATTTAATATTTTTAATCCTTAAATGATTGTGAAGCTGCGAAATAAAAGTTTTGCTGCTGAAATCTTCCTAAGAAACCGACTGCTGAAAACACCATAGAATTCCCAATCCTGAACTTGATTTGAGCAACGAAATCTGCCTCAGGAAGTGAGGTCAACAAAAGTTGTTAATCCCTTGGTTTTACCTAATAAAACTCAATAAAATTAAGTAAAATTCAAAAGAACCTAAGTCTCTTAAAACCAAGTACTTCCACAACTCGCAATCTGCAGTGCGGAAGTGGAAAGCGGAAGTTAAAACATAAAGAGCTTAAGGGTTTCTACAACCCGTAATCCGCACTGCGGAAGCGAAAAGCGGAAGGTAAAATTCAAAAGGACCTAAGGGGTTTATGCAACCCACAATCCCTATTGTGGATTCAGAAAGCGGAGGCTAAATTATAAAAAATATAAGGGTTTCCACAACCAGCAACCCGCATTGCACAAGCAGAAAGCGGGAGTTAAATTCTAAGGAATTGTAAGTGTTTTCCGCAGTCTGCATTGCAGAAAACGGAAAGCAAAAGTTAAGGGTTTTTCACCCTCCACAATCCGCATTACGGAAAGCGGAAGTTAAAATCATAAATATTTCAAGGGTTCTCCGCAATCTGCATTGCGGAAAGCAGAAAGCAAAGGTTAATTTATAAAGGATTGTGTTTTTTGCAATACGCAATGCACATTGCAGAAGCAAAAGTTGCAGAAACCCTTGTGGGCAGTCCATTGCGGAAGGCCTGTTGCGAAAAGGTCAGTTGCGGAAAAGCTTTTAAACTTAAGATTTTGTTTTCAAACCAATAAAAAGTTAGGATAAAACCTTGAAGGCTATTTTTAAGAGTCAGTTGTATTACTATTGTGTCGAATATATGATAGAGAATGGTTTATGACTTATGATGTTCAAAAAAATTATTTTATGCATATTTTTTAGATGGTTCTATGGGTATGTTACATAGTCTAAGAGACCCCTATTAGGGAAGCCAATATGCTCTACTGGGTTTATCCCCTTTCCTGTTTAGTGAAGCCTCTATATAATATCTTAAATTCCTAAGGAAGGGTGAAACTATGAAGGAGAATTTGGTTGGTGAACTTCTTAGGAAACAAGACACTGTACACCACACCTGAACTTCTCTAAGTAATTCATTCGGCTTAAAGTCGTGATTTCTTTGAGAGATGGCAACTCCTTAGTCTTGCCAAGAAAACACAGAGAAGATAGGTGAAAAACCTTGGGTCAGAAGACTTGTGGAAGCCTAAAAATGTATAAAGAATTCATGTGCTTCCACAACCTACAATCTACGCTGTAGAAGCGGAAATAGAGTAAAAAGTTATAAGGAATGGGAGTGTTTCCGTAAACCACAATCTGCACCGAGGAATCGGAAACCAGGGTCAAAATGTAATGAATATAAGGACTTTCCGCAATCTGCATTGCAAAATGCGAAAATTGGACTTCAAGGCTATAAAGTATTCACGAGGTTCCGCAATCCACAATTGCTGGTTACGAAAAGTGAAAGAGAAAATATAAAGAAAATATGGGGTTTCCACAATCCGCAATCCGCATTGCAAAAGGTGGAAGTTAAAACTACGAAGAAGATATGTGTTTTTGCAATCTGCAATCCACATTGCGGAATGCGGAAAGTGGAAATGATAAAATCATGAAAACGTTAAGGTTTCTGCAACCCACAATCTACATTGCGGAATGCAGAAAGCGGAAAGGAAAAGTGTTGAATGTAAGGGTTTCCGCAATTCGCAATCCACATTATGGAATGTGGAAAGTGGAACGAGAGAATTGTTGAAATATAAGGGTTTCCACAATTTGCAATCTGCATTGCAGAATGCGGAAAGCGAAAGGACAAACTCTTAAATTATAAAGGTTTCCGCAATTCGTAATCTGCATTGCAGACTGTGAAAAACGAAAAGGAAAGTTGTGAAAATTATAAGGATTTCCGCAATCCGCAATTTGCATTGCGGTATGCGGAAAGCGGAAAGGAAAATTAATTAAAATACATGGGGTTCCGCAATCCACAATTCGTATTGTGAAAGCAGAAAATGCGGAAGGGTAAGATAATAAAAGAATTAAGCGATTTTCGCAATCCATACTCCGCATTGCGGAAACGGAATTGCTGAAGGGATTTTTTACATGCGGAAGGGACCTTTTATATGCGGAAGGGAATTTTTGTATGCGGAAGGACTGTTGCAGAAACAATTAAGCTTAGGAATGAATGTTAGAGGAAGATTCATGGCCCATGTCTTATGTGAAAGAAAAAAATTATATGCATTTTAGCAGGTTATATGGGTATGTGGCAGGTACCTAAGAGGCACAAGTGACTATTGTATCACCTTTAATAATAACAGTGATTATGTATGCAGTTTTGTGAATTCAGATTTTGCAAGTGATTTGGACAAGAGAAGGTCTACTTCAGGTTATGTCTTTACTCTTGCAAGTGGAGCTATAAGTTGGATGTCAAAGCTTCAGGAAACAGTTGCTTTATCCACTATACAAGTTGAATACATTGCTGCCTCACATACTTGCAAAGAGGCAATTTGGCTAAGAGGTCTACTAAGAGAAATTGAAAGGTTGCAGAACACTATGCATGTCTTCTGTGATAGTCAAAGTGCTATTCATTTGGCTACAAATCATGTTTATCATAGTAAGACTAAACATATTGATATAAAATATCATTTTGTAAGACAAGTCATTAGTGAAGGTGGAGTAGATCTGAAAAAAGTTCATACTCAAAAAAATTGTGCAGATATGTTCACAAAACGAGTATTGTTAGACACGTTGCGATGGTGTGTAGCTTCTCTTAGTTTGAAAAAAATGTGATATATAGTCTTGGGCAAAGTATTAGTAATTTTTTTTGTCAAGGTGGAAATTGTTAAATGACAACTAAACTAGTGTGTTTATGATTATGGGTGTTTTCGGGAAGTTTCTCATAATGGACATAACCGGGTTTACCATTGTAATTTCTTTCATGAAGTATATAGTGCATGGTTGGGATAGATAATGTAGTAGTAGGTAATACTTTGCCTTATGGAATTTTATCACATTAATTCTGATGTTTTTTAATAATGTTGTTTGATGTGTGATTGTGTAATTTGTCATAAGTCATAGGCCTGTAACAATCAGGCAGATACTCAATTGATAGATGGATATTGGGGAATATACAGTTGTTTCTCCATCATTACTTGTTTCATCGACTCCAATTCTATTGAACAATCATCCAAACGAATCGATTTATGCATGGTGTTGGGAAATATACACTTGTTTCTCCAATCTATTTGTTTCACATGGTAACTAACGAATAATTAACAAACACTATCAATTGAATTAATGAAAAATGAATATTTGATTACAATACATGTGTGGCTCATTATATAGAGCTTAATGGTTGTTATAAGATCTAACTTATTCCAATGATAGGAAAGTAGGTTGAGCAAATGTCTCAACCACACACACCAATCTAGGATCACACAACTCACGTAGATTGATTCTAGATAAGTAGGAATTATCTATTCCAACACTCTCCCTTAATGACTACCTATCTAAATATCTATATGGTCATATCTTCATCTCTGTCATGGCTTCAATCCTTCTTGAGCTTGCTTTAGTACGGGCTTCATCTTGCACCTTATACCTGCATATGATTATTGATGTCCATATGAAACACAATCCATCTACCGGAATACATGGGTCACCAGCCTCTGTAACCACCAATTCTCTAGGAATTGTTTTCAGCTACATGATTCATCAATGTTACTCTCCCTTAAATGTAACTTGGTCCTTTATACTCTGGAACTCACAACTTGGTCTCGCACTTTTGAGATTTTCCATCTCACATCCCCACCTTGAATTGAAGTCTCTCGCCTCTTCGATTCATTATCAAGTTTAGGTTACGGGCTCACCTGTCACACCGTACCTCTGTTATAAGATCTAACTTATTCCAATGATAGGAAAGTAGGTTGAGCAAATGTCTCAACCACACACACCAATCTAGGATCACACAACTCACGTAGATTGATTCTAGATAAGTAGGAATTATCTATTCCAACACGAATCCCATCGTGTTAGAACAATTAGCCAAATCAATCATATTACATGAATGATGAGAAATATACAGTTGTTTCTACATTTTTATTTATTTTACCTGTTAACTAATGTATCGAATCTTATGGAACATTTTCAAACTAATTCTATTTTCCAACTAGTTATGCCAATATTTTTTGGAATTTTATTGTATTAGAGTAACTTACAAAAGATTCAATGTTTTTAATGGACAATCTAGATCCGAAGAAAGCTTTATGGTATAGAAAAATCCCGAAAACATTATTTACAACTGTAAAAATCTCCATATTCAAAATGACTAAATCAACAGATCAGAAATAATAAGATGTATTTAAGAGCAGAGAACTAACGTTCCATTAACAATCGTTGAATTAGATAGTGGGGATGTTTGAAATGGTTGTGAAAAAACACTTACCATCAATGAGAATCGTAATTTGGGTACCCAGAATGAAATATAAAATATACACAATCTTTTGTTTATATGGAGGAGCTACACTTCAAGCAAACGAGGCAGGTTGTCTGAAAGGAATGCAAGGAATTTGGATTGTACAGCTTTTAAACAATTTGAGATTATTACTTGAAAGGATTGATTGTTAATGCTGTTAGATATTTAACTAATAATTTTGTATCAGAAAGTATTCTATACTGGTAGGTAGGTGTTTGAATTCCTTAGATGAAGTAAACTAAAGTGTTCATACTTCCATCTCGCTGATCACGAAAGTATTTGGCCTCAATTCCAATTCTGACTGATAAGCAACAACTTCTTGGACTTGGGTTACTGAATCATCCAGTTCTTCTTGCTGCTCCAACGTCTCATAGAGAGGGCGATTTCTGGTTTCAGGAAGACAGAGGGTTAAGAATCCACTGGCAATTCCCACCAACCCAAAAACAAGGAACGAAAGAGAAGCATTGATCCGGCCTAATATGACCAGCAAAGGCGCCAGCGCCGCACCAGACATCAGCGCCTGCCTGAGCATCGACACAGCAACGTTGCGCACGTTGGTAGGAAAGAGCTCCACACTGTATATATACATCACGTCAAAGGCCAACGAAACCGCCATGAAACCGATGGATTCAGCTATCAGCTGAGCCCAATTCGAGCGACGATGGGAAGCCACGCCTCCTGACTGATGGAATATTGTGCAGAGCATGCATGAAACCCCAGCGAGAATTGAAAATGATGCCACGAGGATTCTGCGATCCACCCAGACCATGAGCAAAGATCCACCAAAAACAGCCGGAATCTCCATGAGGGCATTCAATGCTACCGTGAAATACAAATCGAAATTCAGATTCTCCACATTCAGCTGAATCCCGTAGTAAACCAACCCAATCCCTACTCCTACAGCCATTACCAGAATCATCCTCCAGCGAGCCCAACGTGCAGACCAAAGGCTCTTGCTTTTTCTGGTTTCTTGGGATTTCAAATCTCTGGCTATTACAATATGGTCTGGGATTCTATTTCCATTCAATTTGGCCATATCTGACAAAATTGCCATAGCTTCATCGGTTCTTCCTCTGATCGCCAGCCATCTCGGAGAATCCGAAATCAATGGTAGAATTCCGACACAGTAGACCAGGGGCAGCGCCGAAATCAATGCATATGTCTGTCTCCAGGAGAATTGGGTGACATAGGCCATGGGGGAAAGGGCTAGGAATCCTGCTGTGAAGAAAAAGAATCCATATTGCCCGACTTGGCCTCTCCATTTCCGGCCAACTGACTCGGTTGATAATACTAGACAACAAGTTCCGATGCCTGAACGGGAAAATCCGTTTGCAAAACGCAGGAATGCGTAAATCCAGAAGTTTGGAGAAAGGGCAGTGAGAAATCCTGTGGTGGCTGTTAACAGACATGCCAGCATAATTGTTCTTTTTCTGCCTAACCACGAATCTGCCAAGCGTCCCAGAAAAGCTGACCCTGCATGTTGATTTCCAGACGAGATAAGTAATTAATCATAAAGAAATTGTTACAGCTTTTTATATGAAACAGTACAATGCTACTAAGACTGCAATTCTGGCATGTAGGTCCATCAGATGTTATGAAAATTGCAACACATCACATGGGGATGAAAAGGAGGAATGAGAATAACCTTCAAAGTTCCCTTATTTCACTATTTACATCCACTTAAATCATTCCTTAGTTTTAATTACTAATACACTTAGTTGACCAAACGCTTTATCGCTTTATCAGTATGGAATCCTAATAGAAACAAACTACAATAAAAAATAAATAAGAACCGAGACAATTTTAATGATACACTTAATTGACCAAAAGCTTTATCAGTCAATTTAAATCAGGGAACCCTAATAAAAACAAACTACAATAAAAATAATAAAGACAAAAATGAAAAGCAAAACAATTTTACTGATTGACCAAAAGCTTTGACCAAAAGCTTTATCAGTCAATTTAAATCATGGAACCTTAATAAAAACAAATTATCTAAAGATGAAAAGCAAACTAATAAAAACAAAAAACAAAACCAAATTAACAGAGACAAGTTTACTGATAGTACATATAAAGATGAAAAACAAATTAATAGAGACAAAACAATAAAGAGAAAGATGAAAAGCAAACTAATAAAAACAAAAAACAAAACCAAATTAACAGAGACAAGTTTACTGATAGCATATATAAAGATGAAAGACAAATTAATAGAGACAAGTTTAGTGAGATAATTTCACTGATAGTATATATAAAGATGAAAAGAAAATTAATAGAGACAAGTTTAGTGATAGCATATATATATATATAAAGATGAAAAGAAAAAGAAAAAAAGATGAAATGAAAAAAATTGAAAAAATAAGAATAAATTAAAAAGTTGTAAATAAATATTTTTAATATTATTAAAGTTTTATAAATTAAAATTGGTTTATATAATCAAGAATGTGAAAGTAAAAACTATAGTGACAGCACATAAAGACATGAAAATGATCAAACAAATAAGTGTAATTTTGGAAATGGTTTTGTTTAACTATTAATCTTCATCTGAATCAATTTGAAATCTTCCACACATATTGTTACTTTTATTTTTAATTAATGAAAGAAATCAACTTCAAAATATCAAACATTTTAATAAACAGTCATAATCAATGAATTACAACAAAGGGAATAAGAACAAACTTCTAAACTTTCAAGCTGGTCCTTTTTATTGTATAATATATATGGGTGGGATAGCTAAAATGGTCAAAGCATAATCACATTTACAAACAAAACAAATAAAAACTCTCACTTGTTGGATGTCAAGTTGCATTATTTTTAATACTCTCTTTACAACCAACATCTAACATCTAAAGAGTGAGGACATCTCCCATGGATGAAAATCAAAATTTACACTTTAGCTACTCTCACCAAAACCTAGGGAATATGTTATCTCTTCCGTTGATGAAAGTTAAGATTTACAATTTAGCTATAGCTACAAAAAAATCATCTAAAAAACCAAATACCATAAAAATGTTTTTATATTTAGAACCAGAAAGTAATCACCTTTTCAGATATACATTTATGATTGTTTTCACATAAATAGAATGCATCACTTAAATTGACATCTTACTTGCACAAAAAACAACAATACTTACCTAAAGTCTGTGCATGCTTTCTTTGTTTTCAATCCCCCCAAGGTGCAAGGTTTTTCATGAGACAACAAATCCAAAATATCTCTCATTTATAGAATTCCCAGTCACATAGAGTATCAAACTTTGATACCATGTTAAAGAATAAGAAAAATAATAATTACAACCATAACACATAAAGGATGGAATAAGAATAAACCTTCAAATGCTTCTCTTTATTCTTGAAATAAGATTAAATTCCCTAACTACCTTTCTTTGTATATGGAGCTGAAATATAAATCACCTATTAATAATTATTATATTGACTGCAATTATTGTAATTTAATTAAAAAATAAGGAATTGAAGAAAAAGATTAGAAGAATGAACCATTAACTAATAAAAATTAAGGCCCTATAAAACTATGACAAAAACAAACTTCCAAAAGAATATCTATTTAAAAAAACATGCCAAAAGTATGTAAAACCAGAAATAAAAAAGTATAAGCACAACAAAACATCTATGTTTAGATTTTCAAAACAAAGAAACAAGAAATTGAAAAAATGACGAGTATGTGATGTTACTTTTTCTTATGCATAATACAAAGCATAGAAATTAAAAAGGAAGTGTATGTGATATTACTTTCTTTTTCTTATGTTTTAAGAAATAAAACAAAAACACTTCATTTTCATTTTGCTTAAAGATTTTAACAACTTACCTAATAAATTTGCCATCAGAACAAATAAAAATTTCAAACTTACATATATGATTGAATCATAATTGAATCAATTGAATTTTATCACACAAAAAAACACTTAATAAACATTTTAAAAACTTATATAATCAGTTTTCTATGAAAACAAATACAAATTTCAAAAACTTAAATCTTCTATCAAAACAAATAAAAATTTAAAAAACTTAAACATATTATTAAATAATTAGATTTAATCACCCAAAAATACTTTCATTCTGCATAAAAAATTTAACAACTTACATAATAAGTCTACTATCAAAACAAATAAAAATTTAAAAAACTTATACATATGATTAATCAATTGAATTTGATCACACACATGATTGAATTCTGAATACAAATACCATGGCAATCACACTTGAATTAAGGGTTTTGGATAAATACCACAGCCTGCATGCTTATTTTGCAAAATAAGCCTCACATACATGCCCGGTAGCCATCCTTATATAGCCTGTAATTAGGATTTTTTCTTTGAGAAAAGGGGATGTCAAAAATGACAGCCAAGGTCCAATGCTGGTCATGCTCACCCAACAGTCAGTTGGAACCATGTGTAAGGTTGATAAGATTGTCTAGACTAAAAACTATTCATTCAATAAAATAGAAAAGAACCATGAAGAACATGGATGCATCCTGTAATTTTGATTTTTTCTTTCAGAAAAGTGGATGTCAAAAAGGCCAGCCAAGCTCCAATGCTGGTCATGCTCACCCAACAGTCAGTTGGAACCATGTGTAAGGTTGATAAGGTTGTCTAGACTAAAGTTATTCATTCAATAAAATAGAAAAGAACCATTAAGAACATGGATGCAGCCTGTAATTTGGATTTTCTTTTAGAAAGTGGATGTCAAAAAGGCCAGCCAAGGTCCAATGCTGGTCATGCTCACCCAACAGTCAGTTGGAACCATGTGTAAGGTTGATAAGATTGTCTAGACTAAAAACCATTCATTCAATAAAATAGAAAAGAACCCATGAAGAACATAGATGCAGGAAGTCCAATTCGATTCATTCAATAACATTACCTAGAAAGCATCCTAACAATCTAACATGGATACAGGAAGCCCAATTCGATTCATTCAAATAAAATTTCTTCATTACCTAGAAAAGATCCTATGAAGAACATGGATGCAGGAAGTCCAGCTTTGAATTTATCACCACAAACCAGACCCCACTCTGCAATAATGGAAGTATTGTGCCCTCCTACCCATTCCCACAAGCTTTTATCCATCTCACAGATCGAACTCTGCTGAGTGCAGGAATCCATATTTGCATGAGAGAATTGGGATTGATAATCAACACAACGCCAGGCAGGCTGCTTGTCTGTGAAAATGGTAACCAAGGTGTGCTGAGAATCGAAAAACCAAGCAAGGGAGACGAGAAAAGCATGGATAAACTGAGCATACCCAAAGCCACCAACATATTCTTCTATTATCTCCTCCACTGAAATCTCCACTTTTTCTTGCTTTCCCTTTTCTTCATGCAGAGGCAGGAATTCCTCCCTCTCATTTCCAATAACATGCAGGACTTCTGCCTCATCAGATTGAATATTACAAGAGGCCGCCATGGAAAGTGCTTCAATTAACTGTATCTGGTAAGGCCAAGGCTCTCTCTAGCCTGTAATTTATATGTGTCTGTCATGGCCGCCTAGATCAAGGATGACATCAACCCACAAGCCTGTACTGCTCTTTTGACAGACACCCAAGGTGGGAGACACGTATATTTTCATTCACAAACGTTAATGGTCATGGCATTCATAAACAGTGCGAGTTTAGTGGAGGAATATTGATTCCAGCCATCTTTTCAAGCCTTTCTTAAAATCCAGATGGCGAAAATATGGCAATAACATCAAGCATTAATTCACAGATTAGCTAGGGTGACTCATAACTTGTACTAATGAAACTGGTATTCTCATATGCTTGTAGAATCAATTAGGTCCCCTTCACTTTACCAATCATAAATCTGTAGAGTGGAGACCAGTTCCAATCATGGAATGGAGCATCAACTTTTTCATCTCCTCTCTCCCATTTGATAACCAGTCACAGCCAAGCCTGCTGCAATGATCTCCCTGTCCAAGTATTATGATTACTCCTTAAATCCAATATAACTACATAAAACATTATATTAATCTCGTTTTTATATGGGTATTAGTTTCTTGAAGCTGTGTTAAAATCTTCATTGATCTGTTTTTGTTGCATCGACTATGATATTGATGTTTTGCTCCTACTCAGTTATTGGATACAACACTGGTGTTTGAATTACAAATTATAAAATGGAAACTACATATATGCCTATCAAAGTTATTTGAAAATCCAAGATATCTAAAACTCAAATATTTGGATATATATTCAACCCTTTATAAAGGAGAGGTGTAAAATTATTTGAAAATCCGAGATATCTAATTTTAAATTAGAACTCAAATATTTAAATATATATTCAAATTCAACATTTTTATAATGGAAAGGGGTAAATGTACCAATATTTTTATTCATGGGAATAAACGAGGAATATTTTAATTGACAAGAATAAACTAGGTATATACTTGGTAAAAAAATGCTTTAAAAAAATATCATATCAACTTTTTGTGTAAAAGAATTTTTTAAAGACATTAATAAGTTTATTTATAATTTAAATGTAATTTTTCATAAATATATATATTAAAAATAAGTCAATTTTATAAAAACAAATATTTATGTTTTTTAAATTTAAGTATTAAAAATAACAATATAAAACTTTAAACACAATAGCAATTTAAATATTTTTGTGGACACCTAGGACGTTTTGTTATATCTCTGCATATGATATGTGTTACACATTAAAAATAAATAAATTTTATAAAAAGAAAGTTAATATTATTTTCATTGAAAAAAAAATTCAAGTATTAAAAATAATAATATAAAATTTCATACACAATATCAATTTAAACATTTTTTGGACCCGAGTATAAAACAGGTTTATTTCCATATATCCATATCATGCTTGAGGAATAGAAAGTGGATTCATATCTTCATATAACAATTATGTATAACCATGTGAGTCAATATCCTTTAAAATCCCAAGCACATTTGGTATGTTGATAGTAGATTTCATTAAAAAAGAGAAATTGTAATAAACCTTGAGGTCTTTGTTGAAGTGTGATAATTCTATCATAACACTATAAGGGCCATGAAGAGAGCTTACTTGCTTTATAGGCCTCTAGGAACATGAAAATATAGCGTGATTACATCCATTTTATATTATTTAGGCTAAGAATTCTATGATTTGGAGCTTCATAAAATCCATACAAGTAGCTAAAAAAAATATTCCTTAACACCACCAAGTATGTTATTTTTATTGAGGATATTGATTGTCCACTTTACCTCTTAAACCATGCAAAAAGACATGTTAGTGTATAATCCCTAATGCAAAGATATGATATAACAATTATTATGTTACATTCTCCATAGCTTTCCTATGAATCCCGCCCAAGGATAACAATCGTTGCCACAAGCATGAATTGTAAATGATACCTCTCATAGATCTTGGGCTTGAGGCAAAAGAAAAGAGAGCTACATGAGGAACTCTCAAAATATTTTCAATACACAAAGTATTTCCACATTGATATGAATGATGCTAGAAACAACAAGAAGAAACCAAAAGAGTGATAGACAAAGATGCCTAGAATAAATAAAAGAGAAATGATCAATCTTAGAGAACAAAGAAGTGAGGGATGTATAAAATTGAAAATAGAATGTATAGAATCACGATCCTCACTATTATAATCCCAATTTCTCATTTTTTTTAATGTTGAAAAGGTTATTTTGTATATGTTTGTATCTAGTATTAATCAAGATTCCAGAACATCTCAGTTAGAAAATTATCTAAACCAAACATCAATGGGTTGATAAGAGATTTACATTCTAATATTGATTATGTGCTTTGTTACCATTAAGTCTCTATTGCAATAATGAGGATGCCCTCAATTGCATATTAAGTGGCTGAGAGACGAATGTTGAATGTGCTGAAATAATAATCAAATATATAATATAGATTTGTTATAACCACATTATGAATGATAATAGATAAACATATAGAATTACCAGTATAATAAAATAACTATGGAACAACTTGTTAGATACTTTAGAGCTGAAATATGCGAACATGAAGAAGGAGAGATCACTTCATTTCATTGGATTCATTGAATGTCTATTCTTTTCTCTACAAATTTTCCATTAATCTTATTAATAAGTTTCAATGCCATTACAATTTACATCCATAACTCATGATCAATAATTCTTTTGGTATTTTGCAAAGAGAAAGTTAAGGTAAAGATAACAAATGAATGACATTATATCAAGGTTGAGATCCAAACACATTAAGTATGGATATTGAATGTGATACCAATTCTCATATTGACAAACAATGCTTATAACACCTGGATTCAAGTATGGATTCATAAAAACAAGGTTTCGAAACTTCTTGAAGAAGCTTTCATTTAGCAACATTTAAAATGGTGAATAGATCAATATACTGGTATGATTATGGAAGCATGAGCTATGTGATGGAGTTAAAGTTGTAGAAGTGTGCATCTTATCAATGAATATATCAAAACCAATTAAATTAGAGATGACTTGAATGTATTTAAATGACACATAAATATAATGAGTATTAAACTTTTAATCTTAATCATAAAACACATCTATACTCGTCTAACATTAAAAAAATATAAGATTATTAAATACTTATTTAAAATGTTATGGATTATTGAAAATATAACTTTTATTTTTAAATTATATATATATATATATATATANATAAATAAAACTGTGTAGGAAAAGCTTTTAACAGTAAAAGCACTTTCATTTGTGCTTTTCTATACATACACGGAAGATTATAAAATGTTCCCTACAATGCTGACATGATATGGAATTCCAATAATTAAATAACTCTTGTTCTAAGTGCGATATGCCATCACTACACTAAGGATATGACCTTTAAACCCAATTATTGTGACCACTCTCTAAATCAATTGTCAAAGTGAAGCTTTCTACTATTCTCCCCACATGTTTGGTAACTGTTTTAAATCTTTTGGTGAAATTCTTGTTTATTTTCAATGATCTTTATTCAGTAAAAAAATATTATTCTTTTTTTCACTAATTTTAATAGATATACATGTTAATAGAGGCGGTTGTCAATGTTTTTGTTTTTTTTTTAAGTATATCTATCCATAATCCGAAGGAGATGTTTAAAAATTTGATGGTTTAGATAGTATGGTTATTTTTTTTATTAGGTATTTTTAATTTTGCAAAATTGGAATGTAACTATGTTTTAATCTCAATTTTGATGGTAAAAATGGATTAGCACACTAAAAAATCATGTGGCACCATAAATTCCAAAACATGGCAACTGTAAACTATATTTTTAAAAATTCCCACCGGATTTTATCACAACCTATTCCAACCCAAATAGTAGAATTTTTAGATTAGTATATGAAATTGGAATTGATAAAAAATTTCACTAATTCAACTTCCTTGTTTTAAAGATTTCATTGTCATTCTAGAAGTTTGTCTTTAAACTTCATAAGGATGTAAGATTTAATTTTAACGATATTATTAATTTGGTTGTCTTATTTAAGGAAGTATATAGGTTTATTAATATGAAACCCTTGGTCTTCACAAAGCTTTGAGGAACTTACATATACTAGGAGAAGTCGTTCAATGATATGGATTTTGACTTGGCATTGTTTAGGAAGTGAAACTATCAAATCTTAGAACCTCTCTTAATGGATTGGTTCATGTTTGGTCTTTACCCTACCCTTTGATCACATGTTCTAGGGAATAGATCAAATTCATTTAAGGCCTCCATGTGGCCATTGACATGGAAGATGAAATGGAATTGAATGCACAAGATAGGGAGCATTGAAAAGAAGATTGGGTTTACAAAAAACTAAATGAAGCTAAGTGATGAAAACCTAAACATGGCAAGGAAGGGAGATAATCCTATGACAAAGGTAGAGTCGACAAAAGAGATGGAAAGTTGAAGAAGTTAAGTAGTTTCAACGTTTTTTGTATATGTAATTTTGATAAGAACTCTTATAACAACTACAAGTTGTGTTACGTAAGGTAACCTTGAATTAGGTAAGGGTTTATGTACATAGTAATATTATTACCATGGTTTAATACAACCCATGGTATATGTTCTCTCCTTGTGTCCTATTTGAGATGCTTAAATACTTCATTGTACGATACCCTGAAGTGGCTAGTGGACACCAATTTTTAGATTGGTCCATATTGAATATAATGAAATATCTCTTTCAAAAGTGATTTTCGTGGTGTCGGGCCCAATATATATCTATTATTTAATCTATGATTACATTTTATTTCTCATGTTCATAATAAGTTCAAGATGAAGAACTAAGACCAATTTCCTAATCAAAAAGGGTACAAGGGTGATCATAACTCTCTTAAATGACAAGAATAATATCACAAACCATGACAATATCAAAAAAAGAAATAAGCTCAAGATGAATATGAGGAAATTCTTATGTGGTTACTATTGTCAGAGGAATAAAAACTGCAATTGATTTGCATGTGGAGCATGGGGACACATGACTATCAACTATTTTTTTAGTGTCCCTAGACAAGTGTGTACTTGTTGTCTATGTGGTCTTAACACATTACACAAAAGAATATTCGAGATTCAGGGAACAAGCAATGTAAAGAACCACACGATGATCTAAGTAGTAGAAGAAGATGACTAGAAGGAATCCTTTATCATAACTTGATCTAGTCCTTATGGATATCAATAGCATGGGACATATGAAGAACTAATACAAAGCAAGGATGGCCATGAATTTGAAAATGAAAGGAGAACCTTATATAAACTATTAACAAAAAATAAGGATCAAAGTCATATTGTGAAGGATGGATTCTGAAGATCATACCCTTATAGAAGTAAGACAACCTCATTAGAAAGTAAGATCTAGGAACTAACTGACCATGTGCAATTATTGGCCCAATATAATAAATGATTGAAGAGAATATATTCCTAAAGTGTTTACTTAATGTTGTCTATGTTTCTACTTAGGTTTTGATGTCATGAAAGTAATAAATGTAAGCCTGTTTTTTGAAAGGTTGTGTAGATTCTCATTATTTCCATTGAGAAGATAATATCTTATATAATGGTTGACCTAGGTGTTGAGATCAACATCATTTCTTCCATTCCAAGGGAAAGAAGTACTTAACATACCACCTTTTTCATGCATCTTAGTGACCATTTGATCAGTCAAGCATATGACATATAAACACCATGGAAGAATAATAAACTCTCATAACCAACTATTACAAGACAAGACACAATGGAGATGTTGATGTCTTGAAACTTCCTAGAGAAGCATGTCAAGTACTTTTCATAAGGATATGGATACACTGTATGAGAATCATACCTTTCTATGATAAGTTAATACTATTGTTTAGATAGGACCGAAGGAAAGTGACCAAGGGAACTCTAATACAAAGGATTCATTGGAATTCAAATCTTAATGGGGCCACCATTAAATGAAGGAAACTAAATACTCGTGTTTAAATTCTCGATGGAAGGTGATTTGTTAGATGGGCATGGTCATATGATTGGCTTGGAAACTTAGGTGATAGTTGGTAGAAATCTTCAGTTTAAGACAACCATCAACTAGAAGGAAAGCCCTTTGAAACATATAATCAATCATGCACGCTAGTGGAATCCACCAATAGAAAAGGGTTATGATAATCCATTGCATAAGAATGCAAGGTGATCCCTAGGTGCAACCTATTGTTTAAGCATGGGATTGTCACCAAGTACTGATATTTGAATAATCCATTACAGACACACAAGGGATTAGACATTGATGAAAATTTATCAATGTAGACAAAATATACAACAAAGTACCAATGTGTATGTACAAAGGCCATGGTTAAAAAATAGGAAAATAGACATTATCAACATTAAGACTTAATAGGGCCACATAGAAACTCAGTATTGGATATCCCATAAGAAGACACATGGGAGGTCAATGAAGTAAATAGGACATGATAGTTGGAAAATGATCATGTAATATTAATCATGACAACAAATTAAGGGGCCTGGTTAACCCAATAAATCTTAGTAGGTGACACTTTCTTTGAACAAGAAAATATCATATGAATGTCTTGTTTACAATATGTTTGAAAGGTATTCATAAGAGGTAAGGGAAACCTACCTACCACCAAAAATCACCTTCAATGCACTATAAATTCATGTACAAAGGTAAACCATGGCTCATTTGCATACAATATTACATCCAAACTCAATTGTTTGAGAAAAAATGAATACGTTATTTTCTTTTCTTTTTTTGTAGAGCAGTGAATTCTCGATATGCCATGACTTGTATTGAGAGAAAGAGGAAAATACAATTCAAAATGATGAAATATTTTATATAAGAAATGGAATCAATGGAAAAATATGAGGTGGTTGATTTCCACTTTTAGGTCTTTCATCCCTTAGTCAAAATATAGGAAGTGGAATTTCCAATGCTTTCTTTTAAATCTAATTTTTTTGTTGATTCCAAACATCAGCATGATTCCAAAGCATCGAAACATGATGACTAGAATGAAGAAATCAAATTTTCTCGTTTCACCATTCCTTCTTCATAGTCATGTCCAGAGCGATGAGCTCTTCCCATCCATACTTAGTTTGGTATTTTGTGTCGGCATTTGGTCTTCACGCCTTTCCCACAAAGTGTTGTCGTAATTGTCGTCATGGTAAATTTGGTATCAAGCATCGTAGCTAATCGTTTCTCTTTGTATGCACCATCATGTCATGGAGTTAGTGCAATTATGTATGCATCGCAATGCTTGTCACTCCCATATTTTGTTTGGTGAAATTTGCTTTCGTTTGGCCCCTTCAACACCCAAGTGATGTTTTTGTCATCTTGGGGTAATTTGTGTCTCGACGGTTAAAAATCGTCAAAGTTCATGTGTCCCTCATTAATTCACCAGCCTTAGCCATCTATCATGATTGTTTCCATGCCTAAGACTAGAAAGTAAAAAATACCCCCTAAGCACTTCCTTACTAAAAACAACTATGTTGTCCATGATAAAAGAAGAAGAAAAAAATTTATCTGTCCATTTGTTTTTATTATCTTTTTATAAATTTAAAAAATCTTCCATTTTTCCTTGATCATTGGCTATCTAAACTCTCCATTTTGCCAAAAGAAAACAAAAATCCCTTCTCACTTTTTCTTAAATAATTAAAATAAAACCATTAAAATAAAAAATAAAATATTAATTTCCTCTTTGTTATCCCTCCCTAGATAACCCTTTCCACAAAGCCCTTTTCAGTGGATCTTTCTTCCTTTTCATTTTCCCATTATTATTCATAAAGTAAATATAAAAGAGATCCAATTCCTTTTTTCACATTATTTTAATGAATACCATCATCCAAAAGAAATAATTAAAAAATAAAAAGGAGGTCTCACCCCTCTCTCCCAAATAAAATAAAAAAGACTCATTTTCATAAAAGAGGTCTCACCCCTTTCTCCCAAAATAAAATAAAGCAAGAACTCCTTTTCACTTAACTTTGGCACGTATTTTTAGGATCCATCCTTTTTGTTATCTCATGAATAAAAACAAGGAAAATATCCCACATGTTCATATCTTTCATCGCCCAATTAATAAAAGACTTAAAGCATACCCGGCACTTACACATTTCTTCCTTTTTACTAAACTTTAGCACGTATTTTTATGACATTTTATTTTCATCTCATTAACAAAAACAAAGGAGAAGCTCCTTGAAGAAAATGCTTGGTTGAAGAGATTTGTGGGGTTCTTCTATCTATGTTTAACATAAGTGTATAACCAATTTCACTCTGAAAAATTTAGAGAACAGAGCATTTTGAAAGGAGCATTACTAAATTGGACTTGATAGGATAACATAAGAATGCATGTGTCTGTCTGTGTGCAATGTGAGGTTTATGGAAAGTCGATTTGAGCCTCTTTGAGGGTTGATCGTGTTGTTCTGTTATTGTTGGCGGGCTGCTTCACTTCAAGATTGATTTGCAGATCTGCATGCAGAGAACAGAGCATTAAGAACAACTGCTAGCGATTTCACGAAGCAGATCGATTAGCAGATCTGCATGCAATGGATAGAAGACACTAAGAGAAATACTAGGATCAATCTTGAATGACCTGGATCTGATCAGGCCAAAGGGTGGCTTCACAAATAGACCCCCCTTCGGATCCAAGTCCGGAGGATCGTCGTCGAACCTTAAATGAATCATTCAGAGCTCTGGTGGCCTCTATGCCTCCTCCACCAACCTCTGGCCTGGACTCCAACAACACTAACTTCGTCAAACGAGATGTTGCCCCTAGAATCCAAATCAATTCGGCAACTTCAAGACTGGAAGCCCTTGCTTTGAGTCAGAGTGGCCTAATAGGGCAGTTCACCGGGATTTGGCCATCGCCAAAAACCATGGATACATGGATAAACAAGAACTGGATGCCCTTAATCACAGGCGGCCTCCAACATTGCTTTTGCAAAAAGTGTTTCTTCACCTTTCTATTCGAAAACAAAGAAGATAGATACCTCATCTTCAGGAGCAGAGCCTACTTCATGGGCTCTTGAGGTTTATACCTAAATCGATGGAGCTTATCCTTTGACCTAGAGAAAGATGTGCCATCCACGGTCGCGGTTTGGGTTTGCCTGCCACACCTTCCCTTGCACTACCAGAATGATGAAACTCTACAAGGAATCGGAAACTCCCTTGAAAACTACATCGACAAGGCAGAACCAAAGGGACCCTTATTCTCCTACGCAAGGATCTGCGTGGAAGTAGATCTAGAAAAAGGGCTGCCAGAAGTTGTAAACCTATTTATGGACGGTTGGGAGCACATGCAAAAAGTAGACTACAAACAGTTTCCCTTCAAATGAAAAAAATGTCATGAATACGAACACTTTGTCAAAAACTGCAAAGGTATCCAAGGAAACCTCAGAAGAAAAAAAAAGCAAGATGAATGATGGCAGTAGGCCAAAAGAGGAAGAAAAATGCCCTTACCAGATCCATCATCAACCAAACCACAACCAACGACAAGCAAGGAGATGCATCAAGAAGGAAAGGAAACCTCGACCAACAACCAATTCCAGGTGTTGCACATGGAAGAGGGAGAGATCCCAAGTTCGAAAATCAGATTTGCAAAAGTAGAAGAAGAAGAGAATTCTGGAGTTGCAAGTTCTATACCCTCATCTCCAAGAATCGAAAGGATTGAAAAAGCACTTGAAGGATCAACAAAACCAGGGGGTTCCTAGGAAAATATGGTAAAACACAGCAAAGCAGCACAATAAGGCCTCTCCCTAGATCAATCGCCTCCTCAGGAACTGCATGAGGTATCTATGCAACCAAACACTAGAGGGAGAATATCGCAAAGATACCACACAGAACAGGAAGCCGAAAGAGAGCTAGAACTGGGAAGACAATGGATCCTTGAAGAAACAAAACTTTGGAAATACCCAAGAAACCCGAGTGGGACAAAATTGGATAACATATCCTAAGCAGGATCTCAATCGCTCAAGAAATGATGAAAGTCATCTCTTGGAACTGCAGAGGATTGGGAGGCACAAGAAAAGTGGAAGCAAGAAAAGAGGTAATAAAAATAGATAAGCTCAATATCCTTCTAATCCAAGAGAGAAAAATTTCGAATGTGGAGGCAATGGCGCTCTTACGATCCTGGAAAAATTTCCATGGCAAAGCCATTAGCTCCAGAGGAGATTCTGGGGGAATAGCTACATTATTCTCAAACAAATTCTCAATAAAATCAATAAGAGAAAGCCATCACTGGCTCCTTATCGAAATCTGGGAAAAGGGCAATTCTAACTCGATATACATCTGCAATGTATATTGACCAATGCATTACAAAGACAAGGTAGTTTTTTGGGAGGACCTTCTCAAGCTACACAAGGACCTGCGGGGAAAGAATATCAGTTATTGTTGGGGATTTCCACACCACTAAGTCGCAGCTAGACAAATGGGGAGGAACAAAGGTCGGGGATCCATTTGGTGAGAAAATGGAGGACCTGGTTTCATATCTGGATCTGTTGGACATTCCTCTAAGAAATCGAAAGTATACCTAGAGCAACAAAAGAGATGGAGTAGGTCACATAGTGGCAAGACTGGATAGATTTCTGGTAACCTCTCTTTTCCATCAATAAAATATTCTCCCTGCCTCCTTTGCCCTCCCTTCAGTTGTTTTTGATCATAAGCCCATTGTCCTGACCTTAACCCAACTTGAAAATCTAGGGCCCATCCCCTTCCGCTTCAACTCACTCTGGCTCCAAGATGGAAAACTCATTGATTTAATCAAAGATATCTGGAATCAGCATTATCATGGCTCAGCCAGCTTCATTTGGGAGTCAAAATTAAGAGCGGTGTGCACTGCTATCAAAAAATGGATAAAGAATGGATATAAGAATCTTAGCAATCTCAAAACTAGGCTGCAAACAGATCTGGTCGCTCTTCAATTGTACATGGAGACAAAAGAAGTGACTCCCAAGCTTCTAATATAGGAAAAGGATCTGAATTTAAAAATCTTAAGTGCAGCCAGGTAGGAGGAAGAGGAGCTACGAGTTAAATCCAGGCAATTGTGGCTCGAAGGAGGTGATATTAACACAAAGTATTTTCACAAGCAAACCAAGGCTCGCTAGAGCTACAATTTCATCAATGATTTAAAAGACAGCAACAGCAACAAGATAGTTGGGTTGGAGGAAATAAAAGAACACGCATTCACTCACTTTCAACCTCTACAATGATAGTGAGGAGACAAATTCGGAAGCCCAAGAAGACATTCTTTTGGGAATTCCAACGCTCATCAAAGATGCAGAGAATAGAGAACTCTCCAAACCAATCATGGAGTTTGAGATAAAAAAAATGTAATTTGGTCTCTTCAGGAAAACAAAGCGCCTGGGCCAGACGAATTCACCATAAACTTTTACAGGGCTGCATGGGAAATCATAAAAGAAGATCTAAAAAGAATGTTAAACTGGACTACGAAAAAAGACAAGATTGGTGGGGCCACAAACTCATATTTCCTGTCCTTAATTCCCAAATAAAATAGCCCTCTCATGCTGGATCACTTTAGACCAATCTCATTATGCAATACTTCATACAATATCCTCTCCAAAATTCTGGTCAATAGAATGAAGAACTGCATGGGGCGCCTTATCTCATATTCACAAGGTGGTTTTATAGTTGGGCACCAGATACTGGATAATATAATTTTAGTCCAGGAAGCTATACATTCCAGCATGGAAATACAACAACAAGGCATGGCTATCAAACTAGACATGGCCAATGCATTCGACAGGGTAAATCACTTTTTCCTCTTTGAAACCATGGCCAAATTTGGCTTCTCCAGTAGGTATGCCAGATGGGTCAAAGCCTGCATTAGTTTCCCATGGATTGCACCACTAGTAAATGGAAGACCCACAAAATTATTTCATGCAACCAAGGGCCTCCGTTAAGGCTGCCCTCTATCCCCCTTCCTATTTCTTCTGGTGGCTAAAACATTGAACAAGAAACTCAAACTCATGCAAGACTCTGGCAAGCTAAAAGGCCTAAAGATAGCAAGAGGTGTTAGAGCTGAAAACTATACACAGCTTGCAAACGATGCCATCTTGCTAGGAGCGACATCTACCATCATCACTAAAAGATTCGAAGGCTCCCTATCAGTGTTTCTTAAAGCTTCTGATGGCAAAGTAAACTCTGCCAAAACCAAAATTTATGGATGGAATTTCCCTCCTGGAACCTTGGAAAGGATAGGGAGGACACTTGGGTTTGAGGGAAATGTAGAATGGAACTCCTTCAACTATCTCGGGATCCCAATGTTTAAAGGGAAGAAACGTGCAGCCGACTAGCAAGGGCTGGTTGAAAAAATAAAAATAAAAAATCACAGCATCGGGGGCAAGATGGATGAACACATCTGGTAAGCTAGTCTTGATCAAATCAATCCTTTCTACTTATCTGATTTACGCTTGCTCAATATCACTAGCTCCCAAAAAAATTATGAAAGACATCACCAAAGAAATCAAAAGGTTTTTATGGCAAGGTGGCAATCAAAGTCAAAGGAAAATCCATCTTGTGAACTAGAACACAGTCTGCACTCCAAAAGATTCCGATGGCTCTGGGATAAGAGACCCAAGCATAGTGAACCTGGCTCTGGGATCCAAAATACTCTAGAGAGTTTTTCTAGAAAGAGAGCCTGGTGGAAGGAGATCCTCAATAAAAAATACATGGATGGTGACAGAAGAAGGTGGATAAACACCATCTATCAAGGGAAGAAAGGCACGTCAATTTGGGAGTTGTGCAAGAAGGAAGACAAAATTTTACAAGACCATCTCTACTGGATCCCCAACAGTGGTAAGAAAATCAAGATCTGGGTCCATAATATAGTACCATCCTCCCTGACCAACTTCACGCAGAGTTTCACAGAACTGAAATGTTGGATGGATTAAGCAAATATAATCACCCTGTACGATCTATCAAAGTGGTCGAGTAATGGAAGAGGGGCCAACTGGTGTGATTTGGAGGTTCCGAGTCACCTACGTGCAGAACAAAATGCCTTCCTCTCCTTCCTTCACGGGTCTGCTCCTATACACTGTGATTTTCCAGATGAGCATGGATGGGGAAGCTCAAGCGCTTATGAGGTGAAAACTGGGTATCGTGTAGCAGTCGAGTCCACATGTAGCAACATGTATGACAAAAAATGGTCCCAAGTGTCGAGTAGCGATGGGCTGCCAAAGGTTAATTATTTTTTCTAGACACTTTCCCATCGAAAAATTCTAACCGCCGAGAACCTCAAGAAAAGAGGAATCACAGGCCCCAGCAAATGTGTGCTTTGCAAAAGTTTTGTAGAATCCCTGGAGCATCTCTTCATTGACTGCAAGTTCTCTCAAGAGGTTTGGCTGCGGGATTTCGAAAACTTGAGCTGGGATTTAACATTGCCAACAAACTAGAGTGATTTCTTTGTGTGTTGGAAATATTACTACCAAGGATCCCTCTTTAAAAACCCAGACTTCGGCCAAAGCATGGGAAGCTCTCCCAACATATATTTGTTGGAAATTATGGATAACAAGAAACACTAAAATCTTCAAGGGGAAAAATAACAATCCTGGCAAAGTTGTTGCTACAGCAAAGGCACTCTGGGTGGAATCCTTATCTATGAGGAAAATGGAAAATATTAACAAGAAACCCTTAACAAATGTTGAATGAACTTGGGCTTCTGAAATTTTGGGGGGGGGGCTCCTTTATCCGCGGGACTCAACCAAGGAAAAACTCCAAACCTCAAAGTTGGCATGTTAGAATGAAGTATGAAGATTTCATTGGGTGGTGGAAGAATGTTGGTTGCAGGTCATTATTCTTTGACGGCGCCTCGAAAGGCAATCTCGGGCTAGCAGGTGCGGGTGCAGTCATTTTCGACTCTAAAGGAAATAAGATAAAAGAGTACTCTTGGGGAATTAGAAAGAATACTAATAATTGTGCATAATGGTTAGCTTTAATCAAAGGTCTAGAACTGGAAAGGAATATCGGCATTGAAGAGTTGGTGGTCTTTGGGGACTTGATGTTGGTCGTCAGAGAAGTAAGGAACTTAATGAAGAAGCCCAAGAATCTAGTGACCAAGACGCATCACATTCTGAAATGCATGGTCAATGTTGGAAGAGACCCAACGTTAGCTAACAACAGCTAGGCAAACATAAATTCCACATAAGCTTACAACTCACACATTGGAACTCTAACACTAACTATGTTGGAAAATACCAACACCAACCCCCCCCATAAGCGAAACATAGGAGGAAACAAAAGGAAAACAAAAATGGGTCTTGGCAACGAGGCTTGATGAGGTACCCATGTACAAACTCTCATAACCATAGAAAAGGAGAAAACCTCATGGGAAAAACTCCTCAAAAGAGAGAAAAACACACATGCTGAAAACAACATTAGAGATGAAACTGATAAAGATCTCACAATGATGCAGTGAATGGCAAGAGTAGGAGACCCATGAAAACTATGAAGGTATCTCGAGCCAAATAACCTCAAAGAAATTGGTTAAACTTTGAAAAAATGTAAAGGTTGCGGAGACATGAAAATTGAAAACACTAACAACTCCACATGAATGTCTCAAAGAAATAGGTGTTGGTCAGGAATGAGACGAGGCTTCGAATAGAAGCAGACACCATCAACTATCGAACAAGCAATGAATCTTGTGGACACTAAAAGATCCAAACGAGATGTATGGACAAAATTCTAAAGAGGGCCAGGAAACTCCAAGCTAACAATGCCATCAAATATACATATAGAAATCTAAGTAGTGTATTCTGAACTCTTGAATGAACATTCCAAACTGCTGAGGCAATAAGAGATGAATGCACATCTGTCAAAATAAACGGATCCCCAAGAATGAATACAAACAATTGAAAAAACATCATATGCTAAGTGTCCCTATGGATGTCAATCCATCTCACAGACTACATGGGTAACTAATTGTTGCAACTATTGAGTAAATATAGGAACTAGTGCTTGATACAAGGATCACTCTGATATGCTTAATATCAATCAATCATGGTGAATAAAACATCACCCGAGGAACCATTGAATACCACCCCCCCCACAATGTTAAACTGAGTGGGAAAGATCATAGCAATAAATGTCACACCTAATGGAAAAAGTATGAAGGTGTTATTTGAAGATGACAATGATGTCCAACAACGATGCAAAAACACTCCAAACTAGCAAGTTGCAAGACACTGCAAAACAAAGCAGTACATGGAGATAAATTCTCGGTGACACTCCTATAACTATCTTTACAAGTGTCCTAAAATACACTACGCAAAGGTGCGAAATGAGAAGTACCATAAAAATCCATCATGGAAAAAAACCCTCAATATAGGTCCCGACAAACAAGACCATACTAGGTACACATTTACAAGTGAGGAATCAACACAATTTCATTGAGCTCATGAGCAAATGAATGTGATTTGCAACCACTCAATAGAAAAGAGAGCAATATGCTCTACACAAAGCCTCAAGCGGAATGGAAATGGAGACTTTAGTGAGAAGTCATCACAAAAAAAAATAGTCTAGCCTTGAACAAAGACCATCATTCCATACACCATCTCTTCCACTAGCGGGGACTCTGACATTAAAGGTAGAATGAAGAGGCAAAGATGACATCTAATGTGAAAATCCAATCCAACAAATATGAATCAAGGGAATATAGCATTGGTATCATGTGAATTTCCCCAAGGTCTTGATCGGTGAACCTCAAACTTTGCGCAAAGTGGACATTATCAATGTCTACACCAACCTTAATAAAATCGAGTACACTTTGTTCAAGTTAAACAATCATCAAATGTACATCCAATGGAAAAAAATTCAAAGGTTGTAATGCAACGACCATTATAGTTCCACTAGTAATATTTAGCACAAAATTCCCATCCATGACATCAACATGAACCTAACCGCAACCTGCTCACCCAATATCACAATCTAAAATGGGAGAGCAATGAGAAGGCCAACAAGAAGACCTAGTATCTACCCTCGAAGTGCAAGAGGTGCCAGAAAAAATCATGAGCCCAAAAATTCCTAGCAATTAACTTAGAGGGGAAATATTGCCTCATTCTTCCAAGAGGACACACACATTGTGTATAAAAGTACCCTAAATAGAATGCTCGTCAGGACAGAAGAATGGGCCACAGACCAAGCATCAATAGTGGCAACACCTCCACTGAAAAATAGTGTCTAAAAAATAATGAAGGGAGAGGACAACCCCAAAAATTGATTTAACAACATATTTCACGAGATGTTGAACCTCTTTCTTCATATCTAAATAGAAGTCTTCCATTTCTCGCCCAAAGTCCTAGAGAATGCCCATTTCCATGCGCCAAAGAGGAAACAAAGTTCCCAAACAAAGAGACGAGATTAATTTTGTCAAACAAATAGAGCGGTCACTTATGTGTGCTCTGAAATAGTACTTTTTTGTTGCAGAGGACCGAAATGGAGTGTGTTGTACACAAGGAAAATATTCAAATCCATGACCACTTTGAATTCCTACCGTGGATGGTTAGTTGCCAGACTAGTGGTTGGATGCACTATTTTCCGCACTCAACACAGTACAATAGTGATCAAAATGCTTCCGATAAACTAAAATGATATCTATGGATTCATAAAATTCATGTGCATTTCACATCATGGAAATCCAGTCATAAATGCAAGAAATACAAGAGAGAAGAGAAGCCCCCATGAGACTGCATGCTATCAAACCGGTGCATCATCCTTCTCTTCCAAGCATCTGATATCGTGAAAACTCAAAGAACATTCCCGATGATCAAAACCAACAACAAATAGAGAGCCAAATCTAAGTTAATAGCACCCACATATTTATTCTATCCATAAAAACGAACAAGAAAGACCACATCTCGATCATAGATTTGGGCCACCAAATCCAAAATGGAGAGATATCAAGTCAACACTTAGTTTTTGCAAGGCTAAGTTGTTTCCTTCTACAATACTTGAGAGATTAAAAAGTTTCTCAAATATCATGTCCTTCATAGGTAAAAAATAAAGTCGACTTTACCTCTTACGACAAGGATGATCTGGAGGAAAGATCAAGCATATTGAACATGCCCTAGATAATGATCTAGAGGAAACAAACTGTATTATATTGTGCGTGTTGTAGACTGACCAGATAGGCCACAAACAGATATGGGGTTGAAAGGTTGAGTCCTCCCTCTTTTGCTTCCTCCTCTACTACACTCAATGTAGAAATCTCAACAATTGGAGAAGAAAAAGAAACTCCAATATCGACCTTAGAAAAATGTTAACCAGAGGAAGAAATGGTGTATAGAGAGATCCGAGATTTGAATAGAAAAATATGGAGTTACAGTCGACAGATCAACCATTCCAGATTGGAATTAAGAGGCTAGGTCACTAAGAGGGAGGGCATATTTTGGTCATAGACTATAATTAAGATAAGAAAATTTATCACAAAACCTAACAAGAGTTGGAAAAAATCCACGCCAAGTCGTTCATCAACCTCCACAAGAGTGGATCCAGATCCCTCACAATAGCTCTTGATTCCAATATCAACACAAAAATTTTCCCAACTAAACTGAAACTCCAGAAAAAAGACAGATATACACCTGTGAAAACAAGCAAGGTAGGGTCACATCCCCTCTCGTGAGAAAGTCAGGGTTGTACCCGCTCTAATACCATGAAAAAGTTCTTACTTGAATAAATCATATAAAGAAAGCAAATATATTTATACAAGTGAAAGAGGCCTAGTGTCATTTGAGAAATCCTAGGCAGATAGAGACTCCTACGTAAGCTTACAGCTCACACATTGGAACTCTAACACTAACTATGTTGGAAAATACCAACACAAACACCATTGTGTTAAACAATTTATATCGCACGGGGGAGTATGTAAAAATGGCGCATCATGTTAGGGATAAAATTTAAATTCCAAATTTCTATAGAAATATGTTTTAAACTAAATATTGCACCGGTGTGTTATTAAACTTACGTACAGTACTAGGGAAAAAAAAAAACACCAATTATATTTTATTTAAAAATTATCTTTTTGGTATGGTTCTTATGATAAATAACAGTGGTTCGTCCACAATTAGGGTGCACCAAGGCAGGGTTTTATAATAAAAAAAGTATTGCAGGATAAAATTCATTTTTACCTTCTAAAGTGTTTCTTAGCGCAACAACACCGATATCGTACATCACCCCCTTAGATGCCTTCACCTTTTCTTTGCACATGGACATGTTGCTCATTCCCATGGGCTCTTGGCTACAGTTTGAATTTTTCCAAACGATGGGAAACATTTAAAAATTTCCATACATTGCCATGATGCATCTCCAAAAAGCAAGATTCCAAGTAAATTGATTATTACCTCACAATTTAATTTTTAGTGAATTAATTTTTAAAATTCACCCTTAAATTGCCATCTTTTTTAAAATAAATTAAAAAAATTGTTCGATGCATTCAAAACATTTGGCTTGCACCGGTGCAAGCACAACGGTACACTCTGTAAATTTTATATGGTGCACCCTTAGTGGCGTGATCCAAATGGAACAAACATCCCATTATGATGGTCTATTATTATTTTAGTAGTTCACCGAATACCTTAAACATAACAAACCATTAAATGTGAAATGGTGTGCAAATCAAATAAACTGTACCGTGTTGACGCAGTGTTTATGCACTTACATCAACTAGGAGGAATAGGCCCCATCTGAAGGTGTCTAATTTACCTTCATTCGTTGAAATGGCCAAGCCTAATGGGTTTTACAATTCTGTTAGCCAATATTATTTCTAACTCGGAATACTAACCTAAAAGAAGTATAAAGGTAGGTAATATACTACAATATATACACAACTGAATTAAACATTCTATTTAAACAAATATGTACAAAAGAGTTTACAAATATGTACAAAAGAGTTTAGGGATCCCAAGCTTTCAATAATTTAATCTTTAGATAATAATAAAATGAAAAGCAGTGATAAAATGCCTAAATCCCTCGAGGATAAATTTGGAGATAAAAATAATATCTCAGATGTTAGTGTAAAAATTAATGGCAGCACAACTCGAGCCAATTTTGGTAAGAAGTAGACAACCATGATAAATTTATATATGAGGATTAAAAACAAATAAAATCACACACTTTTAACAAATAAAAGAAAATTATTCCTCGGTCAAGACTAAGATGTGGATGTCTTGAGATTGACAACTACAATTTTAAGGAGTAAAAGATAAGTTATCATAATAAACACAAAATAATTCTAGAGTTCAACTGATAACCTAACTAAAAAGGATACTGACAAAAATCTGGTAGGAGATTCATATTGGCTCACCTTAAACTACAATTAGTCAACTCAACTCTTAATCAAACATTACATAACATACATGCAAATTATCAGTATCCATAAACAAGGCGTTCATAATTCTGGAAAAAAAAAAAAACATTTAACTTTATATGTTATTAAATCAATATTGTGACTAAGATACCCATATCTGGACCAAACTTAATCACAAGAATGAATGCAAGGTCTGAAAATGAATGAAATGGTGAATAATATTATGCAACTTATGATTGCTGACAAAATTTGGATGATAAAAAAGTCATTTGATATTAAGATACAAATCTAAGAAAAGGCAAGATTGTATCAAAAGTCCAGAGACTTAATAACAATAAAAATAAGAAGAATAAAAAATGAAAACATATACAAAGATTTCATATATACTTATCAAAATTATTCATAAAAAATAGTCATTAAGTCTGCTTTGGCATTTTTCACCATTCCAGTTCTAACCCCCTTTTACAAATCTACGTCTCTCTTTATAGAGTTCGATAGATGATTGTGATCCATAAAACAAGGCATGTTGTATGCTCGATATTTGAGATATTACAACAACATACTATTCTATGAAAATCGATATTTCCTCTAAGATCATTGAAAATCTATGTGTAAAGTGTTAGCATGAATGACCAAGCCAAAATATCGCATTGAATTCCCAAACTTTGAGACATAAGATCGATCATTCAAGATGGTGGGGACCACGTAACATCCACAACAAAAATAGATTGAGTAGGGGTACCTAAAAATAAACATTGGAAATTAACCAGCATAGATCCAAATCCTAGGCTCTATCAAGAACCGAGAGGGATCAAATATAGGTGCAAACTTCTTATTAAGTATTGCACTCAAAAAGCTATTGATTTCATTCAAACCAAAAGACACATCTTTTTATTTAAGGTGAATATATAATATTTTTATTATTAATATTTAATATTCTTTATGGTCGACATATAATATTTTTATTATTAATATTTAATATTATTTATGGCAGACATATAATATTTTTTATTATTTTTTATTATGTTAGGAACTAACATTACAACATTTCCCCATACATGGTTTTAAAACCATGTTCAAGGCCCTCCTAAAACCATGTGTTGTTTAGGAGGTATTGCACATGGTCTTAAAACTATTTGCAAGGCCCTCTTAAACCATGTACAATAAAACCATGTGTTGTTTAAGACAAGGCCAACCTTTTTTTGCGGATGATTCAATTTTTTATTTTTTATTATTTTCTTAGGTACAACATCTCCCCTGTATTGTGTTGTTTTTCTGACCGACATTTTTTTGGGCGGATAATTAAATCTTTAATTTTTTATTGTTTTGTTAGGTAGGAGCATTACAACATCTCCCCCATATTAGGTTGTTTTTGTGGCCAACATTTATTTTGGTGGATAATTAAATTTTTACTTTTTATTATTTTGTTAGTAACAAACCTTACAACATAATATCGACAAATGTTACAAGATCTTCAACATAACGTTACAAGATCTCCCTCATGCTGAGTTGTAAATCACCTCTCAGCGCAATGACTAATGATAAAATATAATGAGATGGCTATAGAATTTTAATTATTCTTTTATCTCTTATTAAGTAAGAAAAACATAACTAATTAAATTATGAAGATAAAGTTGAAAATAAAGAGAACTACAATCATAGAAATTAACTTACCATGCAAAATTTTAGAAGATATAAACAAAGAAGAAGATAAAATCACTCTTTAATTTCCTGTAGACTTCAAATGATATGTGGAAAGATGATGTTAATGCCAGGCATATGGATAATAAATTGTTAACAAACTACATTTAATTCTTGAGTTAATTAATCAATCTGACTCTAGTATTATTGAACCATAAGACTTTTGTTCTTAATTGATCAATCTAACTCTGGTATTATTGAACCATAAGACTTTTGTTCTTAACCAATCTCTAAATTTTATTTTTATAACCTTGTACTCGCTCTATAAGAACATCATTTTTTGCAGTATAATGTGTCGTAATATATTGGCATCTTCTACAATTAGTTGGTGCATTTATAAGACGTACATCAACCAAATCGGGCAAATTGGACAATCGGTCGCAAAATTACTTAAATTTATTCAAAGTAAGTTGGATAGTTGGAGTAGATTGAACACCTATAGGTAATTGGAATTCCTAAGCTAATTGTTTGTCTACCTGTAACTTCTTCGCATTGTCTTTTTTAGGTATAAGATATTCGATATCATCTACGTTAATTATTGAAGGATCAAATTCTTGAGATGGGAGATTAGGCTTGAACCGAGATAAACGTTGTGCCTCCCTTTTACCCGCAATACTCCCAACAAGAAGCTTGTCGCATTCAGAATGAATTTTGAGTGAGGAATTAGAAGTATGACCAGGTTGAGTAGTAGTAGGGGAGATATTATCAATTGTACTTGATCATTGTTTAATGTGGCCAATTGCATATGTTTTGACTAACAACACCTTATAATAATTCACAGGTTCTTTATATAAACAAGATTGTGTATGAGATTTTTTAAATGAGGATGTTAAATCACAATCAGTCTTGACTTTTACTTTACCATGTTCTTTACTTGAAATAAAAGATGGCACACGTTTAGTAAGATGATCCTGTAATTTATCAGACTCTTTTTAATAGGAAATTTCAAGCAAATCAAACATTAATTTGTCTAATTTTTTTCAATCCAAGTCATTGCGATTTTGATCAGTACTTCGTTTAAATTGACGTCCTTGAACTGAGTTATGTTGATTGGAACCCTGAACCAGATCAAAATCATAATTCTAAGAGTCGCCATTATATTATTTTATAGGATGAGCATGTGTCTCATCCTTTTCTTGCTCTGCCTTAATCATAGAATCCCTAGATGAGTTGTAAGCACTAATTTGGGGCATGCCCTACACCCAGGATTTGAATCTAGTAGTGACAGAGGCATGTTGATGGTTCACATCTTGGAGATGTTGATTCTGAATACCATTAAAACTTTGTGAATAACCTTCTCCTAGTTCTTCTGGACAATCCATACCTAGATTGAAACTTCACAACTTGTTTCGCAGCTTCTACAACACTGAATCTTTGCAACTTGTTTCATAGCTTCCGCAAATTCTACATCTTCACAACTTGTTTTGAATCTTCCACAACTATGTAGCTTTGCAACTTCTACAATTTTGTTCAACTTTACGCAATGTGTTCCTTTGAAACCATCCTGTGATCATACTCAAAAATATAATCACAAGGTATATAATCTCCTTATTATTATTCTAAATATAGGAAACACAAAAATGGATATACATATTATCAAAATTGTTCTTATACATCCCAAAAGGTCTTCTGATTGTGACAAGGAAAGGAGAAATGTTTGACAAAAAGGTATCAAAATAATGACATTTATGAACCCACAACATCTCCCCCCAAGTGAAGACATTGCATGTCCTCGTGCAACAAAAATACTTTACCGAATCAGTATTTATGGGTACAAAAGACAAGGATATAGAGTATAACTTTCTCCAATTAAATCCTAGGTTCCCCTTCTTATTAGGTAAATAATAACCTAAATTGAATATTGTGGTTGTCCAAAATTCTAACTCTTTTCATGGTTCCATCGGTTGCCAAAATATTGGGAAATGAAACTTTAGGTAATCCATCAAATACCCAAGGTCTTTAGATGATCGATGTATCTTGGGACTCTATCTAAATAAATTCCAAATTTATTAAAAGAAAGATGTTCCTTCCTCATCTTATCTAGTAGCAAAGACTCATGTAATTTATGAATACATAACACATCCCCTAGTATGTTTAGGGATATCCTTTTTTCACATAAAGGAATAATCGAAGCATGAGCCTTTAAAAATGAAGCAAAATCCCTCAATTGAATGTTTCCTACATATGGATTAGGATCCCATCCATTGTGTCCATTTATTACCAAATCATGTTGATATAATTCACACAACAAATTATTTTCTTCCTCATCACAAGTAAAGTACAACTACAAAAAGTGGTCTCTAGTATCAATGCAACAAGAATTCCCAGCAGCCAAAGCTCTTATTTGAAGAGAAATAATTGTCCTTGTAGGTATATAGAGTATAATGGGGAAGGAGTAAAATAAGTCCTCATAACATAGCCCATATGGGATAAATAGTTCTTTTCATGTTTGAGTCTCTGAATCTCTCCATTCAGTCTATGAATTTTTAGCCAATCGTATTGTAGCTTTATCCTTTCTAAACTCATATGTAGAACTATCTCCTCTTGTTGCATTTTGAGATGGCCTATATGTCTCTCTAAGGAACTTACTTAGTTTTTCCACTTTATAAATATCTTCTTTAGGTCATAATTGTTCTCTTGAAATTTTGTCTCTCCCCCACTACTAGATATTTTCCTTTCAATACTTACATTCCTTGGATTGATTATTCTATGAACTGAGATAAACTCATTGTCATAATTTGGGAAAGGGTTTGTATCCACATGAAGTCGTGAATTCTCTTTTTATGCAATTGGTTATCATCACATTGTGTGGATGATATCCAATTGTCTTTTTCATCAATGGCTCGTATCAGAGAGTCCAATCCTTGTTTACATTCATGAGCCTTTTATTGGAAATAATGTTTTCGTTGATAAAAAAAGACAAGGGGACACTAAAGATGTCCAATATGAAGATTTCAAAATTTAGATTGTTGGAAATGTTGTGTCATTAATTCCTAGTTTGGATACCTTGTCTTTGAAGGAATTTTTTATTTGAATACCTAGCTCGATAGGAGCATATGATATATGGTTGAAAATATTTTTCCGAGACCTTTCCAATGGTATATGGAACTCCCTCTAACTCCATAGGACTATGGACATATTAAATGTTAAAATAGCCCTACCAAATTGTTAGGTCAGCCTTGACAGGATATTAAACAATGTTAGGTCATCCCATAAATGTGACTTAAAAACATTATAAATAAGAGAGTGCTCACCCTCATTTGTTCATTAATTCATCACTTAGATATATCATGTTAGGAAGTGAGCACTTGTAAGAAGACTAGAAGATGTGTCTCTTGAAGGTTTTCTAAGGTTATTTAAAGATGTGTATCATGAAGGGTTTCTAAGGATATTTGAAGGTGTTCTTTTGAAAAAATTTCTAAGGGTTATCTAGGGTTCTCTAAGGAGGAGTAGGTGCACTTATGGAAGAGAAAGACTTGCTTTGAGATGTGATATTGGAATATTTTTCTAAGGGTTCTTCTTTGGATGAGGCCAAGGTAGAAGGTGATCATGTCAAATTATGGAGCTCATTTGAAGGTGACCTTATAGTAGATTGTAAAGAAGATATGAACCAGATTATGGAGTAGATATGAGATTGATTATACAAAAGATATAAGGAAAATTATGGAACCGATTTGAAGTTGATCTTAGAATAGATTTTGAGATGATCATATGATAGTTTTGGGTGTTGATATAGAAATTATTATGGCACATGTTTTTAAGTGATCATATGACAATTTTGAGGGATGATTGTTGCGTAAAAGCTTTTTTAACCGCAGTAATTACTCTCAAATACCCACAAACAATTAGAGTTCCACATTTCGATGGTAAATAAGATATTGAATAAAATGATATGATAAGTCGTAAGTTACAATTGAGGGTCCGCTATTTATATTTTGGAGGAATACCCTTTCATTAAGAGTCATGTCTTTTCGTAAAGACATTATTATTATTATTATTATTATTATTATTATTATTATATGTTAATGTTTATTGTTATTATTATTATTTTATTATTGTTTGTGGTTATTATTTAAGTTTGTTACATTGCCTTCCCCTTAAGGGAAGCTTTGTCCTCAAAGCTTCATTGACACAACATCTGATTTGCTTAAACTGTCATCTCTCGATCCTTTGTGACACTTGATGAGATAAGATGATACAAGTTATGCATTCCCCAGGAGAATTAATGCAGCGTATCTATTGTGGTCCATCCCAGATATATTTTGATTGGACCTCTGAGATTGTTTTGGGAAACGGGTTGTCTCAATTTTTTTTTATTTTTTATTTTTTTCAATGTGGTTCACGCGCCGGCTTGACCGACGGGCTACATCCACGAAATAATTTCAAGAGGGCCCACCCGAAGGGGCCTCACTCTCGGCACACTTCATGCCTAACCCCAAGAGCGTCGAGGAGAATGGATCCCACGACCTCACTTGCCGGGAGGCCTAACTACGGTTGCTCGACCGATTGAGCTAACTCTTGGGGCTTGGGTTGTCTCAATTGTTGCTTAGTATGTCGACTATTTTCTTGTCAACATAACTCTTTTGTGAATGCTCATTTTGACCCTGTCGTTGGTCAAAATGACTATTATAATTGGGATTTCTGTAAGGCGTATGTGTTGTTTGTTTTTCTTCCTTTTTAACTTCGGTGAAGACTGCCTTCACTTCCTCGACTTGACTTTGTTTTTCGGAGAGTCTGGATGCTTCTCTTTGGATTTGCACTATTTTTTTCTCTAGTAGATTGTTTTTACTCTGAATCTTCTCGAACCTTCGTCTTGCGACTTTTTTTTATCTTTTAACTTCTTGATTTCTTTCTCTAGTTCTTGATTAAGATTTAGAAGGCATTGATTTTCTTCTTGTTTTTCTAGGACTTTTCCTTCGATTTCTTCATTCGAGTTGTCTACCTTCTTGATACTCTTTAACTTCTTGATATTCATAACTAATAATTTATTATGATTTCTTAATTAGTACATTTCTTCAGTATTACTTGTTAATGTGTTATAGACTTTTGTAATTTCCAACTTGTGTGCTTTTTTTGAGTCTTCCTCTTTTTGTTGGAGTTCCTCAATATGTTGCTGAAGGCGACAATTCTCTGCTTCTTGACATCTTACTTTTGTCTGAATTTGCGTAATTTTGTCATATTTGTCCTTGATGATTTTGTTTAATCGTTTTATTTCTTCGTTATTCTCGACTACATCTTTCATGTTTTTTTGCTTTTGTAGATTCTGATTGGTATATTTTTTACTCATTAATTCCTTAGAAATATCCAGCTTCGTCATGTCAAATACTTTGTGAATTTCTACTTATAGTTGGGACTGCAATTCTGATTTAGACTTTGCCATAATTCCTGACTTCTAGTGTTCTTTGACGATAGTTGGTTTTCCTTTTGACTGACTTCTTGTCTTCTTCAATTTTTTCTTGTTTTTCTTTACTCTTGTAATTTAATAAATGTACTTAATGCAATTATTAAGTAATTATAATTATAATAATAATAATGCTTTTTTTTCTTTTTGAAGGTTGATAAATACTTCTAGTAGATTGGGTGGTTGGGAGGAATGATTGTTACCTTCCCCACCTAAGTTCAAATCTCACTTGCTCCTTAATAACAATTATTATGTACTCTTAGATTTTTTTCCCTTAAGTTCTGTAAAATTCTAGTAGATTGGGTGGTTGGGAGGAATGAGTGTTACCTTCCCCACCTAAGTTCAAATCTTACTTCCTTCTTAGTAGTTATTATTATACACTTTTATATTCAAACCCAAACCCACTTTAAGAAACCACGTGGGGTTTCACTTTTACCCTTTTTTTGTTTTACTTTTATCTTTTCTTTTCTTTTTCTTTTTCTTTTTTTACATTTTCTTTTATTCTTTTTTTACAATGTCCAATATTTTAGGGAAACCCTACAAACTAAATTTACACTAAGTGTAAATAATGGCCAAGGGTCGTATAGCTCTGATACCACTGCAACGGCAAAAAACCGTTTTACTGTAAATCATCGAACATCCACTTTCTAAAATACAAATAATCCATGAGTTGATAAAATAGATATAATAAGTCATAAGTTACAAATGAGGGTCCGCTATTTATATTTTGGCGGAATACCCTTTCATTAAGACTCATGTCTTTTCGTAAAGACATTATTATTATTATATATATATATATATATATATATANCATGTATTTGAGGTGATCATATGACAAATTTGAGGGTTGATTATAAGGAACAAATTGAGGTGATTATATCACCATTATTGTACTTATTCCTCCAATAGGTCGATGCCTACAAATATTGGTAAGTTGATGTTCAGTTGAGTAAATTGGTGTCTCTAGAAGGTGGGTGCCTATATATCTTGTTGATTTGGTGCTCAGCTAAGGGTATTGGTGTCTCTAGTAGGTTGGTTCCTACAAACTATGTAACATTAGGTTGGTTCCTACATACATTTATAAATATAAGTTTGTATAGTTTTCTCTTGAAAGAGTTCCCACATTTAATTCTATGAGTTTTGAATTGTGTTTAGATGTGTCTACTATATTATAATCAATGAATGATTGATGAATGCTTGTCTAAAGTAAAAAGAAGTATTTGTTAGTTTTCCACACTATTTTGTTGAGCTTCCTCATTTTCTAATAGGACCTACAAAGGTGGGGAACCAGATACAAAGGCCAGTTATTAGTAAACAAGGGATTCCTTATTTTCCTATGACCTGCCATAGGTTTGGATTCTTGAATAACATCCTTTCCTCCAACTTGCATTTCCAATTCTTCTTCAAAATGTAGCTAAATTATTTTAGGAACCTTTCCACTTTTTTCAATTATGCTTGGGTGAAGTCTGGTCCTTTTTGGGGTGGTTGGACGAAAAAAAACCCCGCAAACCCTTATGTTCAAGTATTTTATATTGACAAAAACCTATGGATGGTTTAGGGATGTCAACATCCAGTCCAATTACTTTCAAAACATTTTCAACCACTCTTCAAGTTGTTCCTATGATGGCTATTGTATCCTCTATAGTCATTGCTTCTTCCCGCATACCCTCATATTTATTATGATTAATGAAAGTGACCCAACTCCACCTGTTTGACATTAAATCACCTTTGACCAATAACTTCACTAACCCATGATGGGTCAAGCATGTTTCAAGATTCCGACTGCCCATAAATTTTTCACTAATAATCTCAATTGATTGAGGAAGAACATATGGAAATTTCACATACCTCTTATGTCGTAAATGTATTAGGATTCTAAATGATAACCAAAAATTAGTTGATTCTTCCCTTTGCAAGTAAGAAAATTCTGAGTGCACAAAGAAACTTTCATCCAAATCTCTTCTAATAAACTCCTAAGGATTCATTTTTCATCCCTTGCAAGCTTCTCCCTTTCGTTTAAAAATTCTTCTAGAAAAGGAATGGAAAACAAAAATCTCTCAAACCATCATTCCCCTTCATTGTTAATACTATAACTCGATCCATACTCTCTTCTATCACACAAATAGTAACACCCCTTACCTTGGCGACTGAATATTGTAATGATATGGAAAATTGTAGCGTTATGTCTTTGTTGAATCCTCGTAATCACTTGAAATTTCTAAGCCATCCTGCTTCTTTGAAAATCCATGCAATATCTAGAATCTAGTAAATCAACGAGGTATATTTAAGTTTGATTCTCACCAGGGGACCTCCCATGGTGAAGTTTGGGAAAAGATGATAGATTTTGATATTTTATACAACCCTCACATAATAGGTGAAGACAATATGGAATGTCGTGGAAGGGAAGGTGTTGGTGAATTTAATTGTCCTTTTCATAGCATCAATTCCATTAAACTTAATAATTGTTAACTAAGGTAACTCTTTTAAATTAATGGTTGTATGCAATGTCTATGCAGGTGTCAAAGCTTAATATAACATTGATTTTGGAAATACTAACTGCAATAAAGGAAACATACTCTAACAAATTCACAGACAAATTGCATATACTCATTCATACCAAACCAATCTTAGTTCTTAATCTCTCTAAATGGAATCAAAGCATAGGTCTCTATGATAAATTGTTTAGAAGGATTAGGCATACCAATTCAATCGCAATCCCTATTCATTCCAAGAAGAGTAGAACTTAAGCCTCTGAATTCAATTTATTGTGAGATTTAGCAATCTAATCATTTAAGGAAAACAAATCATTTAATCATGGACCAAAGAATAAACTATGATTTACTAAATATTAATACAAGTTCCAATTCCTAGCTCTCTATGAAATATCTATGTGCAACACACCACTCTTTGCAGAAAATTAAACATGCAAAAATGAAAAGGAACAATCAACTTAATCATGTATAGTTATCTCTGTCTTTAAACACAAATCTCTCACTATGAAAACCTATGCTCTAGCACACCACAATTGTAAAATTGAAGGATTAATCTACTATTGGCACTAAAATAACTAACTTATCCTGCAAGAGTAAAAGACTATGCATAAAATCAAACTGTAGAAATAAAGCAACACACGCATAAAAATAATTAAAAATGATTGAATCGCACAAGAATACTACTTTGCATAATGTTCTCATCTCATGGAGTGAGCTCTTTCTCCCAAGAATAGAGGATCAAGATAAGATATACAAAATCATAAAATAAAATAAATTACACTGCATGGAAAATAAAAGACTACAATCTACATCAACACAAGATCTTGAAAAAAATTAAATATTATATTCTATCATGAATTAGATAATTGTTCTAAGAGTCCCCCATAGAATGGATAATGGGATCTTGTATATACATGAGTTTTCCATAACAAATAATAAATTTAAAGATCCAAAATATCCTCAACAAATTCCTAATAATTTGGATCTCAAAACCAATTCAAGTTAATCCTAAGATTTGCTAACTCCCATGGTATCTAGGATTCCTTTGAAGTTCAATTCGAATTTTGGGATATATACTATAATAAAATAGTCAAAACTCATCTCAAATGTCTCCTAACAGCTTTTAACTTCTTAGATACATCATATATTTTACAAGAATCTTCAAATATATGTGGATAAGCCAAATGTGCACTTATATCCACCTCCTTTTACCACATTTAACTTAAAATCATAATTTGGAAAATGAGAAACATATCAAATAATGAATTTACGCAAATGGGTCTTACAATAATTCATCATTTACAAATAAACCCATAGTTCCTCTTTGACATCTTTTCCAAGGTGACTTCATAGTTGGTGGTTGACTTCTACGTCAACAAAACATGGATCTAAAACAGTTCCCACATTGAGTCATTATTCATAAGCAAGCACAAAATATGCCAATTCTTCCAAACATTAATCAAAACACAATGAAACACTAATGGAAACCACTTTAAACCAAAATCTGTGGATAGGCATTAAAAAGGAGTAATAATGTGTCGTGGGCTACTAAAATATGATTAATAATAGTAAAGAGAGGATGTGAAAAGATGTTAATTATGCGACCCAACAACATGTTCAAATGATCGATACATGAGGCAATTATGGTTTTGAGTACAATTAATCTTCCAATATTGTTACCAAGGTGAGAAATTATATTGGTTTGTACATCGAAGGATTACCCTTATACCAACACCTGTATGAACCATCAATCCATAGATAACAAATTGTGTTAGTTTGTATACTTATATATGTGGTTATGACCATGCAATATGCCCAGAAGATTAGGAAATCGGATAGTTGTTAAATGTAGCCAATCTAAATGAAAGACCATGTCCCCCCCAGATGAAATGTTCGTTATTCCTCGGGCATAATAATATAGTATGGTATAGGTATACTATAGGGGTATAATTTCTATGTAATACATCCAAATAAAAAAAACATTCATCAATCCAAACCCTGAGTTGACCTACACATACGACTTTTAAGGTTCCACAACTGAGCTACAAATCCTTAAAAAAATTTAAAAGTTTGCAAGATGTAAATAAATGATTATATGCAAACTTCACAAAAATGTATTTCAATGCTACAAGATGTATTTTTATGAACTGAATAACATATTACATGCCCCTTTTGAAATTTTGAGTCTTGTGCACTCGTTCTTCAATGGCTTCCCCTCGAATCCTCTTGAATCCTTCAATAGAATATTCATTCACCATGCCTCATTCCTCTTTCCAAGCCTTTTGAAAAAGACAAATTAGCAATATGTGTGGCTCTTATTACACCACATAATCATATTCTTGAATCTTTAATTTTATTCATCAAAATAGAAGGCATAAATAAATTTATCGCTATTGCATAAATTATTATCATGGTTCATATTTGTAGAGACTTACAGCGGGCTATTACATGCTATGCTACAGTGAGGTCACCTTTGTGTCTTACTTGTATCTATGCCTTTGTCCTTAAACAAAAACATATGCATGTATAAATGAAAAACAAATAGCTCACTATCAAAAGAAAATTTCCTTAAGCAAAAAGAGGAAAAATTCTCACACATAAATAACTATGTCAACCAAGTAAGGGGTTACAGTGGTTGTGGTAAATCCTCGGCAACGAAGCCAAAATGATGGACTTTTTAATTTTCCTTTAATTACTTAGAAAACAACTAAGAAGTGTGCGTTGATTGTCAACCCGGGGTTCGTTGAGAACTTACGAGTTATTGTGCACTATATGTGTAGAACACAATCTCCTCTTACACTTGTTTTTCTACTTTGAAGTTTTAGCTCAATAACCTTACTTACAAACAGTGGTATGAGCAGTTACATAGCCTTGGCAAAGAACTAGCTAGTTAAACAACTACTAAAATAAAATTGCAAGGAAGCAAATCACACGACGGGAAAATAAATGAATACCATGTTGGAAAATAAATGCTAAACTAAATCCACGCTAACTGGAAAGTAAATTCTAAATTAAATTCACACTTTGTGGGAAAAGTAAATTCTAAAACTAAGTTCAGACTGTGCGAAAAAGGTAAATTCTAAGGCTACATTCACACTATGCATGAAATTAAATTTTAAGACTAACTCACACTTTGCGGGAAAAGTAAATTCTAAAACTAATTCACACTTTACGGAAAAAGTAAATCATAAACTAAATGACACTATGCGAAAAAAAAAATTCTAAAACTAAGTCACACATGACAGAAAGATAAATTGCAGAAATAAAATCTAAAAGCTATCATTTCCAAATACAAGGTATTGTTTAAAATCCAAAGAAGTGAATATGGTCATTGCATTAATCTCAGTGATTGTAAAATCAACATTTAAAGCTCTATCTATGCATTGAAATCAAATAGAAGAAATAAACATCACATGTCATAAGAAATGAAAACTAAGTAATGAAGTACAACTATATCAACATAAAATAGATAAAATCATATTGCAAAAGAAACTAAGATCTATATTGAATCGATGAAAATATAGCTTTATTCCATTATTATTTGGACTATTGCTATAAAATTCCTCCCATAGAATGGAGAAGGAGCTCTTATTTATACATGTGTTCTCCATAACAAATAATAAATGAGGATCCAAAATATCCTCAACAATTTCCTAAAATTTGGATCTCAAAAACTAATTCAAAACTAGTTCCAAGATCTTTGTTAACCACATGCTATTCAGAATACCTTTGAAGTCAAATTCGAATTTAGGGAGAGAGGCTATAAAAAAATAGTCAAAGCTCATCCCAAATGTCTCCTAACAACTTTTTACTTCTTAGGTCCATCATATATTTGATATAGATATTAAAATATTTGTAAAATAAACATTTGAAGCTCTATCTACGCATTGAAATCAAATAGAGTAAATAAACATCACACGTCATAAGAAATGAAAACTAAATCATAAAGTAAAACTATATCAACATAAAATAAATAAAATCATATTGTAAAATAAACTAAGATCTATATTGAATCAATGAAATTATAGTTTTATTCCATCATTATTTGGACTATTGTTTTAAAAGTTCTCATAGAATGGAGAAGGAGCTCTTATTTATACATGTGTTATCCATAACAAATAATAAATGAGGATCCAAAATATTCTCAACAATTTCCTAAAATTTGGATCTCAAAAACTAATTCAAAACTAGTTCCAAGATCTTTGTTAACTACATGCTATTTATAATACCTTTGATGTCAAATTCGAATTCAGGGAGAGAGGCTATAATAAAATAGTCAGAACTCATCCCAAATGTCTCCTAACAAATTTTGACTTCTTAGGTCCATTATATATTTGATAGGGATCTTCAAATCTTTGTGGATAAGCCAAATATACACCTATATCCACCTCCATTTACCAACTTTAATTTAACATCATGATTTGAGACATATAAGAATAATAGAAATAATGGATTTATAAAAATCCATTACTCCTAATGAATATATTTCTTCAAAGTTGGTGGTTGAAGGTAAATTTAAAATATTGACTTTTTGTAGCTTCTGCAAGAGTTTCCACAGCTAGTAGTTCCTGAAGAGGTTCCGTGGTTGGTAGCTTTTGTAGAGGTTATGTAGTTGCATGTAGAGTTTCTACAGCTTCCTGTAGAGTTCTGCAGCTTCCTGTAGAGATTCATTAGCTGCATGTAAGTTTTTGCAGTTCCTACAAGACTCCCTCAAATATCTTATAGATGCTTCCAAGAGATGATTTAATATTCAAATCAAATACATAGTACACTAACTCCCTCAATGTTAGTCAAAAACCAAATGAAATACTAAGACATGTAATGGAAAAATTACTTGAGCATAAAAACCAGCATATGAGCATAAGAAGGGATTAGTGCATGAATGTGGATAAGAAAAAGGGATTATAGATAAGGTGAAATGATGATAAAGATATGTTAAGTCCAAGGCATGTCATCTCCCCCAAACTGAAAATGTTACATGTTTTCATGCAACCCTGTGTCAACCAAGCTGAATGATGTTCATTTTTATGCATGCCTCAAAATTCATCATCAACAATCCACCACTAATGTACCTGATCACTAAGAGGTGTGAAATCTGATCCTAAACAATTCTCCATGCCAACATGACATTTTCAAGGAAACATGCAAGCAAACCAAGTTCTACAATTAATGGACTAACAATCTACATATTTCAAAAAAATATGTTTTCTCCAAAAATACAAACTATTTTTTTACGAAACTTTGCATGGGTGTTATTAATGCAATTATGCTTCTCCGCGCCAAAAATTAGAGAAACCCACATCATGGTTTTTGATAAAATGAGAAAATAGTTGTAGGTGACTATGCTTGATTTCGCAAAAATCCTGCACTGGATTTATATGAAACTTGTTGGATTTGTTCTTATTACCATAATTCTTACTTCCACCAAGTTTCATGAAAAACCAATTCACCATTTGGGATATATGTTCAATTCAATTTATGCACTTTAGACTGCCATAAAAATGCTCCATTACCATTGTTCCACTTGATTTCCCCACCACTAGTTCTTGTGTTATAGAAACAGGGCATCATTGAGTCGGCCAATGTCCCCTAGCTCCCCCAAACTGAACATTTTTTTCATCCTCGAAAAAAAAATACATAGTAGGACAAGAGGACAAATATGGGAAATTAAGAAACAATGCACAACTCTGGTATGACAAGTTATATTCAATATGAAACCTTGGCAAAAGAAGCTGCATATTTGTAGATACTCTTCAAATAACAAGGAAGAAGAATATGTGTATGCAAAATGAAGAAACCAACCTTCCCATAAGGTCCACTAAGTATTATGTGATTTGTTCTCTATACTAGGTTTATTTTTATTTTTATGGAGTATGCTTCTTCATTATTCTTCGTTTGTTTGTTGAAGCGTACTCTTCTTCCTCAAATTGATAAATTCACCTTTAGGAGGAATGAGATTCATACATCAATCTAAAAGTTTACAATTGGACATATTAGCAGATAATGTCATGATCATCAAAATATTAAGCAACCCCATTGTTTTTGCTCCCATATATATGTCATGTTCTCCTCTATAATATGGCGCAAATATCACAGCATCCCCAAAATGTTATTAAAAGCCACCTTTAACAGCTTAAATGAGTCAAACATCAACAAATAAGGATTTTTAAAAGAGCATCTCTACTTAGCTTTATGAACCTAGAAGGAGAGCAATGCAATAGAAATGGCAAAGTATCATGTGCATTTAACAAATATGCATTACTCTGTCGAATCGTTGAAGAATGTTTCAACAAAAATTCATGTGCTACTGTTAATGAGCTTATGCAGAAAAATATTATCATAATGATCATGAGATTGGAGATATCCATGTTCTAAAAAGCATGTCCACAATCTTCACTTAATGTGCTTTTACCGGGACAACACATTTCTACTGCTGCCACATTGATCATTTAATTGTTTTATGTCACCAGATATGTTAGCTTGAATTTCGTTTTTGGGAGAAAAAAAAATTTGAAAGTAAGATCTGCCATGATACCCTCAAAAATGATTATGTTCTATTGTTTATTAATTTTCCATGGGTAAACATTTCCATAACAAGCAACAACAAATTTCCCATAGAAAGAGTTCATTTTAGAAACTGAAATTTCCTCATACAATGGTTTACTGCAGCTAGGAAATTCAATATAATGAGACTTTACACTTTCTTCTCCTTCTCTATTATCTTTTATTTGATATAAATGTTGGACATGCGACTAAGCAAAAGTTGTGACATGTAGATGGATCTGTAATTAGGCACACATACCATTTTTGAAAGAGATTTCTGAAACTTTTGAAACTCATATTAACACTTCCTTTCCGATGTGAAGCATTTTATGTGCTTAACAGGAGTCCAGTACCTTTGGGTGACGATCCGTCATTTGATGCAGCATCAAAACCACAAGAGAGTATGACATCAAATTCACCTCAACAATATTATTTGCAACACTTATGATGCAAAAATATCTTGTAGCACAAGTAGTGGAGCAAGGCTATTTTAAATATTCAAGAAAGTACAACCAACAATTGTAATATAGCCTTCACGTGACAGAGTTAGCTTGAAGAAAATTTCAAACTATGACATATCGATATTTGTAGTTTCAAAACCTTGATACCTATGTAAAGCAATGAAGGTGGCAAATATTTCCATCAATGCACCAATTTTCCCCTCCAAAATCCATGTGGGAGAAACATGCATTAATCCAACTTTTACAGCACTCAAATTAATTTGAAAGATAAAACATGGTTTACCTTACAATACTCTTCCAAAATTCTGTTCTTTATTATGTTTGGACTAATAATCAACATGCTCACTTCAAATTTTTCCTTGTCTATCCGTGCAATATCCCCCAAACTGAATGCAAAGCGTGAATGTGTTGTCAAGACACCTCATTGACATAAACTTATATGTTGATTTTCTGCTATCAAGAATGAATGAAACTTTCTTTTTTGTCAACATATTCATATGCAGGAATGGATTCTACAAAAATTTATTTTGTTGTAGGTTCTTGTGGCCATCCTATTCCTTCTTCTATTAGTGGCATGGCTTGTATATCAGTTGCTTCCCTTTTTCTTACTGTTGATTCTTGTGGAGCAGCAATAAAGCTCCTTCTCTCTTGCTACTGGTTCTTGTGTGGTAGCAACAAGAATTTTGTGCTTCTGTTATTGGTTCTTGTGTAGCAGCAGCAAGGTGGAATTGATTCTTCTCATGCTTGGATAACTCAAGGAAGATGTTTGGGATGGAATCAACTTTGGAATTATAGATGATGGTGAAGTTTTGGATTGAATAAATATGGTGAGGGATGGGAAAGAATGATGATGAGTAATATAAGGATTATGATGGGTAATGGTGTGTTCTTGGTAGGTAATGGTGTGCCCCTTCCCCCAAACTGAAAGATTTGACTTCCCTTAGAAATATAGGAGGAAGTAGGGGAAAAGGATTAAGTGATTTTCCACATACAAATCCATAACATTCAATGAACTTGACTAACAATAAGAAAAAAAAGCATGCATGTACCTACCTATGAATATCATGAAATGTACAGCAGCCTCCTAAGAAGCATGAGATCTGATGTGGTCCACAATGGTGCAAAAACTTGCAAGAAAGAGCAATGTGGATTTTGGAGCTCATAATGTGATGAATTGCAACTAAAATCTGGAGCTGAAAAATGATCTTCTATTGTAGTAGAAAATATTGGAAACTTCATTTAAAGAGCAAGACTGAATAACTTATTTCTCACTTATTTGCAAATCTTGTTCGCTAGCATGTTGGTTTTCAAACAAGATTTATCTAACTGCGCCTAGAGGGTTTTCACAATCGGAATTTTTTTATTCTTGAGGGATGCCCGCCAACAAGCTGGTTTTCAAGCATTCCAAGGTATGATGGCACCTGAGACAAGTTTTCACCATCAAATTTTATTTGGAAAGGGGGTAGGGAGGTGAGGAAGCTTGACATTGTAAGTGATCCAATATGGCTTTATTGTGTGGGTTAAGGATGGATGGAGAAAAAAGTCATGGAACTAATGGAATGGTGGAGGTTGAATTCAATATGATGATAGTGGTGATATAGATGAAGTTGACAAGAAAATATTATCAACTAGATAAGGAAATGAAATCTTTATTAACTTCAGCAGGCATGCATATCAAAATGGGAAGAAGGAAATACATAAGCATACCATTACACTAGTGAATAAGCATGACGAATCTTAGGTCTTATAAAAGGATTTTGTAGAAATTGGGAATGTGGAAATGGTAATGTGGGAATGGAACTTGACCTCTGGAAAATTGGTCTTCATATTCTTCATAACAATTCTTCATGTGTCTCATTATGGATCCATCTATAATCTTTGATAAAAAGTCTTCTTGTTGTTGTCTTCCGTGAGACACTACTAGATTAGGATTATAGGAATTTGAGATTCAAAAGCAGCACATATCATGATAATGAATCTTCATTGTTGGATTTCTAGAGGGAATTCCCATCGTCATTAAATTTGGTCTTCATGAATCACACATGCATAAATTGACATTATTTTATCTTCCTGGGACCTACAAAAAAAATGGCACTTACCTGTAATAAAACGTGAGCTCATAGAAGAAGAAAGGTGATTAGTATCTCTTAATTCCATACATATGCAATATAATATAACAAATTCTTATAATAAAAAAATACAAGGAATATAAAAACAAACAAAATTCACTTTTTACTTGTTAGAGAGCAGTGGCCAGCCTAAACTGCCCAATAGTATTTTGTTAATAACTTATTCATTTCACGGATGATTTGAGTGATTACAAAACGAAATGAAATTGGATTTAGAGGGATACCTCTAGTAGAAACAAGTTTTGAAAATGCATTAATATGGTATTCCAAATATTCTAAAGAACATCATGCAAGACAAACTTGTTTGCTATTTCTAGCCTAAAGCAACAGTCATTAATTTGAGCACAATTTTTTCGTTTGATGACGAATTGACTCAATTCCAGTTGGAAATTAAATTGGGTTCCCATATGTACCTCAATTAACATCTTAGGAGACAGAGTTATGGGAGTGTTGATTTAGGATAGGCAGCTGGGATTTTGGGCATAAATTTATTGTATGCTATCGTAATTTAGTGATTCAAATTGAGTTGTAAACTATATTCATAGGATAATATCTATTATAAATCTATTTTAAAAATTCATCCATTTAAGCACCTAAAAATAAATGTCCCAACTCTGTTCTTGAGTTGTCTTCCCTACACCCAATCAGTATTCTTACCATATCTTTTCCAATTGATATCCAAATTGAAAAATTCAAATTGGATTAGAAACTATATTTCAAGGGATAATTTTGATAGAAACATGTTTTAAAAATGTGCCCATATGGTCCCTCAAAACATGACTATCCAGACTATGTTTTCAATAAGCCCAACAAACCAAAATGCCCCAATAGTCAATTTCTCACTAAAATGATGATCTAGATGGGAATGAATATTTTTAGGGGTATAATTTTGATGTAATACATCCAAATAACAAAAAGGTTCAACAATACAAACCCTTATTTGGCCTACACATACGTTTTTTAAGATTCCACAGTCCTCAAAAAAATTGAAAAGTTTGTAAGATATAAATAAATGATTATATGCCAACTTAAAAAAAATGTATTTCAATGCTACATGATGTATTTTTATGAACCGAATAAAATATTACATACCACTTTTGAAATTTTTTAGTCTTGCATACTCCTTCAATGTATTCCCCTCGAATCCTCTTGAACCCTTCAATATAATATTCATTCACTATGCCTCATTCCTCTTTCCAAGCTTTCTGCAAAAGACAAATGAGTAACATGTGTGGCTCTTACTACACCACATAATTATCCTCTTGAATCTTTAATTTTATTCATGAAAATAGAAGGCATAAACAAATCTACTACTATTGCGTAAATTATTAACACGGTTCATATTTGCAGAGACTTGCAGCGGGCTAATACATTATAGCAATACTGCAATGAGGTTGTCTTTGTTTCTTACTTGTATCTACACCTCTGTCCTTAAACAAAAACATATGCATGTATAAATGAAAAACAAATAGCTCACTACCAAAAGAAAATTTACTCAAGCAAAAAGAGGAAAACTTCTCACACAAAAGTAACAATGTCAACTAAGTAAGGGGTTACAGTGGTCGTGGTAAATCCCTGGAAATGACACCAAAAATGACAAGCTTTTTAATTGCCTTATAATTACTTAGAAAGAAACTAAGAAGTGTGCGTTGATTGTCAACCTAGGGTTCGTTGAGAACTTACGAGTTACCGTGCACTATATGTGCATACCACAATCACTTCTTACACTTGTTTGTCTACTTTGAAGTTGCAGTTCAATAACCTTACTTACAAACAGTGGTATGAAAAGTTGCATAGACTTGGCAAGGAAGTAGCTAGCTAATCAACTACTGAAACACAATTGCAAGGAAGTAAATCACACGACAGGAAAATAAATTAACACCATGCTGGAAAGTAATTGCTAAACTAAATCCACACTAGTTGGAAAGTAAATTCTAAACAAAATTCACACTTTGCGGGAAAAGTAAATTCTAAAACTAAGTTCAGACTGTGTGAAAAAACTAAATTCTAAGACTATATTCACATTGTGGAGGAAAGTAAATTCTAAAACTAACTCACACTTTGTGGGAAAAGTAAATTCTAAAACTAATTCACACTTTATGGGAAAAGTAAATCCTAAACTAAATGACACTATGCGAAAAAAGTGAATTCTCAAACTAAGTCACACATTACAAAAAGGGAAATTGCAGAAAAAAAATCTAAAATATATCCTTTCCAAATACAAGGTATGTTTATAATCCAAAGAAGTGAATGTGGTCATTGAATTAAGTTCAGTGATAGTAAAATAAACATTTAAAGCTCTATCTATGCATTGAAATCAAAGAGAAGAAATAAACATCACACACCATAAGAAATGAAAACTAAGTAATGAAGTATAACTATATCAACATAAAATAAATAAAATCATATTGCAAAAGAAACTAAGATCTATATTGAATCAATGAAAATATAGCTTTATTCCATTATTATTTGGACTATTTCTCTAAAAGTCCTCTCATAGAATGGAGAAGGGGATATTATTTATACATGTGTTCTCCATAACAAATAATAAATGAGGATCCAAACTATCCTCAACAATTTCCTAAAATTTGGATCTCAAAAACTAATTCAAAACTAGTTCCAATATCTTTGTTAAATACTTGCTATTTAGAATACCTTTGGATTCAAATTCGATTTTAGGGAGAGAGGCTATAATAAAATACTCAAATCTCATCCATAATGTCTCCTAACAACTTTGGTTTTCTTAGGTCCATCATATATATGATATACATATTCAAATATTTGTAAAATAAACACTTAAAGCTCAATCTATGCATTGAAATCAAATAGCATAAATAAACATCGCACGTCATAATAAATGAAAACTAAGTAATAAAGAACAACTATATCACCATAAAATAAATAAAATCATATTGCAAAAGAAACTGAGATCTATATCGAATCAATGAAAATATAGCTTTATTCCATTACTGTAAAAATCCTCTCATGGAATGGAGAAGGGGCTCTTATTTATACATGTGTTCTCCGTAACAAATAATAAATGAGGATCCAAAATATCCTCAACAATTTCCTAAAATGTGGATCTCAAAAACTAATTCAAAACTAGTTCCAAGATATTTGTTAACTACATGCTATTTAGAATACATTTGAAGCCAAATTCGATTTTAGGTAGAGAGGCTATAATAAAATAGTCAAAACTCATCCCAAATGTCTCTTAACAATTTTTGACCTCTTAGGTCCATCATATATTTGATAGAGATCTTCAAATCTTTATGGATAAGCCAAACATGCATTCATATCCACCTCCATTTACCAACTTTAATTTAACATCATGATTCGAGACATAATAATAATAGAAATAATGGATTTATAAAAATCCATTACTCATAATGAATATCTTTCTTCAAAGTTGGTGGTTGAAGGTAAATTTGAATTATTGACTTTTCGTAGCTTCTGTAGGAGTTTCTACTACTGGTAAGTCCTGTAGAGGTTCTGCGACTGGTAGGTTATGTAAGGTTCTACATCTCGTAAGTTTTGTAGAGGTTTTGTAGCTTCTTATAGAGTTTCTGCAGTTTCCTGTAAAGTTTTTGTAGCTACCTATAGAGTTTTTACATGTTTCTGTAAAGTTCTGCAGGAGGTTCTGCAACTTCCTGTAGAGTTTCTGTAGCTTCCTATATATTTTTCACAACTGCTACAGTAGTCCCTCAATTATCTTATAGATGCTTACAAGAGATTATTTAATATTCAAAGCAAATACATAGTACACTAATTCCCTCGATGTTAGTCAAAAATCAAATGAAATACTAAGACATGTAATGGAAAATTTACTTGAGCATAAAAACCCACATATGAGCATAAGAAGGGATTAGTGCATGAATATGGATAAGAAAAAAGGGATTATAGATAAGGTAAAATGATGATAAAAAGATGCTAAATCCAAGGTCTGTCAGCATGTGGCACTTCTCATTACTGACGAAAATATTGGTATATTTGTATCATTTGAGTTCTTTCTAAAGGTTATATAAGGCCTCCTCAAATGTTTGGAAATAAATTGTAAAGTCATCCATATATATTTCTACAAATTCATGGATTAAATCAAAGAATATGCCTAGTACATCTCTTTGAAAAGTAGCAGGTGCATTTCAAATACCAAAAGGAGTTACCCTATAGGTGAATGTTACCCAAGGATAGGTGAAGGTGGTCTTGTCTTGGTACTCTGGAGCGATATGGATCTAGTTATTATATCCATTAAATCCATTAAGAAAAAAGAAGAATTGTTTTCCTTCTATTGTATCAAGGATATGGTCAATGAAGGGAAAAGAGAAATGCCCCCTTAGATTGGCTTTGTTTAACTCTCGATAATCAACACAGATGCACCACTTGTCATTTTTCTTGAGTATTATTACCAAAGATGAAACCCATTGGCTATCAGATATTGGATATATAAAATTCATGTTTAGGAGTTTCCATAAATCCTCCTTGATTGTATCCCTCATAAGTGGGTTCATGCATCACTGAGGTTGCCAAACAGGTTAAGAATCATTCTGGATGTAAATGTGGTTGGTGCACATATTACAATGGAATCCCTTCATATCCATTTATTCCCATGCAAATGCATCCTTCTATTATTGAAAGAGATGTATCAATTGTTCCTTTTGTTAAGGAGACAATTGGGGATTAATATTTAGGCTCTTTCTTGGCTCAATATCAAGAAAAATGTTGGTAAGTTTGGTATCGAACATTGGTAAGGAATCTGAAGACAAATATATCACACAAATATCTTAAACAGAAGCTTGCAAACAAAAATTTGAGAGATTGACCCAGAGGATGAGGAAGGATTGCTAAGAAAACTACTAATTACATCATCCTCTATTTAATTTTTAAAACAAAGTGCTTTTCCAATGGTAAGAAATGGCTAAGCAATTTTGTTATTGTATTCTTCCTCTTCCACCCACATGGGGTTCTCATGATATGTGGCATGCCTAGAAAGAGGGTACAAAGTAAGCTCCTTACTGTATTTTCCATGATATATTGTCATGCCTCCATATCTACAGCCAATATATGTGTTGATTGTGGCTAACCACTTCCTTTCCCGTATTAGAGGATGCCCTCCTAAATGATACTTTGGTTGTAAGACCATAAATCCAGATGGATACCCCCATGAATCTATAGAAATGATTGTCTTACATAGTTCCCTGTGGTTTGATTATAGATCGATCTTCTAATTCCAAGACTGTGGAAATATCTCTAGAGTGGAGTCGTGATCGCTCCATGGTGTCTTCTTTCATTATGTCTATGGAAGCTCCGAAATCAATTAAGGTGTTTCAAATATGAAAATTTTGTATTTATGCATCAACTACTAGATTGTCAGGATCCCTATACTTGGGAGTTGGCACCTTACAAAGCATTAGGCCTTCCAATTTACCAATTACATGCATTCTGGGGGGGATCCTTTGGTTTCCTACCAAGTTTCCTGATGCACAGTTCCCAAACAGTCTTAACATATATTGAATATCCTTAATAGCCTGAAACAATGGAATATTGACACACACATTTTGTAGCTCACCTGGTAAATCAAACTTGGGTTGAGTGAGAGGTTTGGTTAGTATTAAACTTTCATGATAATGAGGAGAATAAGAAACCCCTTTAGTTAGTGGTTGGCCCAAATTTATGGGCAAAATAGGTTGTGGTGTCTCAAAGGTATGTTTCTCATTTTTTTTTTCATAATGATTTGCTTATGGTTGTAAAATCTCCTCTTCATGTTGTGTAATAATTGGAGGATTTATTGGATTAATATTCTCCTCGATCTAAGATCGGTGTCATGACATTCTATAGGGGATATGGAATATGTGGGGTAACCAAGCAATGTGATAGTCTGATTCAACATATTGAATCACTTTCTGTTGTACTAGGGGAATCAGCAACTGGGAATTGGTCTGATACTCACGTGACATGGGGTCCAAGGATCCAATCCTGCTACCACTATACCCCTAGATGAACCCACATGGATCAAATCCATGGGGCATGGGTAAGACAGGGTGATTTGAACTTATGACCTCCATTACAACATGTCCTTCATATCAAGTGAATCATCGGTTGAGGTACACCCCTTTGTGAAACATATTGAATCACTTTATTGTTGTGATTAGGATTCAGTCGTGCAGGAAATTGGGGTCTTGGATGAGGGTTACTTGTGGAGCCGCTTGCAGGAAGCTGCAATTGTTGTTGTTGTTGTTGAGGTTGTGGCATCAAAATTTGTTGGTTTCCAAGGGGTTTTCCTTGCCACCCGTTTTCCTTGCCACCCTTGTGACCATTGTTTCCAGGGTGCAGGAGGGTACCATTAAGAAGGAATTTTGTGATCGTTGGAGAGGATACTGGAACTGTGAATTATCCTAATAAGTATTAAAAAATTGAGTTGAATCTTGATTCATACCTGTTGGCCTAGGTTTCCAAGGCTTCTTGGGAGCTATGAAACAACCTTACTCGTTATCCATCTTTGTTCCTTCATACATTGCTTTCAATCTAGGCAAATATGAACAGCTACTAGGGTTCACAAATGTTGCATATATCAATACGATTAAGTGGGAACTCTTTTAAATAGTGCTTCTACCTCTATTAGGGACAAAATATACCCATGGATTTCTTCATTATGTTTGTTTTTGCTTAACTTGTAACATATCAAATTGAGAATCCAAGGGACTTAAAATGTCAGTTTTAAAATCATAAAGTAAATTACCTAATTCAATGCATGTAACTCCTCGTGATGTTGATTTTATGACTAGGATTTTCTTCTTGAAATATTATTCCAACTTAATATGTTCCTCTTGAATATCTCCTGCAAAAGTTGAATATCTCGTCAAATTCCACATTGGAGATATCTCCATTCCCCAACAAATTTAGGATGTTTACATATTCATCCCTCGTCCTTCTAATAAACATTGTTTTCACTATTTCCTTTCCCAAATTGTTGTATTTGGACCTTTTTAAGTTATATTCAAGCCACTCAACATAATCTCTCAGCTCTCCTCCTCTCTTTCAGTCATTTTAAAAATGTATTCTCTCATACCTTTAGCGCCACAATAGTCATGATATTTATGAAGAAATGCAGGTTTCATGTATTCCCATGTGTTAATGGTATTCCTCCAAGTCCCGTGAACCATATTAGTGTTTTTTTTATTGTAGCAGGAAACAAATTTAGCTTTTGTGCATCTCAAAGATAATCACAACTACAACAAAAAATATAAAATTCAAAGAGAAAAGTATCAAGATCTTCGCTTGTCAGAACGTCAAAAGTTGGAAAGGTTCAAAGAAGAAAAATCTTCATTAGTGCTTCTCCTGTGCTATTCCCAATTGGGAACATCAAAGTAGTGTTAGATTCAACTTCCTCTTCTACCATAGTATTCTCCATATTTTGAGAAAGGTTCCCTTCAATTCGTGATTCTTCAAAGGGACCAGATTATGTTGGCTTGTGGACATGATTAATGTAATCCTTGGGATATGAACTTCTTTATCCACTAATTAATTCATCCTTATACCCATACCCTTATATATAAGGATAGATATCAGTGTCAGCTGATGAAGCTGATGGATTTTTTTCTAGAGATTTTGATGGAGGGATCTCCTTCTTGTTGATATTTTTGCGTCCTCCTTGTCCTTTTCTACCTGTAGGTATGTTAGTATGGGGTGTGGTTATTACTACAACATGTGCTCTAAAATTTCCTCTATGAATCATGTAAACCTCATGTTGTGAACATAGTAGAGTAGGAACTCACTTTTAGAGTGAATGTGCAGGTTTTATCTCTCATCTTATTGTTCCTATTTCTTTGTATTCAAGACACTCGGTACTTAATTATTCTAATATGAAAAATCACATTGTGTATGGGATGTCCTTAGAAGGATTCATTTCAATAGTTACCTTCCCAAGGGATGCCTCAACACTCATTAAAATCAATTCCAAATATGTTATTATGCCTTTAATATCTTCCCTAGCAATGACACCATAATGTTGGGTCAATTAATTATTCTTTTAAAAACATCTAATATACAATAATTAAATTGTAAACCGGGTTAATATTTCTCATTTCAAAGTTTTTGTTCAAAATATATGTAGCCTCAAAGCATTGTCTTTCATTGATTTATTTCATGTAGTATAATGAAAATACTCAAAAACAAACTTAAAAACTAGTCATTATATTCATTCGATCTTAACTAAAAAACAATTTCTAGCATTTCCACAACAGGGTTAACAGAGGTTTGTTTCCTAATCATTCACAAAATTCATATTAAATAATATTCAATCCAAACTATAATTTGCAAGGAATAATAATGATTTGTAAAACATAACTATAAATTCACTAATTCTCAACAATTGTATGCAAGGAATATAAATATGAATTAAACATAAACCAACCCACAATCATTCTACACCTTCAATAATATATATACATGCAATACATGTTTTCAGAATGGGGACCTCATCTTTCGAATAAACATTGTGGAAGATCGCAAAGGTTGCAGAGAGATCACATAAACACAAACTATTCAAAGATCAAACTAGGCTTATATTAACAAACTTGTAGCGTAATTACATCCCACTCTCTTCCTTATCTAACAAATTAAACTACAAAGGAAGGATATTTTTATTTATACTTAAAAATGGGTTGTACAAAAAATTATAAACATAAACAATCCATCCACACTTCAAACCATCTCGATCTTTAAGGAAACTACATGATAAACATGGGGCTTTTCTAAATTAACTATTGAGATGATTCTACGTGATGATATGCAATGCCCCCACTTTTACTCTAGGATTTGATTATTATGCTATGTTATTTTTTAGGGCATTCGATGATGAATGACCGGACATGTGTGCAAACTAATTCTTTGATAAATAAGTGGGATTTTTTTAAGTTATCTATTATGAATCATGAAATTATGAGTTTCAAGTATATATTTACATTGCCATAAAGTTAAGAAATGATTATTTGATGATGATCAAATGTTTATGATAGCATGATATTATGGAATGGTGATTAAATGAATAGAGGTATATTTATGTATAGCATGTACTTTTGACGGGTTTTCGAGTGTGCTGGGAAAAGATAGGTACATAGGACACAAGGTGGCATCGATACCGCGTTGACTCTAGATTGAGTCAGGGTATCCATGACAAGTGATATTGACTTTATAAACTGATATTTATGTTTTTAATTAGAAGGAATTGATGCACGCAGTGTTTTACATGTAGGTATTGGATTGTTATTGTCAATTGATCCACATCAGGTAACGGGGTTGGATGGGAAGAATATGTAATACTAGTGATTTCCCCACGTGGCGAGTTGAAAATCGAGAGAGGGTTTTTATTGTCAAATACATGTTGTTGTGAGAGTAGGCCACATATTTAGTCACTTACAATGATTATACTGGTGGGAGCGCGATAAGGACTCAGCCTTATTCCCAAAGAACCATTAGTCTCTCAACAAGGTCATCCTAACTGAGTTAACAAGGTCTGAATCACTGTACTAGTCCCCACCATGAAAGAGATATTTGAAGGGATTGTGCAGAGCATGAGACACTTAATATGACTTTCGCAATGAGAATGCGACTGTAAAATTAAAAAACTAAAGCGGGTTAAGGAAGTGTGCCTTAAAATAAATGGAAAACATTTTAATTAAATTATGTGCAAATAAAATATCATAATTTATTGCAAATAGATATGAATTTTTCAATAAAGAATAGAGAGCAAATAAATTAATTCAAGTATTAGTGAGCACATGCACTCAAACACAATTAGGAGAAACTGAAGGAATCAACTAAGAGAAAATCTAGAAGATTGGGTGAAATTAAATCTCAAATTAAAGATTAAAAAAATATGAATAAGGAGAAAAGTGACACTTGGTGGGTGAATAATACAATAAAAAGTAACTAACTAATTCGAAATTATGCATGGGTGAGGTGCATGGCATGTTCGGAAGGCTATAAAGAGAAGGAGAGACCATGAGGCTCTAATCTCTTTTACCCTATTATTGAAATACATATTTTGTGTTGGGTTTGCAAGTGAACATTTAGAGTTTGATTCGTCATTGTACGAACAAGGTTGGGAGGCTCTTAGTAGCAATCTATGAACCTTGACTACTCTACATATTTCTTACATTCAATCACATTGTGGCTTGGGGGTCCCAGGGGAAGAAGAGTACCTTTTGATAGCAATATGGTGCTTTCCAGTGGACATTCTTCAATTGGAATTTGAAGGGATATTTACGTAGGACTTCGTCAAACATCTGCAACCTTCGGTACTTTGCGACAAGAGTTTACAGTTCAGCTCCATGTTATTTATATTTTCCTTTATTTTAGTTGAAAATATTGATTGTATAGTTGTTTTTATCTCAGATATGTTGTTAGATTTATAATGATAATGTTTAGATCATAGATTTGTAGTTGAATTAAAAAGGAAAAAAAAATGCTTGTTAGATTCTAGATTGGCTATTTTGAAGATGGGTATAATTACTTAGTGGTATTAGAAGGTATCCTAGAGGATCCCTACATGTTATCTCAAATCAACTATTTTGATCTGAGTGAAAACATCACATGTTTATATCCTTATGAGTGTATTTGTAAAACAAAAGTTGTTACAAATATCATAATTGTGTATTTGTAAAACAAAAGTTGTTACAAATATAATAATCGTGTATTTGTTTCCAAATCAACTTCACTTTTACTATCAGCCACAAGATTCTTGGCTTCAGTGAGAATCATTCATTCTTAACCTTTTTCCTCTTGTTTCACAACTTCCGCAAATTCCGCAAATTCATAACTTGTTTCACGACCTCTATAACTTGTTTTGCAGCTTCCGCAACTTCTACAGCTTCGCAACTTGTTTCATAGCTTCTGCAACTTCGCAACTTGTTCATTTGATTGCTTCCTGCGATCATACTAAAAAAGGTAATAACAAGGTATAGAATCTCCTCATTATTCATTCAAAATGCAGGAAACACAAATACAGATACTTGTTATCAAAACTATGCTTATCCAACCCAAAAGGTATTTTAATGGTGACAAAAATAGGATAAATATTTTACAAAAAGGTGTCAAAATAATGACATTTTTAAACCCCAACAATCATAAGATCCTACCTTTCTGGATATTGTTACATATCAATGTCATAGAAAATATTGGAGGTTTTTAGAGAAGTAACTTTCCTATAGTCACTAGGCTTGCAAATAGGATAATCAAATCCTACTTATACCTATTGTGGCTAAAGCACGTGATGTACAAGTGTTTTTAATTCTACTTTGGAATAAAATATGTGACTTTTCCTTTGAAAATAATCTACATACATTTTAGTAAGTATGGACCTGGTAATCAGGTAATGATATGTGTGTACATGAAGATATTTAATCCTATCCATGATTGAATATTAAGTTTTGAAGCTCTATGATAAATATTACCTTCCAATCACTTGTTGCTTTAACATTCTAAAATCCTATATCATGTTGAGAATAATATGATCATCTAATTAATGTGGGCACATGTATCCTAAATTCACTAAGATGTCATGTGAATATGACAAGTTAATAGTATTGATATGAATTATTATCCTTCCACCTTGTTTTATTAACTTGTACCAGTGAATCTCCAGTACAATAATAGCATTGTCCAAAACTATTGGGATTTTGATGCCTTGAAAATTATTGTATCCAACACAATACTTGTTTATATCTAGTGTTAAGGGTAGCATAGATAAGTATATTTGGTCCTCTAAGAGTTGTGTCGCGTGACTGCAAAAAAACAAAATTTAAAGTTTGGTTTTCCTTGTTACATATTCAAGAGAAAATTCCATATGCAACAAAAAAAATTGGCCATACATCTCCATTTGTTGATATATGGATGGTGTGCATTGTATGATAGTTTACCTCCTTTGGTCAAAGTGAATAAAGGTTTAATGCAAACATACTTTCAATTTTTTTGTAGTATGCAACAAAACATCTTTGTTTGAATGTTCAAGTGTTGGATCCTTTAAACTTGCAGTTGTGAACAAAGAAAATCAAATTATACATGCAAGGAAATACTATTGGAAAAATATTTACCCCCATAAGTATCTTTAATCCCTATATTTTGAAGTTTCTTGATTTATTTAGCAATCAAGTCCTTTATAACATAGGAGTTGTAATTCTCTTAAATTGATGACTATGCACTCATAAACAATGATGTAATTGACAATCATAAAATGAAAATAAAAGTTGAAAGCTTCCATCTAAGGTTTCTACAAAACAAGCTTCTTGTTTTAAACAAACTTCTTTTTTAGGGCCCATCATTTTCTTCATTGTGAAGAAACTTATTGTTTTATCATTTTAGTCAAGGATGGTTGTGTTTAAATAGCAATCAATAAAGATGGTGAACTTTGGATTGGTAAGCACATACAACCGAGGTCACCCTAAAATTCATATTTGTTGTTTACATTCCGTATAAGCAATTAACTAAAGCATGAAAAAATTGAGTGCTTAAAGTGTAGCTAGATGACAAGCATAATGTTTCATTTTAAAATTTTGTGTTCTTATTAGATCATTTATATATTAGGCCATGATTATTGAACCTATGTTTATCGATAATTTAGTGTGTCTGTACTAAACCACGATTTTACAGGCTTACATTTATTGAAACCATAATATGTTTGTATTATGAAAGCTTCCAATATTTATACAACCTATGAAGATAGGTCAAGAGGCATAAATTATATGCAGTTTGTCTTTCGCAGTGATTATTCTGAATGGAAGATAAACCCAACCCTACAAAATTCAAAGTTAGTTATTCTCAATGATGAGAAAGGAAATTTAATTTAGAATAGTTGTATAGTTAGATATGTGGTTTTAGTTTTAAATAGTCTAACAAATTACATGCAAACATATGAGAGAAAGGATCCTTCAAATACAATACTTTTGTTGGATTTGAATTCAGTTTTCAACAATGACTTTCAAGATATGAAAGGCATTATTTGATTATTTAGGTAATGGAGAAAGGATCATAAATGTGGTTTTGAGCCTTGAAGATCACATTGGATATTTTTATTATGTTAAACCTACTATATCTATACATCCTAGTAGCTCATAATTATTTTTTCGTACTAATGGTTAATGATTTTATTAAAAAAGAGAAGGGTTGTGGCCTAACCGTACATCCATTGGATACAAAATGGGATTATTGGAAGTTTGTACAAAACAATAATAATAATATAACCATAATTATCCATTTCCTTTATTCATGTATATAATTTCCTAATAATGTTCAAACTATCATGGGTATATAATTGTAAATACAATCCTACTAAAAGAAGAAAATACAAAACATCATAAAGGAGTTTGCATATTAAACTTTCCTTAAGGTTCTAGGAATTCCTTCTCCTATAGTTGAGTCCAAATTGGAGAGTTATCATAGATTCTTTACCTCTGGATTTTGTTCAACTATACGTTCTTCCATTGTTTCTACACTTAGAGAACCAATCGACTCTTCATGAGATACAATGTTCCTTAGGTCTTGAAAACTATGCCTTTGTTCCTGCTCTAACTGAAGAACACTTTCCTAGAGCTATTTAACCTTTATTGCCTCCTCTTACATTTTCTCATTTAGCTCTTATAATCAACTTCCAAAGTTAATATTTTTCTCTTATGCCTCTGTATATTTTCCTTCATCAAGATCTACTTCCTTTTGAGTAATTTTATTTCCTTGGTATTTTTAGTTTCCCATTCCTTTCTCTGTGTCTCCCATTTCCTCAAGACATACACCATGGAAGTATTTAATTCATTGCTTGTTTTTCCACAAGGTTTGGTGGCTATTTGTAGTTCTTCATGGACGCGTCAGCCTAAGTGGCTAGGGATATCCTTCTCCAATGTCTTCTTCCAATCCTCAAGCCTTGTACTACAATGGATATGGGTGGATGCAAACGATAACATCGAATCATGTTGGAACTATAATTTCATGTCACAAGTGATAGGATAACCAAAAATAAGCCAACAATTAAAAATAAAAAATTGTACTATAATACCAATTGACTAGATTACTTGGGTATATGCTCATCAAAATTGTAGCAACAACTGTTCATGTTGACATTAGTGCTCACTACAAGGACAAAGAGAGCTAATACCATACCTAATACAAGAAATAGAGTTGCAAAAGGAAACCACAAATTTCTACTAGGGACCTAATGATTTCCAAGGTTCTCATTGTCAATGGGAGAATCCCACTTGCTACATATATTGGGTGTCCTTTGAGAGAGCGACCAAAGCACTAACAGGGAACCAATTCCTTACTACTACCATAAAGATCATTCAAGAATATCCCACCATGAATTGTAGGAAGAAAGACTCGAAGTCTCCAAGTTGGTTCACATGGGAGTAATAACACATATTTATGATTTCCTATCACCTTACGTCTCACTAAATCGAGAGTGTGTGTGGTGAATAGAGGACGGGTTACTATGATAATTTGATCCATGTGATGAATTGATTCTCCCAATCACTTTTCTTGGGTATCAGTTCACTTCATTAATATTTTAATGGTTAGGAAACTTAGGGTAATGGGATGAATACCCTACCCTTATGTTTTCCAAATGACCATAAGGAAGGTTATGATCGATGTTAGCCATTATGTCTACCTAGGATTTTAAGCCTTGAAGGATTCGAAATAATACATTTTTTCAAAGGATTGAATATCATTAAAGTTTTGCAAAATGATCATGCTTAGCACATAGTATTAAGGAACGGAATGAGTGACAGTGTATCTAATTATGATTGATGATTCTCCAAAGACTTGAATCATCTTTAGTTTCAATTGTTTTCCTATCCTTAGGCCCTGCATTAAGGATAGATATTTTGCTTGGTTTTTTTTTTGTTTTTCCTAGCCCCCATGTTTATGTTGTTACTTGTTGTCCTTTGAGGTCAATTAGAACCACCCCCCTACCCACACCTGCCACACTTTTTAATTTTGGTTGTATGCGTAACAGTTAATGTTTGGTCTTAAGGATGACTAGAGGGTGGGATTTGATCCACTTATGTGTGCACAAGGATTACAATGAAAGTCCTGCACATTCGACCACTACCTTTGGGTGTTCCCATGGAAACCTTAGGGTTCAGATGCCCTCATGGGAATTGAACTTTGTTTATTGGTAAAAAAATCATCATCCCTCATTGGTGGATCTAACTGTTTCAATATTAGCATATCATAATTTCACTTTCATTTAATTTGTAAATATTGTTGTAGAGCTAATTATTAGCTCGTAATTTCAAAACAAAACAAAAATTACAAATATGGTTTAATAGACAAACAACTTGTAGTTTGAATTTCCCCTTTATTTGTAAATATGGATGAAAGTTGAAGGGTTCATAGTCCAAGGAAATATTTTAGCAATCCTATTTTGGTATATATAATTATGTTTAATTTGAGGAATAAAACTAGCATTGAGGTTTATTGTACACATTTGTGTTTTCTCTCCAAGTTGTGGTTACATACATTTTGTATCTTTGATATTATATCAAAGTCAAATAGCCTATGTATTTGAAAGATTTCATTGAGTAATATCTCTATTTGATTTTTGTACAATAGGTCCAATGATTTTAATTAATAACTATTGGTTCACATAGTGACTATTGAAGATCAATTTCTCTCTTTTCTCCTTGCTTGGGATGTCCGTTTTCTTAATAAGTTTGCATGATAAACTAGTAAGTGTTTGAAATTAAGGTGAGGAAGTTGTTAAAGATAACTGGCTCGCATACTTCATGTTTTGTTTATACGAAACCCTTTTGTAAATTGTCTTAAATTGCTATGAAAGTGTGCAAAACTGCAATTCAATTATTATCATCATCAATTGTTTTAATTGTTTTGTCCCATATCTTCAATATTGATATATTTAGCAATGTTTAACTTAGTCATATATTATGCATTGATATGCAAAATATGGCGTTCAATATATTCACATTTCTTAGTCAAAGAACAAAAACTCATGGGTAACCAAATTAGGATGTGAAACAAAAAAAATTAGAGGATCAAGAAGGGGATAATATGTGTGGTGTGAAATAATCTAAAAGTTATACTAACCTCTCAAAAGCTGGGATTTCTAATAAAATCCTTACTTCAATAATGGTAAAAAAAGAAATTAGCATGGATTATAATGGTGTATAATGTCAGGGAAAATCAATAAACCATGTACTTCTAATGCAAAAGAGGTATGGTATGAAGGAATAAAATTGGCACATTTGGAATAGAAATTCACAATTACAAAATTGAAATTGACACTTTCGGAATTGAAATTCATAGTTGCAAAATTGAAATTGACACCTTTAGAATCAAAATTTGCACTTTTAGAATCAAAATTCATAATTTTATAATCAAAGTTGACTCTTTTGGAATCAAAATTTGCACTTTTGACGTTCAAATTATTCCAAATTCAAACATTTGAAAACCAATATTAACACTTTTAAAATCCAATTTTAAACTTTAAAAATATTAATATTAACACATTCAAGAATTGAAATTCACAATTTCTTAGTTTATATTTTGCCTTAACATTTTGAAATTAATGAAATTGGTGTTTATCTTTCAAAACATTGTTTTCCATTTTTAAACCATATTTAAATATGATTCCAGAGGCAATGTGTGAGGAGGTTAAAGTAAAAGTTGTGATGTCCTTATGCTTAAAAGAGTGGAAGGTCAAATCTATAGATTTTAATGGAAGGTTGAGATGTATATTAACATGTTGGAAAATACAAAGTGAGTTTATGCCATAGGCACCAGAAAAATCCTTCTCCATCATGAACCTTTTATGGACCATGTGGAAATAGAAAGGTAATATACAATAACCTTTGTTCCCATGGTTTTTTTTGTTAAAAAATATAATTTTATTTGGCGATCAATAACCAACCTGTTGCGCAGGATTTAATGCGATGACTGTTGCACAACAGGTCGTTGGATATCAATTTGCTTGAGATCCAACGACCTACTGTGCAGTCGTCATCGCATTAAATCCTGCGCAGCAGATTGGTTAATTTTCATCATGTTATTTTGGGTATTTAAACATGACTATCAACGCAAGGGAATTTTGGGGAATAAATTATAGACAAGATCCTTCGATATAATACTTTTCTCATGTGTTTGAAAAGTCAAGGTTGTGTGATGTTATACCCGTTAAATTGGTTTAAACCTAGAGGAATTTTATAAGTGAGAATGAAGGCGTGTCTAGAAGGTTTGATAGGTTTATGGTGGAAAAACAAAAATATGGTAGATTCTCACAACATAAAATTTTTGGTTATGGAAGGAAGATTATCTTATCATCTCTCAATGATTTTAGAAATTGAAAAATAAGATAATAAACTTTATAGGCCCTTTAAATTCAATCATATTCAATTAAAAAATGAAGATTTAATAAATATTATAAGATAAAATTGGAGGATATATGATTCCTCATTAAGTGATTTTACAATGTATCAATTTGCAGAGCACTTAAATAAAGTGAAAAATATAGACACAAAAATGGTCAAAGAAAAGATCACTAAACTCTCAAAAGGAACTTTTGCATATTGAGGAACACATCAAAATCTTGTTTGAAAGAAAAAAGGAAGGATTTTTCTTGAATGAGGATAAAATCAAATTAAAATATGTAGGACTAAAAGGAGGCTATTGGAGAGGGAAGATGTCGAATCGAAGCTGAAATATAGGAAATCTCATTAGTAGAGGTACAATAATACAAAAAAATTTCAAAATTATGAAAGCATCAGAAGAACATAGATACCATATGGGATATGAGGAATATAGATGGAACAAAGGTAACAAGATTTTAACAAATAGTTGAAGGTGTATGCAATTTTAAAAAAATGGTTTCAAGAACTTATACGAGAAAAAAATGTAAAGATTTTAAAATTAACCTGTCATTTTCTAACGTTAATTAAATAATAATAAAATAAAGATGTTACAACTAAATTCCAAAAAAAAACTTAGAATCAAGATCTTCTTGATAAAAAGTTAAGGATTCTCTAAATTCAACATTCATAACTCTCATTCATAAAAAAAAACAACCTTAAGATATGTGTTCATTCATAATAAAAACAACCCTAAAATATTTGTTGATTACATTATAATATCTCTTTGTAATAAGTGTACAACATAATAATAATGATTCATGTTAATAGGTTCAAAAAAGTCACAAAAAGTATTCTTTACTTTTATCTCAAATGAAAATTTTGACTTCGTACATAATAAGTTAAATCCATGATGTGATAGGAGTAGTACAAGAAGGTATCCATTACATAAAGGTAACAATATTAATGAGTAGCAAAGTTGCATATTCGAGCAGCAAACATATTCCTGCCATCGAGTTTGTGTTTGTAAAGAAAAGTTGAATATTGTTGTCAAATAACTTTTAAGCTAAAACATGGTCATAGAGGGACTTACATCAGGCTGATTCTTATTCAGATTGGGGTTCCCTTGGTGGGTGTAAATTGGATTATGGGTTGTATCTCTTCTACTAATTTCACTGTCCTTGTCAATGGCTCTCCCTCCTCATTCTTCCAGGCCTCTAGAGGCATTAGACAGGGATGCCCTCTATCCCCGTTACTCTTCATTTTGGTCATAGAGGGACTTAGCCTTCTGATAGAAGATGCTAAGCGGAATGGTGTTATCAAAGGAATAAAGATCTCGGCCACTCTTTCTCTCACCCACTTACTCTTCGTTGATGATGTGATCCTCTTTGGGATGGGCACCTATGAGGATTGGATAGCTTTTAAGGTCATACTGGATACTTTTTGTGATGCATCTGGGATGAAGATCAACTTGGATAAGTCTTGCTTTCTCCATTATGATTTGGATGAAAATTTGCTGAGCAGAATTTCAAGCATCATGCCCTACAGATTTTCTCATCTCAATAATGGTTTTACCTATCTGGGTTTCTACTTGAAGCCCTCTGGATATCTTGTAAAAGACTGGCTTTGGCTTATCTCGAAGTTCGAGAACCGTATTTCCCACTGGACTTACAGGCTATTGTCTTTGGGTGGGCGCCTAATTCTGGTACGTGCTGTTCTTACTAGTTTGCCTGTTTATTGGTTTGCACTTTTCCCTATCCCCTCGTCCATCTTGGACAAGCTAAGGAAGCTTATCTACTCTTTCCTGTGGGGTTCTTTGGCTCAGCATAAGAGGTTCCACCTGGCAGATTGGCATTTGTTGGCCAGACCCATAGCCTTGGGGGGCTGGGGCATTAAACATCTCCCACACTTCAGTATTTCACTGAGAATGAAGAATTTCTGGTTTGCATTGAATCATTTGGGCATCTGGAATGTGCTACTGAAGGAAAAATATATGAGTAATCTGCCTCTTCATACTTGGTTAAGGAAAAAAAATTTAGGCACCGGAATGCCTCTATTATCTGGCACGGCTTTCTTAATACTTTACATTGGGTTGGGAAAGGTCTATTGTGGCAAGTTGGTAATGGAAAGGAGGTACGTGTGGGTGCGGATCCAATTGTCGGAATGGGTAGCTCCTTTATTCTGTCAGATGAGCTGAGATTATATCTGGAAGACTACGGGATTACCACTCTGGATCAGGCAATAAATTATACTTCTGGTTGTTGGTTTTCAGCAGAGGAGCTTGAGTTATGTGATGAATGGGGCAGTCAATGGAATTCATATATCAGAGGTCTGGAATATAATAGAATAAATCTGAGAGAGGAGACAGATTCGCTCATGTGGTCCTTTGACAATTACGTGGGTCCTATTATTGCCGCTCGAAGCTATGACAATCTTATTTATCTCCACGATGATGTGGAACACAGCCGTGCTCTGTTCATGCTGTGGTCAATGAAGTTACCTCTGAAGTTGATCTGTTTCACCTGGCTGCTGTTGAAGGACTGTATCCTCACCTGGGATCACTTACAATCTCGAGGCTTCTATGGTCCTGGACGATGTGTCTTCTGTAAATGTGCCTTTGAGGACTGTGGACATGTGTTTTTATGGTGTCCTTTCACTATGCATATCTTTACTCACTTCTCGACCTGTCTGTGTTTTACTTTTACTCCCCTTGACACTATCCATTCCTTTTTAAACCACTGGTATAACAATACGGCCCAGTCTGCATATTTTTATTATACCCCCGTGGTCATTTTCTAGTTTCTTTGGCTCCTTAGAAACTCATGTATTTTTGAAGATTATATACCATATGCCTCCCTTCTCATTGCCAGGATTGAGAGTTTCCTTGCTCTCTACCCTGTTCCTCAAAGAACAAAAAAGCGCAGGCAGATTGGTCCTCAGCCGATTCATACCTTTCCTGTGGGCTACTTTGATGGTGCAGCAAAATTAAATTTGGGAGGGGCTGGGTTTATGATCTATCTCAGTGAAATCCATTATTTTTGCTTTTCTGTTGGCTGTGGGAAAAGCACCAATACTCGTGCCGAGCTCTTGGCACTTTGGTCCGTCCTTAGAGTCAGTAAATTGATGGGGCTGCCCATTAAGATGATTTTAGGCGATTCTTTGGTGATTATCTCATGGGTAAATAGAATTACTACCCTTGATTTACCCACACTGAAACATTGGTGCGATGAGATATTTTCTATGCTGCGACTGGCCCCACCGGTGTCCTTCAATCATATTTTCTAGGAACACAATACACTAGCTGATGATCTATCTAAAAGGGCACTAAATATGGATATGGGTATTGGACATTTCACTGAAACTATGGATGGTCTGGTCATTGGTGAAGGACAATTCACTCTATTCTGATGGCTGTTATCCTATTTACAGCATCTGGTTTATGTCTTGTTCGTATGTACTTTCTGTCTGTTTTTAGGAGACTTTCAGCTAGTTATATCTATTCCTCGGAATGTATGTTTGAATGGACATCAGATCTGCCCGAAAATATCTGACCTAAAGTATTCAGGAATGATGAGAAAGTCTGTATATGATCAGGCTTTGTGATGTTATACTTTCCATTTTCTGGTTGTCATGCTGTATATGTCTTTCTATATGACTGTATGGGTGAAGATGGACTGATATGTCATCGTTTTCATGATGTTTGTATAAGATGTCTTTTGATTCAATAGAATAACAAAGACTGGCATTTTTTCTTCTGAAAAAAAAAAGCTAAACATGGTCAATATTAAAATGCTTCTAACTAACTACTATGAAGTATGTTTTAAGTTAAACAAAGTATGTTTCAAGTTAAACAAAACTGGTATGAATTGTTGGAATAATGATTTTAAATTTGCTCAGTTATAAATGGTTTGTTTTCCTTAACATACGATTTGTATGGTTAGAAGGAGAGGCTTTTATTTAATTCATAAGATTGATTCCTTAATGAATATTGAATTATAAATTTATTATTATTGTCAGTAAACAGAAAAGAGAGCTTATTTCTAAATCCATACTATAGTAATATATTAACTGTAGGATATAAATTTATTATTAATGTCAGTAAACAGAAAAGAGAGCTTATTTCTAAATCCATACTATAGTAATATATTAACTGTACAAATTTATGGATAAATAATAATAGAAATACATTTATGTAAAACCCAATTATAAAAATCTAATTTAGTAGAACCCTAATCGACTGGTTAAGCTTTTGTGTTCTCTTGAAGATAGAATGTTTATACTAGTTAAGCTTTCATATTCTCTTGCAAATGATATATATATATATATATATATATATATATATATATATATATATATAATCTAAAGGCGTTATGAGTTAAACCTATTATTAGTTGAATGAAATTTTCCAAGTTTTGATAGGAAACTAACTTAATATCTCCAATTGCGGTCGAAATAACAAACTCTAGTTACAGGTCAAAAAAAAGAACATAGATATAACTTCAACGAATTTTTACATATGAGTAAATAAATTCAATGTGGCTACAGACCTTAAATCGTCTCCATTTCTTTGAGAAAATGGGAAAAAAATTGTGAACAAAATACTTCGAATTTCCAGAATACAAATTGCAATTCCAAGTTTAATAAGAATAGTTCCACATATTAATTATCATAATATATATTATTATACAGACCATTGGTATGGAAGTAACGAGTTTCCAAACTTACACTTTAGAAACCACGAGTGGTGAGATCCTATGTTACAGAGAAAAGCAGCTACCCATCTGTGGAAAGATCAAGAAAACCTGAATCAATGACCTCAAATTCCATGTTCCTAAGACTTGATGGTATCTGCAAATGATGTAATCAATATGACCTTCTTACTTTCAAGAAAATTAAGTGGATAAACAAGAGACTAAATAACATGAGGAGACTTACTTCTTATAGCTTTAGGCCCTTGAGTTTATAAATCCAGTATTTTAATGTCAAGTATTTCAATCCCCCCTTTAGCTTTGAAACATGAATTAGAAAATGAGTAACTCCTGCTTTAAAGATTATTAAATTTTGAAACATTTTAGTGCATTTTCCCTTCACGCTTGTTAAGCTTTCAAGTGCAAGCACTCTCAATTATTTATACATCAAATCTAGTTTTGACGCAACGATATCCAACGTATTCTTGTAATCACTAGTCAATCATATGCCTTTGATTGCTTAAATGTCATGCATGCTATTATTAAAAATGATCGAGTCAAAACCTAAATATAATGTATGGTATGAAACAAATATATATGTTCCCTTTTCAAGATCATAGACTCGTTACCTTTACTTCCTTCTCATCCAGCAACTCCTTCACTTCGCTTGAAGTGTTTTTGAATCTATATCACTCCTTCTGACTTGTGACATCCAAGTTGTAATATGATATCATGTCCACTTATAACGTATTCTTGTAATCACTAGTCAACCATATTCCTTTGACTTCCTGAATGTCTTGCATGTTATTATTAAATACGATCGAGTCAACAGCTAAATAGACATGGTATGAAACAAATATATATGTGCCATTTTCAAGATCATAGACTCGTCACCTTTTCTTCCTTCTCATCTAGCAAGTCCTTCACTTCACTTGAAGTGTTGTTGAATCTATATCACTCCTTCTGACTTGCGAAAACCAAGTTGTAAGATGGTATCATGTACACTTATAACCCCATTTGTATGTTGAGTGACGAGCGCTCTTCTTTCTAACACGTTTAGTTCAGAGTCGCCCACGATATCAGCAACTGAATCCCAGTCCCTTCCATGGAAAAAAGAGAAAATGTCAAGGAAGGGATTCAAGCTCTCGTCCAAACTAAGCTTCAAGCATACATGGAACAATACATCTGAAAAGAGCAAAAATGAGTCCAAAGTCCTTCGGTAGAGTACCTTGCATACAAGGAATAAAAAGAAACAATATGTTATATGTTGATTGAAAAAGGAATTAAATAAAAGGTAATGTGGTTTGTTTATCCGAATACTTGTAAATTTTAATGGCAGTTTTGATAACCTAATATTTCTTCCTTGTATAACAAGCCAAAAGGGAAAACACATTACAACCATGAAGAAATTCTCAAAAGATAACGAAAACAAAGTGTTGACTTTGCATAGTTGCTTATTGTATACATAAAATTAAAATTTCCAAAGATGAACAAGAACCAAAATAAGAAGTCATTTCAACACAAAATAAAGAGATATTGAGACTGCCAGACCAGTCGGCCCTCTTCCTACAATTCTCAATAACATCAAATAAAGAAAAATATAATTATATTTGAAACTAAAAACACACAGAGAGGATAACAACCAGGAAAAATAGGGTTACAATGCTTTGTATCTGACCAAAACCTTAGAAATTTGTTTCAAAAATACCCCTAAACAAAACCAAGGGCTCTGAAATCGTGGATTCTAAAACGTTTCTAGACCCAAAAGGCTTAGTCATCATTTCTTCTCTTTGCAGATACCAATGTTTCCATACTCAGCACAAGACGATAAATGATGCTTGGAAGATACAAAGCATTTCCTGGTTCTTGGATCAAGAAATGATTTAGCATTAAGCTTTGAGCTTATTTTGTGCTGACCGCCTGAATGTGAGTGTGAGTACCTAATCCCTCCTGCTTCCATGAATCTATTTTCCTTGAGCTCAATTTCCTGAAATTGAAGTTGTAGATCATTACGAGATGTAGCGTAGGTAGAGGAATAACCGAAACAAAAATTAGTTTCATGCTAAACTACAATCCCATGTTAACATATTTGTTTTCCTTGAAGAAACATCTCGAGATGCATTGTTGTATGACAAGCCTAGTTCTTTGGATGTTGTTCCATGCATATTTCCACGACCACAGCCATGGACTGCAGCGTCCTAGACTCCAGTGCAGGGGCAAGTAATTAGAGCATGTGTCAAGACAGTTCAGATGTAAAGTCAGATGGCAAAGTTGTCAGAGGTGTCAGGGAGAGCAAGTGCATCAGGATAGAGCACTATAAATAAAAAGTTGTTTTCGCAATAAGGGTATGAGATACTAAAACTTAGGACAACCCTCTGAAAACCATAGCATAAAAAAGTGTAAATCATGTTACATGGTTACCTAAACCATGGCAATTACATTATTCCCTGCACGACAGGGAATAAAAATATGTTACATATGGTGATGAAGTTGTATCTAATGTTTATGATAAGGTATGTTAGCTATTACTTAGGTTAGGGTTTATTTATATTTTTGTATCCTTCAAAGGGACTTAAACAAAGTTGTCCAATATATTTTTTCCTTTTCCAAATGTTATTTAAAAGGTCAAATAGAATGGTGAATGATTTTAAAATGGAAAGATCTATCAAAAGTATTACACTTACGAAATATTTTACCCTTACTTATTTAATGATTATAGGTTTGTTTAGATTTTTATACTTTTAGGGGACTTAGAGAGTGTTGTCCAATATCTCTTTTTATCTTTTTTTCTTACTTAAAGTGTTAAGTAATATGGTGAATGATTTTAAAATGGAAATATCTATAAAAAGCATTACCATTTTTTCCAGGGTTAAAATTGTAAAGTTTTTTAAAGTCCAGGTGGTGTGATTGCGAACAAAACTATAAATCAATGTCTAAATAGAAAAATGGTGCTCCTAGAATCACCCTCTTTTTCTTCCGGATTAAAATTAGGCCTTCATGGAAATAGACACTATCGCAACCAAAAATCTAAAATCAACCCCCAAATCGAAAACTGGGGCTACCATGGGCCCCCTATTTTTCTTCAAAAGTCAAGATTACAAAACCAACCCTCATATTGAAAATAGGTGCTATAAGTGGAAACTCACTCTTTTAAAATTGCAAGGGTTTTGTAAACATGACCAAAAAATTTTGATTTTAGAAAAAATGACTTTAAAAACAAAACAAAACAAAAATTTTATCAAAAATATTTTTTTAAGATAAAAAATACTATAAGACCACAAAATTTTAAAATATTTATAAATAAAAAAATATACATTAAAAACAATTAAATTATTTAAAAAAACAACAATAAAACAAATAAATAAAATAAAACGTAAAAACTAAAATACAAATCAAACAAATAAATGAACAATAATATAAAAAATTAATATATTAGAAACAAAAAAAACATAAATTCTAAAAAGTATTGTAACAAACCCAAATACGAGAAAGTGATTTTTTTCTTAGTTTCATTTCAAACATTCAAAGTGTTAAAACCCTAACAACAACAGAATATTCTACTAAATAATGAAGTAATATATAAAGAGATACATAATCTGATTTTAAATAAATATATATTTATTCTCCATAGAGGGTATTCACCCTTAATCTATCTCTTATTAATGCAAGGGAAAATACACTCTACTATCTAATATTTGTAGAACCATATATCACAATAAATTAATTTCCATATTTATTTAACAAAACATACTTAAACATAACTCACTTAACTTATAACTCATAATCTCGTTAATTAAACATTCTTATATATATATAACTTTCATAATTAAAATATTATATGTTTTTCATAAACAAAAGTGAAACACATGTAAGTTGTTCAATGACTATGAACTATAAAGGATAGAATAATACGGTATATGTTTCATATCCGCAAGGCCTTAACTATTATAACCACGGGGGCTTCACTTGTTGACCAATATCCTATCACGTTAGTTCATATTGTGGGTTCTTTAATATCCCACGATCGTATGTGCTATGTGAGAGATTCACTAAGTGAAGTCCCCGTGATTATAACATGATCCCTAGTGCATCTATTTAATACATGTAAGAAAATGAATATTCTTTAAACGTCATGACATAACACATGAAAAACAATGAGAGACACTAATATATGTGGTTCACCCCAACGAGGGGCTACGTCCACCAAGAATTGTTAATGTTTTTACTAGTTTATCAAACAAAGAAAGTTACAAATCTGCAGCACAAGTGTTGCAATTCATTTCCCTTTTCCGCAAGGTCTCTCTCTTAGATAACATTCTCAAATTACTATTTAGCCTTATTGCAAGGCCTTCATTTTTAAGGGAATAATACCATCTAAAACAATTCAAAATCTCTTCACTTAAACTATCCCAAGTGAACATGATAAAAGACTACAAATATAAACTTACTAGGTTTACATCGCCTCTTAACACTTCAAGCACGTCTACCGTACATGGGTGTTTGGCATAATTTAACACAATGGTGGTAGCTAGGCTCTTATTTTATCTTGTACTCATAGGTTATATTCTTTCCTCAAATTTAAAAAAAAAAAAAAAAGATTAAACCAAAGTTTATACTCCATGTTAGTTTGCACATACACATATATAAAATAAAAATGTACATTGTAAACATAAAATGGATAAATCTAAAGCTTTAAACTCATAAAAATTCTTCAATACAATTACTATCTAACTAGTAACATCAAGGAAGGATCTAAGAAGCCCTTCCCTTTATAAATTTATTTATTTCTAGCATATGAAGATTGTATAAGCAATTGAACATGATAAATATAACACATTATGATCATTTTAACATAATTCAAACATTAACAAGAGTTGTGTTCTATTACTTCCATCGCAATTATTTAATTTCACTTCACACATGGCTAAGGGTCTATTCTGCCATAACAATTATTTTAATGTGACTGCATGCATAGCTCAGGCTGCACCCTACCATTTACTTTTTATTTCTCTTAACAGCAAGGGAAGGAAATATTACCTATCTTCTAGTTAAAGCATATAACAGGAAGGGAAATGGATCCAGGGCTCTTTTCTTCCATGCAATTCTAATAACATCCAAACAAAAAGGAGAGAGAGTTATCCCATTCTTCTCTCTTTTAGGTTGTGGGTTAGTTCTATGTAGATAAGTTTTCAAAGATTCGTTGGTTTTTCTATACTTCCGCAGAGTAACAAGAGAATAATAAACCCCCTTCAAGGGAAAACTTATTCAGTCCGGGAGGCTTGATTTGCAACTGCCTTATATAGTTGTTGAAGGAAATCTATCTTAAGCACTTATAATAGAGTCACCCCAATTCATAGTCGGTTTGATAAGAAAGGAGAAAGGTCTCTCTATGAGAACAATCATTTACATAGTTATCATAACATTAAAGAGTTTTCATCTTCTCCATGATGCTTCCTTTTACACAGTCCACATAACGAGGAAGAGGAATCGGTCTCTCTGTGAGAACCGACCCTGCACTTCGTCAACACATAAGTAGGAAGAAGTCGGTCACCTTTACGATATTGCCCTTATCTTACTTTATAGCACTATACAGAGTTTTCATTACTATAAAGAAAGAAAGTCAGCATTGGGAGCTACATCCCTCTTATGAACAGGTTGGACCTCTCCCATGAGGCCACCTTCCGTCTCGATAGATTTCACATTCAAGGAGAAATATTTTAATAGACAAATCAAAAAACTCATCAATAGCAAACACGGTGCCTCTCTTTCTTCTTTCGCAAGATTTGTACCAGTTTTTAGGCATAATCCACTCGCCCATCATCTTTCCTTTCATCGCCCCTATGAGAAATCATTCCTTCCACCATTCAGGATTCTTTTTCCCCACCCAAACCAAGTATTCTTCCCTCCCAACCCCCGCACCCCTCACCCCCCCGAAATATCTTTCTTTTCTTTTTCCTTTTCGTGCATGTTCTTCCCCCTTCCATGCCAGGCTCACTAACTAACTAGGAGCGGTTATGATGAGAAAACCCTAACCATTTTATTATAACGATGATTCATTTAATTTCATTGTGTAATTAATTTATAAATGTAATTAAGACATAGGGGATGTTACATCCTCTCCCTAAAATTACACCGTCCTCGATGTTGATACCTTTAAAACTTTGGTCTTCAACATACATTTCCCTTGTACTATTGAGCTTCATTTAAATTTTTTTTCTTTGGCATTTATTTTAATACTTTCAAGTCTCTCTTTCTCATCATGTTCTTGACACAAACATAACAAGCTAGTTCCAACATTTATCTTAAACATAAGATCCTTGTTAAATCAAGAGAAACATAAATAACGACTTCTATTGGAACATATTATTCCTATAAGATATCTTTAGAGACTCTTAGGATGAATTTGCATCATCTATCAGTGACACATGCCCTATTTTAATACCATAATCTATGCCAAAATCATTCATGCATTTTATTTTTGTTATATTTTATAGCAACCCTATAAGATTTTGTTTTACTTATAACATAGTATTCCTAAAACTACACAACATTTCTCAATCATAAAAATAATATAAAATTTATACTATAAAGTAGGATAATCCATTCATTTGTGTCTTAAGGAAAATAACTTTGCCATACCCAACCTCTACATTCATACCTCTGGTATGATGGTACTTTTTCTCAAGTACCTTTAGTCGTTTCCACTTTCCTCGTCAACATAATAATCATATAAAACTAAGATAACATGTATATAATCATATTTTTTTCTTCACATATTTTGAAACACATACTAATTAAAGTATTAACAACGAATTTTCTATCATGTTCGTGAAATGAAAATTCACCTCATGTAAAATTTGCAGCTAATATTTTCATTATTCATTATGTCATGATGCATAAATACCAAACATAACATTCACACACATACCTCTTGTATGGCATTGATGTTCCAAGCATTTCTTGGTTGAAATCTTATTTCAAAATTTCTATCATATATATACATGAGGGTCATCTCCTCACGAAACCATAAGTTCACGTGCAGACCTCCTTAACCTGTATACAATACCCTTCATTGAATTTTTGCAACTTTAAGGTGTATCTCCGACATAGATCCTAGAAGCTCTCAAGATCTAAAAACTGAGATATATCTGAGCCTAAAATCTCACCATCACAAAGGTTGCCACTACAGAACCTAACACCTCGCCTGGGTGCTCTCTGGCAGTTCTGCTTCAGAGCCCAACGCCTCCTCTAGGTTCTCACTTGTGACTCTTTGCCTAGAACTTAATATCATAGAGCATTCAACAGAGCCTAACACCTCACAAGGGTTCTCACAGGAAACTCTATACTATCTTATTAAAAATTTCATAGTCTAAATAGTTTAGGTGCTCCATAACCATCATACTCAACACAAACTCAATTTATCTTGCTTTATTCACATTTTTATCATCCAATTCCTTCTTCCCTTTTTTATTAGTTAGTTAATTCTAAATATTCTTTTTGAAAGGGATTTGTTTAGTGTAGAAAAGTTTTCTTGGAACAAGTGAATTAATTTCTATATAAATATAATTCTGAAATTGAGATTTTAAACAATTATACAGTTAATTGCCCAGAATATTAGGTTTAAAACTTGCTCCCTGCAGCTTCAAGTTGCCACCAATAACTAAAGAAAGTTATTTACTCCAGAACCTAGTATTCGCTTATGCTCACTGACGGTTCCAGTCCATAGCCTAACATCTCACAGATGTTCTTTGGCGGATCTGCGGTATTTCATGGTTACATCAAAATAGACCCTTCAACTATGTGTTCTTTAGCCACTCTCATTTTTCTATTTCTCTTGTTTTCTATAATCCCTATGCATGCCCTTTTCTCTTTACCTAGGACTTTTATAGCAAATAACTAACTCTCCTTAGTACTGGCCGCTTGTCTTCGTAAAGAATGTTGACGATTTGGTATCTACATTAAACCTAAGTTTTTGTCAACTTCAAAAACCTATGTTTAATATCATTTCAAAAGAAACATTGATTACAGGAAATATTGTAATCATCACAAAGCATATTTTAATACTTCTAGCATCTATTCATATAAAAACCAATTCAAACATTCTATGAATCAATTTCCTTAACATAAACATGCCATGTACAACACTCATCATCCTTAGTAATTTTATAGTTATCATAATTAATGTTTCAGTAGAATTTGTAAACCTTTAACAATTATATTCTCATCATGTCAAGTTATCTAAACTATGTTTTTGCCAAAATGTGTTTATTTAATCAAATGATAACATCTTCCTAACCTTTCATAATAATCAAAAAATCATATGTTACCTTTTTCCATCAACAAATTTATTTTTTTCTTTCAACCACCTTATTGATTCCCATTCAATTGTGTTTTCTTGCAGCCATGTGTACCTTCAGTCCTTACTCACAATTTCCTGCCATAAATGATTGCAACATAATATCATAAGGAAACTATAAAACATAACAGCAAATTTCTATTTTGAATGCTTATAAACTTTCAATATAACAAAATTTTATTTTACTTAATTTCA